>NW_020769353.1:901395-934329 GCF_900518735.1 Pseudonaja textilis
GTGTGTGTGTGTGTGTGTGTGTGTGTGTGTGTGTGTGTGTGTGTGTGTGTGTGTGTAAAATGTGTGTGTGTGTAATGTATGTGTGTAATGTGTGTGTGTGTGCAATTGAGATGAAAAAAAATAAAAGACTGCAAGATAAAATGGTTGCAATTTTTAAAAGAAGTCATTACAAGAAAACTTACGAAAAAATGACATTTACCCAAGCTATAATTTAAGAGAAATTAGTACAAAATGTTTTAGATAATAAAACTTCAGTTTTTACTATTATGAATCTTTCTAAAGCAAGTACATTTTAAAAATCACAATTTATTAAGGTATATGCTAATAGTGTGTAAGGATTAAGTTGGGATAAAATTGGAAAAAAATCATTTTGCCAATAATATTAAATTTGAAAACCAAAGCTGGGGAATATATAACAATGGCAAAATTAATTACTTAATTTCCAGAACAAAATTTGACTAAACTAAGTACAAATTGTTCTAACCAATTTACAGGTGCATTAGATTTTTGCATAAATAGCAGTTGTTTTGTTTCAATAGTAGTTTTATAGCAGTTTCCATGTACACTGAACTTAAGCTTACATTATTGAATGATGTGGTTGTGATTAATTTTCAGACTTTCTAATATTGAACATTTTCACTAGAAAGTGGAATAAAGCCATATAATTACATATAATTACTTGGAATTATAATATCAGAATCCAGACACAGACTTTAATTGTGTTTTTCTTTTAAAATAAGAAAATTATATTACTGCTCTTATACAAAGTTCAGGAATAAGAATCTGCTGTAATCATCATACCATAGTAACTACTATCTTATTGTAGTTTTGGTAAGGTGACCAACCATCCTCCTTTAGGAAAGACAGTCCCCCTTTTGTAAATTCTATCCTCCCTCGAAAAGTGTCCTCCTACATGTCCTCCTTTTTGATATTTGAAGACTAATCTGTAAATCTCCATATTTGATCAATGCTGATCCGATCCATTGTGTGTGATGTATTTGTATTTGACATGATGATTCGTCTTGGTGCAGTTACGGCGAGACGCGATTATGAGATGCAGGCGCTCCACACAGGACAATTTTTTTGAGAGTGTGCCGTGCGCAAGAGTGCACCTGTGCAAGAGAGTGCCACGTGCAATGGTGCACTGCGCGCAAGTGGCTTTGTTTTTTTTTTCTTCTATTTATTTGTGTCCTTCTTGCAAAAAGGTTGGTCATCTTAGTTTTGGTATTTATAAAAATTGGCTTTTCAAGTTTAATTTATTTATATTTATGAAAGTTGCATTTTTTTTAAAGAAACATCGAAAGGATCTAGCAAATGTTTATTTCTTGTGTACAGGAGCCCTAGCTGATTGTCAGGTTTCTCCCAGCTGATGCTCACAGGCATTATTTCAAGGCCAAATTGCTTTGAAAATATATGTTTATTACAAACACTAAAGAGCCATTAAAGAATAAATTCAGTGCCTAATAAATGTAAAATTCAAGCACTGTTTCTAGTGAAATGTTCTTGCTCCTGCAGGGTAACCAGTTAACTTTCTCTCAAACTTTAGGGTTTGCCACCATAATAATGCAACACATCAGCTTGATTTCAGGGCATTAATTTCTAACATTGTCAGATTTAATCCTCTTCTTTCTACCTTCACAAACACCCACAAGATTTTTTATTTATCTATTTCTCAGTTATGTCAACTTGACCAGAAATTAGAGTCTTCAAGTCTGATCTTTGGGTTCTGAAGGAAGACTTGCTTCCATGTGCATGTCCCCCTTTAAATATAAATAAAAAGAAGTAAAGAGAAAGAATATTCAGTTGACGCACCTCAGTCTCCAGTTAAGTATTTATGCATGAGAAAATATAGAGGGCTTTTGAAGCAACTTCCACAATCTATGAATATATATATGGCTACTCACATTAACAGCATATCTCCAGCATATGTGAAAATCTCTAGCATATCTCAAAACAATTCTTAATTATATGGCATTAAGCTTTCATTCAAATTTTGTTCTCTGTGAAAACCTGCCAATATTTCACCATCACATCACCCTGGGGTTCAAAAATCACATCACTTAGGAAGAAAGCTGTGCTACCAGGCATGCTTATTGCAAGGAAGAATTACAAAGAATTCCTCTAATTCTGGGAAATGGAAAAACAACCTTATTCTACTACCTGTATTACAGCATGCCTGCAATTTATATTATTTTTGTCTTCTAACTGGGCTTTGTGAAGCATAAGATATATTATTAAGATATCATTTGAAGAAAATGCTACACAATTCAAACAATTAGAAGAGATTTTTATCAGCATGGGCAACTGGCTGTACAGAAAATAAAATGAACACACAGAAAAAGTTATCTCCAAATTGACATAATAGATTGGGCTTTTAGTGAGATATTCTCTCCATTTTCTCTTTTGCACAAGTTGGGTTTTATAGAATCTGGACATTCAAAAAGTGCAACTCACAGGGCCTCTTATGATCACTAACAATCTTCTGAAGACTTGGTATTCATTGTTTTGGGTATGGGTGGCACTATTATGGGATAACTGCATATTTCCCCACTTACTTTGGGAATACATTGTGTAAAGCCTGATTTGTCCATCAAGCCTACTGAGGCAATATGGTAAACACAGAATTTGTTTCATTCAGAAGAGCAAATCATTTTGATATTGTTGCCCAGAAAATACATGTCTGTGTATTTTCCAGAAATCAATTTTTACTCAAAGATCACTATATCTTACTGCTTCAACCTTTTGTTAACTACAAATTTCTGCTAATAAAGCCAAGATGGAATACTGCACAAGGCAATTCAGAAAAATAATAAAATTTATGACCCCAAAAATAATGATGCTGACTGAAATTTATTCCATTTTTACATATCATGTGTTGTATGGGAAAAAATTAGAAACACAAATCTTACTGCTTTTATTTTGCTAAAATATTAGGGAATTCTGCCACTGACTACAGTTAGCTGACTACAGAAGAAATGGATCTTTAAAAATTTGAAATAAGAATGGACAAAATGAAGAAATATGGTTTTCTTAAAATTAATAGAAGTATTATCTTTCCTTAATCTTCAAAGTTGTATGGATGAAGTACCCCCCCCAAAAAAAAGCAAACCAGGAAATGTTCAATCTGTTTTTGACTCTTTACACCCCACATAGTTAAGGCACAAACTCAGTATGTCTGCTTTTGTATTAGAAGTAACTTCAAAATGCACAGTAGGATTGTTGGAAGAATTATCCTTCTGGGTTCAGTTCCAAGTGGGGGAAAAGACACTGGAAACATGGAGGCTATTTGGAAATATGGTTTAATGGTGGACAGGACCACGTGCCTTGAAGCTCCTGGGTGAAGAAAAAATGGGAGAAGATGCTGAGAGTTCCTAGATTTTATGCCCTCTGTTGGGATTTGAATTTGAGCTTGTGTTATGATTGGTTGTCAGACTCCCATGGGCTATGTGGGGGCAACTGTAGGCTCTCCTGAGTGCCAGGCTTGGTTGAGCCTTGCTGGATGATATAAGGAAAGGGCTTTGGGATTCCTATTATGGGTCTGCCTGAAGGAGGTAGATCTTTGTTATGTAAAATAGACCGACCCTGGCCTTAATGGCCCATTAGCAAAGGTAGTGGGGGCTAAGCTTCTGCCTCTCTGAGCTTCTACTTCTCTTTTAGGGGAAATGTTCTGCCTTTTTAGTATATCCTAAAATATTTCATTTTCCTAGGAGAGAGGTGGGCTTTAATTTCAAACAGGATAAAGAAATGAAAACATATGCCCAACTAATCAGATCTGTTCACTTCCATTTAAAGCTTCCCAAGACCGACAGTCTTAAAGTTGCTAAATTGGAGACCCCTGCTCCGTTGGGCTTTGATTTTGAGCTTGTGTTCTGATTGGTTGTCATACTCCCATTGGGCCATGCAGGGGCAACTCCATAGGCTGTTTATATTTTTCATTCCAATTTCCAGATGCTTGTATCAAAAAAAGCACTTAAACACACACACACAGAGAGAGATAAGTAGATCTTATTTTGAAAGAAAAGGATAATGCCTCTTTAAAAATCTGAATGGGGATTCTGTTCGAATAGTATGCTCAATGTATGCTTAATAGGAACTCAAGAAAGCAAGAACGTAAGCATTATGGCTCTTTCCCTAAGTCTTCAATCCCCTTTTAAAGCCTTTTTAAATTGGTATCTTCAGAGTTTAATGACACACATAGGGAAGATTTCCTTTTCATTGGGAATCTCTCCCTCCCACCCTCTCTCTTTCTCTCTCTCATTTTGTTTTAATCATAGAACTGCAAATATTGTGCTCTTGTTATATGGTCAACTTTCACGTTCTTTTATTCATGTATTAAATTTGTACTTGTCTTTTCTCAAGGGGTTCAAGACTGATGAATGCAGCATTCCTTCCCTCAATTCTTTCCAGCCAATAATCAGTGTGGCTCGTTGTGTTGAAAAATAATAATTGTGTCATCCAGTGAAGTCTCATGGCTAAGAGTAAATTATATCTGACAGTCTCTTGTTATTGAAATTATACTATACTGGATTTTTCTTCCAGATTTTTTCATATGTTACAATATGTAAAGTATAAGGAAACAAATGGCATACCTCATATCATAGGGCATCCCAAAATTTAATGCAAGCCTTTTCCTAATACACAACACAAAATTAGCCTTTTTCTTAGTTGCCATGCATTCAGTTGGCAGTCCAACCAAAGTCTTTTAGAGACTTTGATGTCTCTAGCTCATCATTAGCTAAGTCCTGACTAGAGAATATCAGGAATATCTTTTTAATGTTAGCACTATTGCTGTGATTATCCTCTTAAAGGAATAGAGGTAGTCCTCAACTTACGACCATAATTGAGCCCAAAACTTCTGTTATTAAGCGAGACATTTATTTTGCCCCTATTTTATGACATTTCATGCCACAGCTGTTAAGTGAATCACTGCAGTTGATAAGTTAGCACCACGGTTATTAAGTGAATCTGGTTTCTCCAATGATTTTACTTGTCAGAAGATCACAAAAGGGGATCATATGACCTTAGAACATGGCAACCGTCGGAAGTATGAACCAGTTGCCAAGCACCTCAGTTTTGATCACATGATCATGGGGCTGCTACAAAGGTTATAAGTATGAAAAATGGTCATGTGACTTTTTTCACTTAGAACGGTCACTACATGAACAGTAGTAGTACAGTAGTCCCTTCTTCCCATTCATAAAGCCATTTTGTTCCACAGTTGTTTAAGAAATAAGCCCTACTTTCTAGATGCTGATTCACAATGTTATTAATTCTTCTTTACTTCTGCTTCCTTGTTGAATGTAACAGAATTACATAAAAATTCAAAAAAGGCATGTATGCATGTACTGAAAAGGATTCTGAGAAATGCTTAATCCCACACTTTTGCAGGAATTAAACTACAGTACTTCCACTAGCTTTCGCAACACTGAGAAATCGTTTAATATTTTTGAAATGCTAAAAGGGCAAGAACTGGAGCAAAAAGAAACAGAACACACCCACACTATGATGTAACCCGTTTCAGACACTTGGAAAATTATTCTGCTCCTAGTGGAACATGCTTCCATAAAGTGAAAAAAAAAAAAAAAGACTAAGAATGTTGCTTCTAATAACCTTCCTTTATTTGAATTCTGTCCTGGCATTTCAACACTTTCTCACAGTTTAGATTGGAAGCCAAATATCTGATGAATAAAGTCCAACTTTGTAATAGTGCTTTGTAATTGGCCAGGATTTCTTACTGACTCACTAATCTAGCATATGTGCCTGAACATAAAAAATGCAAAAAAGTAAAAAAATAAAATGAATCCAAGGATTTACTTTACCTAAATATTTACAAAAATCTTGCATTACTCAGATCCCAATGAACCATTTTTCTAAAATTATAATCAGCTTGCCTATTATAGAAAAATAGGATTATAAAATTTCCATGATAAATCTTGAAATATTTACAATGATGAATTATTTACAGATTGGGAGAATTAGATAAAGTTTTGAGAACCCAGTAGGGTTTTTAAAATAATCAGATCCCTTTGTGCATTAAAAAAAATCAGTACTAGAGATTACATACGCTATCCATTCCCTGGGAATTAATCATAGTGGCAAAACTTTAGTTTTAATGTATTGTACACATAAAATAAGAAAATAGGCCAAGCTTTGAAAAATATTTTAAATCAAATCTTTATTAAGATTGGTATTTTTATACCACCAGGCATCCTTCCTCAGAAAAATATTCTGAATTTTCACATGATTTTTTAAGCCACTTAATATTCCCCTAAATCAGATTCGTCCATACGCAAATACTTAGTCATCCTCTGATCAGAATATCAATTCTACCAACACTGCTTCTCTTTTTTCACTTGAGCTTCTCATCATATTCTTTATTTTAGCTCCTTCCTGTTGCTACTTTTTTATTTTGTTGGCCGTTTCCTTCTTTTATTCAACAAAACAAGAGCTCAAGGAAGGCCTAGGACAACTTGTGTTTGTCTTCTGGCAGTCATGATTAGAATACTAAAACTATACGGAAGCCCATGTATGATGTTTGAGACAAAGATAGCTGCGAACTAAAGGTTTTTCTAGCAACTGGGATTTTGCCACCACTTCACAATGAGAACAGAACACTGTGTTTATGTTCTGTAAGTAATAGTTTGCATGCCAAAAAGCCACAGACAACTGTTGTACAAAAATGTATGTGCAACTTGTAAAAGAAAATAGCAGGTGGCAGTAGAAGATATCTAGTCAAAGCAGAGGGAAACATCTAAAAATAGAGTCAAGATGGCAATATCCTTTTAAAAAAATATGGAATGAAAACTGTAAGCCAAAACTTCAAGATCCTTGATGATAAGAAGAGTCCATCAAGTAAACATCCATGTATTGGGCAGTCTTCTCTTTATACATAAACTTTAGTTAAAGAATAAGTACAATTAGGGCACTAACTATAGATATATACATACTGTGCATATAATGGTCCAACAGCATACATTTCAATATAAAGAACATCATCATATCATTGTTAATGGTAGTATTTTTAAATAAAATATAGCTCCCAGAAAGAAAAGTAACCTATACCAAGTGCAAGCTAAATCAAGTACCATTGCCCTGCTGAAATAAAGTATATGATGCCTAAGGAGATTAAAAAAAAAAACATAAAGACTATTTCCTTTTGTCACGCAACATCACAGAAAATTCTTAGAAAAATCTATTGCAATGCAAAATAAAACACTGCAAACCATTTTTTGAAATTAAGAATATTTAACCTAATATAATCTATTCAAAATTAGGGAAAGGGAATTGTGTATTTATGCATTTATATATAGTTTTTACATTTATATTGGAATAAAGTGCAAAGCATTAAACCAGCATAATAAATCAGGATCTCCTGATAAAAGTTCATTCTAGCACTTCATCTACTTCCAATCCAAGTGATTGTAAAATCTGTCTCTGATGCTGAAGGTAGGTTTTCAGACTGAAATGTTTTGCCAGTGGCACATAATGCAATATTAACAAGGCACATAAATAATGCCCTATATCATGAGACAGAAGGGAAGTCTAAAACGTACACTTCACTTTGTCTCCTTTTAAACCATCTTGTCCTACAATGTCTTTCTACCTTAGCTAAAAACAAAGAAAAAAATAGGGATCAACTTCCAGTGAGTATTTGTTTTTCTGTTTGTAATTTACTTCTCTATCAAATTGATGTACAAATTCCACATCAACAGTCAACATAAAAAAAAACCTTTCATATCTTTATGTGAATAGAACCTGTGTCTCTTGTGACAGCAATATATATTTGGTGTAGGTGCCTTCTCAGAAAGTAAATTTGATGCAAATAATTTGTTGCATACATTGGTTTAAGCAAGAATGGTGTACATCATATAACTCATGGTTCAAAAAAGAGAGACAGATAATTGTGTTTAATAATACAAAATCTTGAATTGGACCACAATTAGAGTGAAAAAATAGCCATTGAGCCTAAAGCAGCCATTTGCTTTTTAAGATGCTTATATATGGTAATCATCAGAAGGAACTTCTATAAACTGGCCTCATTCTGTCAATTCCCTTAAATTTGCATCTTATAAGCTCTCACTATGCCTTTGTTTCTGGCACATTATAAGTAAAGACACATACAAATCAGGAAAATTGGCACAAACTCAAGGCTCTTTAAACAGCTTATATATACAATAAAGCCCTTTATGTCTGTAGAGATTCGGACCTTAGCACCTTTGGTACAGCCATGACCTGAATGAGTGAGAATTTCTACAGACCTATACAATTTGGGATGAACATCCTTTGAATAGTGTGGGACTAGGATTGGATTTCCAGAGGAAAAAATGTAGACTACAGGAACCAGGAGCACCTGAGGACATAGATAAACCTCCAAGTGCTTCAATGACCCTCTAAAAAGATGAAAATGACCAGCTATCTACAAGACAGCTTTGTCCCTTCCCCAGAGCTGAAGAAAATTCTCGGATGAGAAGTAAAACATCTTCAAAAGAAAAAAGCAAGAAAATCTAGTTGCCTCCTGAAAAAGCACCTTTGGGATAAAGCCCTGTATATATTTTTCCAAAGTAACTGAAAACTTCAGTTTTAGTACCATCTTTCAAAAAATTATGTCACATCAGAAAAAATCTTAAGGGGGTAATTTATTCATTAACATATATCTAAGCATACGTTCTTAAATAAATTTGACTCAGAATAAGTAAGTATCCTTAAAATCATTTGGATTACAGATCCCACAATACCATGATGGCTGAGGACATTACTCAGTAAGGGCAAAACACCTAGAACACAACTCCCAAAACTTCTGAAATACCATGTCTGTTTGCCCCAAAACTTCCTACACATTTTTCTTAAAAGGTGTTAATTGAATCTCAACCAATGTTGCCCTTTTAATGTAATTGTTAAAAAAGAGAGCCATTCACAATCTTATTTACTGGTTCCAGAGAATTTTCAAAGTGACTTGTAGGATATTAGCATCATTCCTTTGTGTTAATGAAGTAATATTCTCATAGCCAGCAGAATCTAAAAAGCATCTTCAGTATTTTATATATTATTAATTATTTCTACTGGGTTTCTTTCTAATATATTGATATACTGCAGATAATAGAGATATTAGGATCTTAAAGACTGTACTTTACTGACATAAAGAATGTTCTCTGTTGTCCCCAAGCTAGAGTAGTTATTTTTGCATGAACTTTTATAGCTCTTTATTACTGCACATATTAAGAAATTGTTGCCATAATATCTTTATTTTTACTTAGTGCTAAACCAGATGTGTAAATTGGACACAATTTAAAATGAAATCCGTTTGGGCTATACATATATGAATAGGGTTTAACACTTTTTGCAAATCTTATAGCAAATATCTGAGAAAACAGATTTCTTAAGGGAAAAGGATTTCCTATAGTCAATTTCATGGAACGAAAGTGCACGAATGTCACTATCTGAAAAAGAATGCTCCGTTCCATTTTTTAAAATTGTCTAGGATAATAAAATATATGTATTTCCTATAAACTAGCCATAGAGTGGTAGGCATTATATTCAAAAGTGTTCCTTAAATTGAAAAGTAATATACCAATATCAATGCTTGGAGTATGCTATTTGCTTTGGAATAATACTGTAACTAGCGAAGTCTAAGAACTTAACATGATCCTAACAAAATCCAGATAAGTATAGGGTTAACTTGCTCAAAACTCATTTTTATGAAGTATCAATAACCTGCAAAAATATAATTTTGTTCCTAGGCAAAAGGTAGTAAAAAGAATATTGTTTTTAAGTACTATACATAAACTGCAGCTTAATATTGCAAATAATTTTATTTCTATGATGCAGGGAATAGAAAAACTGTTCATATGAAAAATCAATTTCAAAACAAAACATATAGTACTTTTAGTGCCATTAATACCTTGCTTGCTTTTATGGAATAAAAATTTATTTCTCAACTACTCTCAGTATTGATTAATATAAAGTGGAAAAACAACATCAGAATTATAAATCAAAGGATCAAAAAGACATAATTACACCAAAGACTTCCCAAAACTCATTAAATAGTTGAGAGCAAAGTCACCCATGTGAATGCATTCTCATTTAGAAGAGCCATTCTCTTCTCAATGAATGCGCTACTTATCCTTCAGTGTCAAGGTTTTAAGTCTATTGTTTCCTCTTAATCTTGTCACATCAGTGATTAGCATGCTGCCAAAGAAGCATCTCCTTGGCAAACACAGTTTTATTCATGCCCATTTTATGTGTTCTGTTTTCAAAACTGAAGTATATAACACAGGGGGGTCAAACTCATAGCCCGGGGACCGGACAAGTGACACGCTGGCCTCTCCCACCCCCATTTTAGCCAAGGGGAAAAAGTCACGATAATGTCACGTGACGACATGAGTTTAATACCCCTGATATAACAGATTCAGAACAGAAATACAGATACTCCTTGACTTACGACCACTATTGAGCCCAAAGTTTATGTTGCTGAGACATTTATTAAGAGCATTTTGCCCCATTTATGACTTTTCTTTCAACAGTTGTTAAGTGAATCGTTGTAGTTGTTAAATTAGTAAACTGGTTGTTAAGTGAATTGGGCTTCCCTATTGACTTTCCTTGTCAGAAGACTGCAAAAGGTGATCATATGAGTCCAGGGCATTGCAGACATCATAAATATGAACCAGTTGCCAAGCATCCGAATTTTGATCCCCTGACCATGGGAATGCTGCAATTGTGGAAAAATGGTCATAAGTCATTTTTTTCATAGTTGTCGTAACTTTGAACAGTCACTAAATGAACTGTTGTAAGTCAAGGTATACAATTTCATTGTTGAACTAATGAAAGTCAACAGTGATTTCCATTTAGTTTCAGCTACTATGAGCTTGAAGAAAAAGACCATAAGGCAACTCCTTGCTTTTGGGTTCGCTAATCCTGGCTTCCTGGATTTGCTAATCACTGTAGTTCAATGGATAGAACTTAAAAGAGTTAAAATAAATGCCTTAATAAGTAGCAGGATCTAATCTTTGGCTTATCTCAGAAGGCTGGCCTTGATTCATACTTCCATTAAAAAATCCCAGAGCTGTCAAGCAGACTTAAAAACCAGAAAACATCCCAGAAGAAAATCTGTGTTATTGCCAAGGAAGTACACTTATCTAAATAGCCACTAGGAACTGAATTAAGATGGATCTTTATCATGCCTAGACTTGAAATAAAAAATAGGCATTTACATCTATTGATTTATCAGATTACAAAACTGAAGATGTGTCTCACCTTCAATGAGGAAGGTGTGGATGGAAAAAACAGATACAGCATAATTTAAGTAAATGTTTTCTCTATTTTGAAAAAAAAGTGGGCATAGCCCAATTTATTTATGAAGTTGCACTTTATTAAATGGTATATAATTGTAAGTATTAAAATATTATTCCTTTCCAAGTCTCACTGCAAAATCTGGTTAAACTTCAGGGTGTATTATAGTTGATGCAAAGGCCTATATTTTAAAAATGGGTTCTAGGACTGATGTGGATTAGAAAAAAAATAAAGAGCAATGAGAAAAAACTAACAGTAAAATAGATATTAGATTCTGCATAAATGATTCCCAGGGACCATCATGAGGGTATCTGAAAACAACCATGATACTAACACCAAAATAAAAGCAAAATTGTTTATAAACAGCGTATTTTTGCAAGAGCATTAAATCTTGCAGGAATTTGGAATCCTTCTGCAAAGTTTTAAATTTTGTTATTTATTGCAGACATTTATTATCTTAAATTTAAATTTTGCTTTAATCTAATGTTGGGGTCCTATTGGGACAGGTATTGGATTTTTAAACCCTGGATGACGTGACAGTCCTCAAACTTTTAATTATAACATACTTATCCAGAAGTACATAAGAGATACTACCAAGCAGGTCCCAGAATAAACCAAATGAAATCTGATTTCAGATTTACGAAATGCTAATTTTAGGGTAAATATAAAAGAAACTCTAATTCAAAATTAGCTTTTAATTGTATAAATAATATACACACACCTACAATTAAGCAATACAGACTTATAAATTGTTTACAGGCAAAGAAAGGGAATAAGCTCTTTAGAACTGATTTTGTCTATTTAATATCAGGCAGTTTTCTAATTTGTCCTACCTCAATTTAAAGAGTTTCAGCTGTAATTGATGTATCCAGATAATGTTCCTTAAACGATCAGTACTTGGTGAAAAGAAAAATCTTGTTCAAAAATAGCAAGCTGTATAACAGCCTCTTGGAAAATATCAATGAAAATATAAAATAACAGCTTTTGCCTTCCAAATCACAGGCACTTGAAAGCAATTATTCATTTCTCGACAATAGTTCATAAGCAAGTACTTTCAAATAATATAATGCCACAATACAATAAGCGCTGGTACTTTAGGAGGCAGTGCTCCTGAATGGGTAATTAAAATCTCTTTGCTTTGGAGAACACATGGGAACTGAAACAGAAAGGGACTCCTTCCTGAAAACTCGTTGATACTTAGAATCAGACAACTTCTAAGCATATAAAAATGCTTCCCATTTATACTGGCTTTCAGTAACTGGAGAAAGGAAAACCATAAATACCACTTTCACAATGGTATTTTGGTATTCACAATTGTCCTCATTTAATTCTTTGCAAACACAGAGAATATAAAGGTTGTGGTCTTCAAATAATATGCTCAATCCCAGTGAAATAAAATATTGTTCAAAATATTGCCGTAAGTAGGAGTAGATATACAGGTAGTCCTCGAGTTACGACCACAATTGACCCCAAAATTTATGTTGCTAAGTGATTTGTTAAGTCAGTTTACCCCATTTTACCACTTTTCTTGCTACAGTTGTTAAGTGAATTGTTGCAGAGCAGGCTAACTCACTGCTCACTCCAGGAGCTCCAAGTTGACTCAGCCTTCCATCTTTCCGAGGTTGGTAAAATGAGGACCCAGATTGTTGGGGGCAAGATGCTGACTCTGTAAACCGCTTAGAGAGGGCTGTAAAGCACTGTGAAGTGGTATATAAAGTAAGTAACATGGTTGTGAAGTGAATCTGGATTCCCCATATTACAACGGTCATATATATGAATTAGTTGCCAAACATCTGAATTTTGATCACGTGACCATGGGAAGCTGCAACGGTTGTAAGTGTGAAAAATGGACATGTCACTTTTTTCAGTGATGTTGTAACTTTGAATAGTTACTAAATGAACTGTTGTAAATCGAGGGCTACCTGTAGTCATTCACCAAAGAAAATCAATGATTTAAATGTGTGCATTAAATGGCTTGCATTCTTTTTTTGCTCATGGATTTTTCTCCATGGGAGTCCTACCCATTTATCACAGAATTTCTACATATTATTTAAGGTTCAGGAGAACTAATTTGGGGGTGGGGGAGAGAGGCAGATTTATGATGCAGGCAGGACTCAAAAAGTAAAAATGTATAACTGAAGAATTCTGAGACAAGGCTGGTTTTAAAGTACAGTGATACCTTGGCACACAACTACTGTGAAACTCATCAAATGTGGTACTCACCATATTTTGACATGAAAATTTTATTCCAATACTTATCGTTTATTTAGTAAATGCACAATCTGCTTGAACTTCTTGGTGTCAGCTG
Source organism: Pseudonaja textilis (assembly GCF_900518735.1). Next base: position 914,990 of record NW_020769353.1, read on the forward strand.
CCTTATGACTCAACACATTATTCCTTATGGGAGAAAACTGTTCAATATTCATCCATTTTTGTACTCATCACACCTTCCTAAACCAATTAATGATGAGTACCGAGATACCACTGTATCAGGAATTCTTCTAAGGCACTATGTCATTAATGATTTATGGCTTCCTAGAGCATCATTAAATCATTACTGTACTAAGAAAACAACAATAAGAATAGGCTTAAAAATAATGACGAAATGTTGCCAAAAGTCACTTTAAATCACTAGTGAGGAAATGACCCAAATCTTGAAGTTATACTGGGCTGTTGGCTAGTTCTCATATTTCTAAGAAGGTCTCTCCAGGATCTAATGTAAACCTGACAAATTTTATATTCTAGTACTGTTATTCATTTATTTGCCCGAATAAACTAAAAAATTATGGCTTAAAGATTCAAATGCAACTTAAGGGATCATATGTACAGAGCCATAAGGGGCCAATTATCAGATTATTCCAATTGACACCAGTTCCCTAGCCAAATTGGCACCTGCTTTTATAGTAATTATTTCCCAAGAATGAGGCAGATGAGACACCCTCAAGGAAAAGTTAGACAATCCACTTTTGGAACCCTCCTGGAGGAGGAGACAAACTTGTAGTGATGGTCAAACTTGGGAGAAGGAACTGTTACAAGAAATGTCGATCTGGGTTTAGTTCCAAGTGGGGAAAAAGACACTGGAAACATGGAGGCTGTTTGGAAACATGGTATAATGGTGGACAGGATCACGTGCCTTGGAGCTCCTTGGCGAAAAAGGGGAGAGATGCCTGGGTTTTATGCCCTCTGTTGGGATTTGAATTTGAGCTTGTATTCTGATTGGTTGTCAGACTCCCATGGAGCCATGCAGGGACAACTCTGTAGGCTGTCCTGAGTGCCAGGCTTGGTTGAGCCTTGCTGGATGATGATGAAATGAAAGGGCTTTGGGATTCCTATTATGGCTCATCCTGAAGAAGGTAAATTTTTGTTATGTACAATAGACTGGCCCAGGTCTTAATAGCCCATTAGCAAAGGGACTGGAGTGAGGGTGGGGGCTGAGTTTCTGCCCCTCTGAGTTTCTACTTTTCTTTTAGGGGAGATATTCTGCTTTTTAAATATATCCTAAAATATTTCATTCCTCTAAAAGAGGTGTGGGTGCTAACTTCCAACAGAAACCAGGGGTGGGATTCTACAAGTTTGCACTTATTCGCTAGAATCGGTTGTTAACATTCTAAGCAGTTCGGAGAACCGGTTGTTAGAAGAAATTACTGGCCTAATCCTGTAAGGAAGGCAGGAAGGAAACATTCTGGTGTTGCTTACAGAAACTGCCTCTCTGTTAACCCTTATTACATTCTTGGGAGGACTAGACTTCCTGTCTCTGGAACGTCTCTGGAGTTTTTTCCCCCTCCTTTGCTGGTACTTTGCTCATGTAGAGTGACCATTCAAAGTTACAATGGTACCGAAAAAAGTGATTGATGACCATTTTTCACACTTATGACTGTTGTAGCATCCACACAGTCATGAGAGGCCAGGCAAGGAGATGCATGCCTCAATGTGAGTGATATTGAGTTGGCCACACCCAGCCAATAACATGACCACCAAGCCATGTCCACCACCTAAGCCACGCCCACAGAACCAGTTGTTAAAAAATTTGAATCCCACCCCTGACAGAACTCCAGAAAAAGCCATTTTTCCCATGCAGAAGTTGAAGATGCAAAGTCAGATAAGGACTCTTTTCAAATACCTGTTCAAAAATGGAAGCACTCCCAACCTTGATAGAGAATTGACAAGGTGTGCCATTCCAGGGGCACATGGAAAAAGCATTCCCCAAACAGTTATATAATTGTGACAAAATTAGCTACCTTATGATTGTCAAAAGGTATCACAACCCCAGTGGGGCGAAGACTCTAGGAAACAGTTGGATGCAACCCAAATTATCAAGTTGCTTCTCCATCGGTGAAAGCAAGGTCATAATTAATACGAAGACTTCAAGTGTTTCAGGAAAAAGTTTGAGATTTTTAGTCTTCCATCCTGCAGACTTAGGCACTCACTACAGTGGCCTTAATGGATCATCATATATAAAATAATGATACATTGCACTCCAGAAATGACCAGATTGAAAAAGAAAATCTTAACATATCTCCCATCTATGTTGTACTTATATAATTTGATACTTTGATCATTTTCATTTCCGAGTGAGGTTGGTCTAGTAGTTAACGCACCAAGCTGAAAAGCAAGAGGTCATAAGTTCAAGGCTCGTCTTAACCATGAAAGCCAATTGTGAGACCTTGGGCCAGTTACTCACTCTCAGCTCAACTCATTTCACAAAGTTGCTGTGAGAAAAATAGGAAGAATGTGTGTTTGATATGTGCACTATCTCAACTTATATACATAAAGTTTGAAGTGTTTGACCACGGAACTACAAATGAGGCGCTTCAAATTCTAAATAAAATACCATCTTAATCCATTCAAAAAAACAACTGGCAATATTTGATATTGGAAATCATTATGGGCCTTTTAAAGAAACTCTTTTGCTCAATTTCTATTTCATGTAGGCCCTATATAAGTAGACGGCAGAGGAAATTATGTTTGGAAAATTGATCAAGTTATAACAATAGTTAACGATATAACAATAGTTTCTGATAAGAAGAAACTACACAGCAGGGAGAAAAAAGAAGTTGCAGGCATTTTTGTTTTCTGTGTACATTGCAGAATTTAAAACATTCCTCTTTAGCTATATTAAAATAAGATGGCAAAAAAAACAACAACCAAGTATGTGTTTATAAATAGCATTTCCTTTTCATACATTACTATGGCTAATTACAAGGGAAATCGCTCAATTGATAAGAATTGTATTTTAGTGCCTTGAGAAGTATCTTTAACAATTTAGTTTTATATAATGTTGAAAATGATAGCACATAACTAAAACTTAATTTAAAAGTTAATTTTATAAAGAAACTTGAAGAGAATAATGAATTTAAATTAATTTCCAAAAGTTCTAAGATAAAAAAAGCATTTACAGTCTTAGTAAATGCTCCCCTACTACATTATAAAGCAAGATTATTCATCATTTAAAAAAAAAATAACCCAGGGGACTTGAATGTTTCTGTACATAATACAGCCTTCATACCAAGCCAAAAACTTATCAAAACAAATGGCTGTGCTTTTTGTACTTAGATTATGGCTTAACTAGTATTAATAAGGAAAACACTGTAAAATAACAGACTTAAAAGTTTAAGCAATCTACTTCCCTAAACAAACTTTGAATATATATATATATATTGTGATATTTATTTTAAAATATATTTTCTGTTTTAAAATATGATTAGTTCAGGCTCATGAAAGCAGACATTACGAAATAAAATGGGAAGCTCCTTCTCAGAAATTCATTTACCTAATTATGCAAATAATTAACTAGCTGTAGTTTATAAATTTATTTTTAATGCCATTTTTTTAAAAAACAATCCTGTTTTAAAACAAAACAAATAAAAACATTTTAATGATAGAAATTACAGTAAACAACCACTCATTCAATTATTTAATGTTACAATAGCACTGAACAAATAAAACTTATAACTGATCCTTGAACTTTTGACTATCCCAGCACCCTGCATTCACATGATTATAATCTGTATGCTTGGCAAACAGCTTTCACTTGACCTGATGGTCTGTTTACAAGCACCTGGGAATTTGCTGAAGGCTTCCACATTGACTTTGGTTGTTGGAAGTCTGCAAGGAGAGCCTGGCTTAATAACCTGTGAACTAGGCTTAACAATGGCAAAGGGGATTGCAGGGATTGCCAAGGTGCAGTCATGTGATATCATACTTTAAAAGTGCATCTTTCAACAATAGGAGTTCCAGTAACTGCGGTTAACTAAGGATTACCTGTACATATAGCCTAGGATTCATCTCTTGAGTTCTTGGTGTTTCTGAACTTGATTGTCTTCTTGCAGGTATTTCATGACCAGTCTAGGTAAGATTGTCAGTGATGATGTTGCATTACCTAACTTGGTCATGAAACATCTGCAAGACAGAGAATATTAAGAATCCAACATAAAATATTTTGTTCAATTGCTAATATTTAAAATATCATTCACTTAATGTATATTAAAAAGATATAAATTTTACAAAAGTTGCTTTTGAAAAATCCAGGTATATATATTACAGTTATCCAGGGATAGGAATTCTACCTGGTAGGTCCGTTTCTATAGAACCGGTTGTTACGATTCTATGCAGTTAGGAGAAACGGCTGGCCCCACCCCACCCTGCCCAGTCACTCCTTACCTCGCATGCACCCCATCCAACTTGCCTGCATTGTGCCTTTGCCTAATTTTTGGTAAGTTGCTATTTTTCCTTCTTTTTTAACCCCAATGATCAGATGTTCCCGCTATCAGCTGTGCCCCGGTTTAGATTAGCTACAAAGCAGAAAATCATCGGATTTCTTGCTAATCTAAATTGCTATGGTACTGCTTTGCCTTTTCCCAGGAGGCTTCCCTGAGGCCCAGTCAGGGGTGGTATTCAGGGGTAGGGGAGGAGAAGTGGCCTTAGAGCAGAGCTGAACCTTCCTTAAGATTGAAGCTTCTATTTTTCAGTGCAGACTCAGGCAACAGATTGCGGAAAGGTAGATCTATGAGTGAATCTGTGATTCTGAAACTCAATCTGTCTGCCTGCTTTGCCTGATTGTGGGTTAAAGTTGCTCTTTTTTATAGAAAAAAATCAATATTTGCATACATGATGTGTTGTGAGTGCTTGCTAGCAAATTTTATGAGTTTGCTTACAAGCTAATTTTATGTGACAGACTCAGGCAGCAGATTGCAGAAAGGTAGATTTGTGAGTGAATCTGTGATTCTGCAAACAACTCAATCTGCCTGCCTGCTTTGCTTGATTTTGGGTAAAAGTTGTTCTTCTTTTAATAAAAAATTCAATATTTACATAAATATTTACAGGATTTACAAGCCATGCTCAGCCAGTCACATGACCACCAAACCACACTCACAAATTAGGCCATAACCACAGAACCAATTGTTAAGAAATTTGAATCCCATCTCTGGAGTTATCTATTATTTCTGTCTGAACTAATATGATTGACCAAGTAGAAATATTTTAAAGCCACAATGACCATACTATGTAGTCAATCACCACAAGAAATTGGTGAAATTGGGAGAAAAAAGAAGCTAAATACTGCAGGTGAAGAATAGTGGAGGAAGAAAAAATCCAAAATAACTTAATTCCCTGGCAAATAATTACCTGAGAAATATGATTAATAGAGGATTCCATTCTCCGGAGTTGAGAGGCTTGGATATCCAATAGTTGAAGCACATTGTTGGCCAATGCATTGATCTGATAAGCAACACTGGCTAAAGATTGGGTTGTGTATGCTTTGGTCTCTTCTAATGCTTTCCTTTTGTCGGGAGCCTAAAGAATGAAACAAGAAAATGAAATGCTTGTTATTTCTTTTTTTAAGATTCAGAGAGAGATCAAACACAAAGTTACAACAAATTAATCAATTACTGGTTGTGCTGAAATGTATATCATAAGTGAGAGAGATATGAATAAATATAATGTTTTGGTGACTCCACAGAAACCTCCCCCATAATTGTGTCCCATAGAAACACTTTACAATTCTCTTCACAAGGAATGTATGAAACAAACATGGTAATATTTTGGAGTATACAGTATGTTCCAATTAGACAATTCAGAAACAGGAAAAGCCTCCTTCAGAATAGTGCACACCCAGTTCGACAAACTGGCTATTCAAATGGGAACAAGAAAAACACTAAGCAATACCGTGTGCAGTTTTGGTTGACTATTACAGAAGAATTTTAAAGACTTTTTCTACACAAGCTGGACGTTATGAATTTCAGTACAAAAAAACCGTCTATTCAAGGTGCGATTACAGGTTGATCTCAGATTAGGGTGGTAATAAATGATACAAATATAAAGCATAACTTCACATTACTGCATTGTTTACCAATGGCAATCCAGGGGAGTCCTGATTACGATTGTAACCCAAGACTCAAAGGTCATTAAGCTGCAAGAGGTAAGACTTCCAAGTAAGGAGAGCAGGTGCCAGAGGAGGTCCTGGGAAAGCCAGTAAAGTCCTTATGCAAATTAGAGGGGCAGGACAGGCTACAAGTTGCAGAAGGCCCTGGAACAGGGGTGTCAAACTTGGTTTACTGAGGGATGCATCAGGGTTGAGTTTGGCCTTGGGGGTTAGAGTGGGCATGGACACTTGTGGTGGCCCGAGTGTTCTGCCAGTAAAAACAGGCTCCTGAGCTCCATTTTCGCTACAACAGAGTCCTGCAACCCTCTGCCAGCAAAAAACAGAACATGGGAGGGCCCTCCCAAACTCCATGTTTGCTGGCAAGGCACCGCAACCAATCCTTTGCTGTTTCCAAGGTGGCCCCGCAGACCAAATCTAAGCACCTCACAGGCCAGATCTGGCCCCCAGGCCTTGAGTTTCACACCAATGACCTAGAAAGACCAATGGAGGTTGTGCCTGGCAGGTGAGTGCTGGATGGCCATTAGATCCAATAACTCTAAAAAGATATTAGGAAATACAAGCAAAGTTTCCTTTGTAAAGATATAGAGTGTTCATAGGAAGGAACCTCAAACTGGCCACTGGTTACTTTTTCAAAATCTTGTTCAAATTCCAAACTAGCAACCTTCTGATATAGACGTTGAGCTAGGAAATAATTAATCTGGATCAAATTATCAAGCTAACCCTTGCCATATTCCAATATCCTGATCTAAAAGTAAGATTTGCTTGTAGGAGAGCAAACATTACCTCCTTATCCACATACAATAAAGTTTTTCTTAGTGCTTTGTGGAAAGAAAAATAAACTCTGCTGTGTGCAATGGATGCAATTGTCCCAAATAACTTGAGGGTTTTAAGAGATTTAAGATAGCAATTCTCATGACCTGTTGGCACATGCTTCAAGGTTAAAATGTTTCAATTCTGAAATGCTCTGTTTCATGTTACCAAAAGTATTTCAACATTGTTCCCACTTTATCAGATGAGTTCTATACTAAAAAAAATCCCACCAAAAACAGTCAGAATATTTTATTCCTAGTAAGATTAGGACAGCATTAGAAAATTTCTGGGGTTGGAATATTTCAACCTTGAAACATTTAGAACACTTCTAACTTCAAAAACAGAGTGCAGCACCCAGTATCTTTTTTAAAAAAAATCTGCCAACAGAGAGGTTTCTTGATTCAGCATGTATTCCAGGGGTGGGATTCAATTTTTCTTTTACTACTGGTTCTGCGGGCATGGCTTGGTAGGCGTGATTTGGTGGAATGGCAAGGGAAGGATACTGTAAAATCTCCATTTCTACTCCACTCCTGGGGAAAGGTTACTGCAAAATCCCATTCCCTCCCCACCCCACTAACGAGCTTTCCAGCTCCATTCTCCTGTGCAGGGCAACAAAAGAAGACCCAGCCAATCAGCTGGGACTCGGGAGGCGGAGAAGAGATAGGGGCGGGGCCAGTCAGAGGTGGTATTTGCTGGCTCTCTGAACTACTCAAAATTTCCACTACTGGTTCTCCAAAACTGGTCAGAACCTGCTGAACACCACCTCTGATCTATTCCCTTGAAAACTTCAGTAATGGAAGGTGGAGATTTGCTTTGCAGTGTTGTCACCTTCACTTTTTAAAACTCAATGTTTTTAGTTTTTTTTTAAAAAAGCAAAATGATAGAGCAAGGAACCTGGTAGGCACAAATAGGCCTCTGAACAACGTTGAACAAATTCTTAAAATGGTTTTGGAATTGTAATATTAATAAGATTCATAAATCTTTGTATTTCAGATGAAAAGAATGATGGTCAAGTATCAAGGAATTGTTTTCAGAATCATTAGTACTGAAAAGGAAGTTTTCAGATACAACTAAGAAAGGAGGAAGGAAGGGAGGGAGGGAGGGAGGGAGGGAGGGAAGGAAGGAAGGAAGGAAGGCAGGCAGGCAGGCAGGCTCCGTTTCCTTTTAAAGTAGCATTTCATATCCATAAGAGGATATTTTTGAGGGATAAAGCATTTCAGGCTGAATGGGCAAATGGGAAAAAGAGCTTTCAGTTAATAGAGAAGGTATACATTCTGTGAAAGGAAATGCAATTTTCAGCTACTATACAAACCAACTTCTGGGTTTCCTGATTTCAGAACTTGTAAGCCTTAAAAAATTCCTTTCATGCTTTTATCTCTTATCTTCATCCCTAATTAAATATAATTAAATCTGAATAAATTTCCCCAATCTAAGCATTCTGCAGATGTATGGATTTGAATTTCCTGGTTTTGCTAGAAGTATGGCCATTGTTGAGAAATCTGGGAGTTACCATTCATATATCCTGATGTGTAAAATAAGAGCTGATATAGAGACTAAGTCAATAAGATATAGACAATAAATGTTAATGTTGGTTACAAAGGGAATTAAGTTGGTAGGCCTAATTCTGAAGCAAGTATCACCAGTTTGACAAAACAAGCCAAATTTTCCTTCATAAGGAATGCATAGCTATTTCAATTTGTAAATATAGTTCAATAAAATATTGATTATACCAATTGCAAATCTACCAATCATTTGAAAATCTGAGAATCTGTAAACTCTGTTCTTACATTTCTTAAAATGCTGGTCTTTAATTTTGCCAAGTTAAACAAATATCACTCACAATCTTTTCATCTGCTCTCCAAGGACCCTGTGTTGTCTCCATAACTTGAATGATAACATGTGAAACAAAACTGCAAAGCATCTCTTACACCTAATATACCTAATAGGATTTTTTTGTATAAGGAAAAGATATAATTTTTATTTATTACTTTGTTCCAAAGGCAGCTTTGTGTAACCTGAACCTTAATTAGCATGGCTTTGATTAGATCTACTTAACTACCAGTGTATATATTCTCACCCCAACCCACCTCACAGGATTGTTGTGAGGAAAATATGAGGAGGATGGCATATGGTTATGCTCACTGCCTTGAGTTATTAAAAAAGTAATAAAGACAGAATAAAAATGCAACAAATAAAATAAATATCTAACATTTGTAAGATCACCACTGAAGCATATTTATTTTTTCTACTTTCATACCAAAAATAATTTTATATGTTATTGTATTTTAATACCTTTAATATTATTGCTATAGACATTTTTTTTCAATAGCTCTATCCTGCCCCACTATTTTTAAACCTGAACCCTGTTAAAATTGTACTAAAGAAATATAATTACCCTTCAAGGATGACCTCCCAGCAGCATAATTTTCTGCAAAATATTCTTATAGGTTCACAAAAATCTTCTAGAACAGATTTTAAAGATGCAAAAATAATAATAATACAGGTAGTCCTGATTGGACGATGCATCACCTAAGTAGAAGTCTATTCATTACAATCACAACTCAGCCCAATATTTTTGTTAAGTGTCATGCCCCTGCAGAGGAAGACAAGCCAGAATTGGAGCTGATGGAGGTGGCGGCTTCATTGGCTTCAGAGGAAAATGGTGAGGAGCAGGGCCAGTCAGGCCAGGGTCTTTCAGGATTGGGAAGGCTTGTAGGCAGGAAGGAAGGCTGGCAGGATGACCAAGAGATGCTGAGCAGTGAACATGGGAAACAGAGCTCAGGTGATGAGCAAGGACAATCCCCTCCTGATCCTCAAACACGGAAAGAAGGAGGCAACAGTGCAGGCTGACTCAACTAGTCGGCAGTAGAGTGTCCCACCCCTCTTCACAAGGAACACCTGAAGACTGAGAGTTAAGGAGATGCTGTGGGGAGGGGCATTTGCTGGGAAGAAACACTGAATTCATGTAATGTTGAGTACCGATGTTCGAACTTTCTGGACAACATTTGTATTCTTTGCATTCTTTCTGGATTTCTGGATTAATTGTCTTCTTCCTTTGCTTCCTAGATTCCTCAACTTGCCCTGCTGGATTTATTGCTTTGCAGCCATTGTGCTCACAGCATTGGATTGGACTATTTGCAGCCAGAGTCTATGCGTATCATCAGTTTGCTCTGGGACTTGCCAGAAATGTGGGAGCGTTTGGGGAAATTTGGAGCAATAAAGGGGCAGTTTGCCGCCAGCTGCTGTGTTACCTTTGTGCTTTGCCCCAGGTCATCACACTAAGGGAGTCAATTGTTAAGTGAATTTTGCTCCATTTTACATCCTTTCTTACCACAGTTGTTAAGTGCAGTTGTTAAATTAGTAACGCAGTTGTTAAGTGATTCTGGTTTTTCCCACTTCTCTTTGCTTGTTAGAAGGCTGCAAAAGCTTTTCACCTGTGCCTGGACTATTACAACAATCATAAATGTGAGTCAGTTCCCAAGCCTCTGAATTTTGATCATGTGACCATGGGGATGCTGCAACGATTGTGTGAAAAAACAATCATAAGTCACTTTTTTCAGAGCTCTCATGACTTTGAATGGTCATTCAATGAACTGTTGTAAGTTGAGGACTACCTGTACTGGATTTCATGTCATATATTGTTGCCACTATTTGTTGGTTTTTTTTGTCTTGGTATTTCTAGTTCATGTAATTGTACAGATAAATTTCTATATTAGAATTTTAGACCTTTGTAATCCTGTTTGGGCTTGCATTTAAGCCTATGCAAGCTTAGCTGCATTGTTTTTTACTGCTTTATTTGTTGATTAATCTGGTTATATTTTATGTCTTTGTTCTACTTATTTACTGCTCCTTTGAAAACATTTTTTTTTTCAGAGCAATTCTCTACATAAACAAAAGTATAGGAATCTCTGCGGGGACTGGGGAACTAGCAGTATGATAAATTTACCTCCTCACACAAATTTTTTTAAAGGCAAAACTGGGAATAAAATAAGTGCACCAACTTACAAGGGAGAAGATAACAGGAGATGCTTTCAACAGATATGGATTATTAGTAATTGCTGTAAGTTCTGATTTTTATGGAGCAACTAATGATGCCTTAAACATATTGACAAAACAATGTCAGTTTATGTCCCCTACTGAACAATCATCATTGTTTGTATTTTATAGTATAGGGTAGGCAACATCGCAATACTTAACATTGTGGACTAAAATGTCTGGGTGGAGACGTTTATGGGAGCAGCAGACCAAACCACTTGGAAAGTACCAAGCTATCTCAAGAAGAGTTGTTCTATTTGCTTGAAGAGGCTTCTTTTGTCTTTTTTAATTGCACAAGTCATTCATGGATATTATTGAAATCCAACTGGTTAATTCATGCTGATTAAAAAAGCTCTTGTCATACTAGAGACAAAAGGAAAATTACATCTCTTTTTACCAAGTAATCCAAGGTGGCTGAAAATAAATTAAAACTAACTAAAGGACAATATGTTATTATTGGAAGAAGCAGCATTTTTTTCTTTGTGTTTTACTTCCAATACCATTATGAGATTTCCAATTTCAAGAGATAAAATCTGATTCCTTCCAATGACAATTATCAAAGCAAGAAATTATGGGAAGAGAACCATGTTAGTCTACGGTAGCAAAAAAAAAAAAGAGAGAGAGAGAGAGAGAGAGAGAAAATGTCTGGTGGCTTTTTTTTTTAGAATAACACCTTTTATTAAAAGGCATAATCTGTTATGAAGTAGGTCTTTTAATAAAATGCACTAGTCTGAAAAGATCGCACCAGATTCCCAATTCAAAACCAGAGACATAATTACTTTGGACAATGAATTTTAAGGGCTACTGAAGAGGAAGGAACTACTAGGAAGACCCATTTAAGTGTCTACTACTACAAAACAAAAAGGAACTAATCGAGATAAATTTGCCTATAAAATTACAAGATTAGTTACTGAGAACAAGAAAGGACAAAGGGAAGCTTTAAGAAGAAGTCAGTTTAGAACAATTAAGCATGAAGAAAAAGAAACACAACTGAAAAATTATTATTCTTTTAATGAAAATAAGTACTGTAAGCTATAAGTCAAACAAAATCTATGAAAAACAAGTAGAAAAGGGTAATGATGATTATATTCCTCCCACACTTTTTCCATGGCCAACCTCAAAAATGCAAAGATACAACTTTACTTTTGTTCATTCCACCTAAATATAAAATAAAAATAAAACCGTCAGGAAGTGAAAAAGGAAGTGATGGCCTCCCAGCTTTGCGGCAGGATGATGATCAGGACAACCGCAATTACTCATTGCTGGGAAACAGAGCTGAAGTAATTGGAAGGGATGTCTTGGACTTCTCTGTTGTATAAATGTTGGGCAATCACTTCCATAAATCTCATTAAGAAATACATTCTTCTTGTGAAAATTTCTTTCTTTCTTTCTTTTCTTTCTTCCTTCCTTTCTTTTTCCCTTCCTTCCCTGTATATTTCTTACTGACAATATGGATCCTCCAGATGTCAAAGAAATCTATTCGAATACTGGCAAATGTTTGCTGCTATGAATAAAATGGCAGCCTTTTTTCTTAAGCAGGCAATATTATTTATTGAATTATAAAGTATTATAAAATGCAAAATAAAAAGAAAATAGAAAAGCAGTGGGGGGTGGTGGAAAGGAGAAGTGAGGAAAGATAAAAGAGAAGAAGAAAAAGAAGCATTGACTTCTGACTCTCTCTGTTACAATAAAACAAGAGTCTTCAAACTTGGCAAGTTTAAGACTTGTTGACTTCAACTCCCAGAATTCCTGAGCTAACATGACTGGAGGAGGAATTCTGGGAGTTGAAGTCCACAAGTCTTCAAGCTATCAAGTTTGAAGATCCCTGCAATACAATAAGGCATTAACATCAAATCACAACTTTTTGCTTTTTTCATAATAATATGAACAAGCCTTTTTTATAAGGATCTATAAGTCTAATCACTTGTCATTTTTGACATATTAATTGAAGGAGCCAAATATAATTCTTTCCAACTCTAGAGTGGGAGAAATCTTGCCTTTTCAGATAAAAGGCAGATAAAAATGCTGGGAAAAGTCCTAGAACTTGTTTCTAAACCTTGGCCACTTTAAGATATGTGCAATTCAACTCCCAGAATTCCTCCAGCTAACTGGCTACCGAATTCTGGGAGTTGAAGCCCACACATCTTAAAATAGTGACAAGTCTTTTTTAATTTTGTATTTGCTTGGAATGCAGGAAGACTAAGGCTTACCTACTCATAGAATTTTTTTATGTTCCATATACCCAGCAACCTGACATGCCTTTGAAACTCAAAACTAGAGGAAGATATTGATCCACGTGGGTTTTATCCTATGTCTGCCTTGTTTCGATCATGATTTATTAAATAAACCACAAATAATTAGCTACATGGTTTACAAAAAAGACTGCCTGGCTTTCCCCAACATGTCAGTCTAAAAGCAAACAATCATACTGTGGCTTAAGATGTTGGGTGAACCTAATCAATGTTGGTCAAACCACACTGACTCTTATCTGTAAAAGAGGTCTGATGTAAGGCTAACTTACCTCACTGCATTCCTTATAAGAATTCTTCTACCAACACTACTCTGAATAAAATTGTAAGGCAAAAAAAGACAAACAAGCAATTCCTTGTTTCTAAACCACAGTGACCAATTTATTAATTTTCCCACACCATGTTCCAAACATCCTTACACTGCACAGCTGACAATGTTCTGCACTTTTGTTGGAATATAGTTATACTGCCATACTAGCTATTTCTGATATAATCCAATGCATATGTATCAATATATTTTTCATTTGTGGGAAGAAGGTGGAGCCTCCTCGCTGACAGACTGTAGATCGCATCTCTCTGTGGCTATGGTCGTGCGCTTTCGTTGGAGAGCCCCAATCATTATGATTAGGGGCTGAAGCTGCCTTGGAGGGGTGGTGGAGCAAGGGGAAGCTGCAAGCCAGGTTGAGGGGAGCCGCATCTCCCCTCCTGGGCTTGGTCTTTTCCCCCCTGAAGACGACTGCAGCGGTGGTTTAAAATGGCCACTGCAAAGAGGAGGACTCAGCTGGATTAAGATTTGTGCAGGAGGGAAGAAAGAGGTGGATAACATCTGAACCGGGACAATTGGGCGATGCAACTAAACAAAAGTACCCTGGGATAAAGGTAACATGGAATTTTTAAGAAAAGAAAAGTGAATGGCGAAATTACAAAGGGACAGGAAAAAAAAAAAAAGAAAACATTTCTGACAGCTAAGCGGGGCTTCGAACCAGGAAAGGAAGAAGCCAGAACTAAAGATTTAACTAAATTGGACTAAAATATAAAATAAAATAAAATAGGCATAAAATAAAGCTGGACTTAGGCTTGTCAAAAAAAATAATAATAATAAAGTTTACAAATTGAAGACTGGACTGTGTTGGAATATTGAGGTTCAAAAAACCCTAAATAAAAAAATAGGGGAAAAAGGTGAAGACTTTGTATAATGGAGAATGCCACCTTTTGACAAAAACTTGAGCCCAAACAAGAGAAAGCATCCTGTTTCTGAATGAACTTGTGTGGATATAATATTAAAGAAATATTGAAACAAAGTAAGAATCTTAGAACGTGAAAGCAGAACTAGAATAAAGAAAAAAGCAAGGAAAGACTAACTGTGGGATTGATTGATGTTTTTGACATAGACCCTGGGCTGGAACAATTGAGAACTTTAGAAAATTGAGAAAAGAAGGAAAGTAAAAGTGGTGTTTTTTTTTCTGGACTTTAACAATCATAAAATACAAGAGTGTGTAATGATGATATCTCTTCGGGAATTAAAAATGGAACTTAAAAATATGAGAGAATTACTACAGGAAAGAGGTGAATTACTTTGCTCTGTGTTAGAAAAAATGGAAATGGTGATTAAAGAACAAGAAGAAAGAGCTTCAGAGGAGGAGGAGTCGACTTAAGGAGAAGACATCTTAAATAGACAATTAACACAAAGAACGCTATAAAGAAGTGGGGAAAGAAGGAAGGTTAAAAAGTTGAGATTTAAAAAGGCAATTCAAGGGAATACCTGTGAAGTCGGGAAAGATAGAAAGACTCAGCAGAAAAGAGGAAAGGAAGAGAGGGATATAAACTGGAATGAGGAAAGTTATGGGGAAAAGAGAGGGAGGAGAAGCAGTAAGAAACAGGTGCATGAAATAAAGAAATACGGAAATAGTAAAATGATGAAATCATTTTTTCAGAGATAATGGTTGATGAATTAAAAAGGGGATTCTGCAGGGTGACAAGGGCTAATAAGAATATTTCTGCAATTAAAAATATTTAGAAAATAGGGTAATATAGATATTGATAACTCTTATTAAAAATTAAGGGGGGAAAATATGCTGCGGAATCCAAATCAAAAGATGTAATGATTATTATTGTAACTTCTTAAAAATAATGGTTTATTGGGAATCAAGATGAGGGAATAAAGGTATATTTTAACCACAGAGGTGTCACACTCAAAGCAGTAAAAGGGGGGAAACCTATACTTGTTTTTTTTCTTTAGTGTTAAAATTTGTATTAATCTAGAATTTATAAAAAGAATGTAGTCCTTCCTTCTTTGCATTGCTTGGTGAAATGCAAATTTGATTATGTTAATGTTTACATATGACTTAAACTATCTGTATTCTGTTCACATTTTACTTTATACAGGATGCCCTAACCTGCAAGTTAATGCCAAAATAGGCAATAGTCAGCAAGCTCTCATTTAAGCAATTCTTTTCTGCTCCTGTAATTCACAACCTTTATTGCATCAGTTTTCTGAGAGACCTACAGAATTTAATTTATATTTCATGGCATTTCCAGTTTAGTTTCTTCAAAATTTGCTTTAGTGTTCTATCAGCATTTTCACCCAATTCAGTCCCAACAGAGGCATTCATCCAACATTATTTTAATATGTCCCAGGTTACTGGGCCGTAGATGCCTCAGTCCTAGTATTTCAATATTTATCAAACTCTGGAATTTAAAAGAAATGAATTCATTAAGACAGCTTAATCAGGCTCTATAGAATGCAAAGTGCAAGATTATAAATTAAAAATAATATATATATATATATAAATTAAAAATAATCACAGGCCAAAAAGCAATAGCCAAAAGCAGTAAAGCAATAGTGAGGCCTTCAGCAACTGCTCTTTTGGGGTGACAGGATTGGAGGCCTCCCATAGTGGATTTAGTGAATATTCAAAAAACATCTGTGGGCCTTATAAGGTTACATGGCAGGCTGTAAGTTGTACAGGCCTAATTTAAATTTTGCAGTGTAAGTAATCTTTACAAATCCCAGAATGCAGGTTCATGCCCATTGCCCATTTACTGTAAAGGAAGGCTGGAATCATTGTGATAGAAACTATTACAGAAACAGAAACAAAAAATGAATGGGTTCTCCATGTGCTTCCTCTATCCCCCCCCCGTTTTCTCTTTCTGAAAGAAGTCCATCAAATAGGGCCAAGATAAAGGGGCCTACTCTGTGTTGTGGAGCATCATCTTTGCAGATATAAGATTGGTCTCCAATTTGATAATCTTTTGAAAGGCCCTGCAGATCTGGTTTTGTCAGTAGGTCAAGAGATTCCAGGGTAATCAAGAACCTATCAAGTGGTTTGTTTGATTGTTGTCACCAGGGGAATGGTTAATTGGGTTAATTGGGTTAACTAATATTTAGGGTTTTAGTCAGCGATGGGATTCAAATAATTTAACTATTGGTTTGCCCAGGGTCAGGTTGGCTGTCGTGGGAGGCATGGGTATCCCCGTCCTCCAGCCTCTGCCACACATGTGGACAAGCCTCCAGCCACGAGTAATCTGACCCTGGGCGAACTGGTTAAATTATCCACACACACACTATCAAAGTGGATCCTGGGTGCTGCGCTGCACTGCAATGGAGAAACAGGCAATGGATCAGCCGGCACAAGTAAAAGAGGAGGAGCAGGGAGAAGAAAGAGGAAAAGTGGCCTTCTCCTTCCCTTACATTGGCCACTCCGTTGCCCGTTTCTCCATTGTAGTGCAGTGCCCAGGATCCACTTTGAGAGCGGGGGTGGATAATTTAACAACTGGTTCACCTGAATCAGTGTGAGCTGGCTGAATCTCACCACTGGTTTTAGTGGCCATATAATAAGTAAACTAATAAATAAATGTGAGTTTTAAAATTAGCAAGAAATCCTTTGCTTGATTGCCAACAGCAGACCAAGAGATTACTTCATCAATGTCAGGCCTATCAAGAAGGTCTAAAGCTAATTTTATTAGAAGAGTTATAGTACAAAATGTTGCAAATCTGAACGTGCTACTTGTCCTCCCTCTTTTATCTTCATGAGGATTGGATTGGGAGCGGGGGTGCTGACTGAGGTGTTTCCCTGGCTGCACCTTTGGCCTTTGTTTATCTGATGGTTGCCTTGGTAGTGGCTCATCTTTTTAATTAAATACAATAAGTAGATCTTTCCTTTTTATTAAGAACAATATTGCCTTGCTACAAATAGGCTCTCCCTATGATTTATCAACTACACAGTGGGATTGGACTGCAAACTTCCTACCACTGTACCTTAAGATTTCAGTTTGGGGATAATGAAAGGCCTTAAAGCCTAGTAGTTCAAGCGTTAAACTTAGGCGGGTGAGACACAGTTTCAACTTTTCACTCCACTTGAAATGAATTGAGAGGCTTTGGACCAATCCCTTTAAGTCCAACCTATTTCAGAGAATTTTTGTGAAAGTTAATATTTGGGGACACCTAATTTCTCAGAGAGAAAAAAGCAGAATAAAAATAAATACAATTATTTCTAATTCCATTCCATGACTGAAAGAGAAGCAGTTAAATATATAGAAACCTAAATGTAGCTCTCTATTATATTTGTCTTGCTTTTGGAAAGCTATTTGAAGAATAGCTCATGAACTCTCTTCAGAATGAAGAGTGAAATGTATTCATTAATTTATTCACATGACTCTAAGTGGCTCACAGTGAATTAAAACCTGATGAAAATATCACAAGAAAATAACAACATATACTATAACCAAGACATATGCTATACATATACTAACTATATGTTAGTAGACTATACTATACTATGTTAGTATATGTAGCTCAACCACATACTCAGGGTCCAAGGCTCAGTAATAAAACCAGGTTTATAGGGTTGGGGCAATTTTGCACAAACTAAATCCATTTGTTTCAATAAGGCAGGAAATCTTTAACATATCACATTTATGGACTATAGGCAGTTTCAGTGCAATTATTATTTTTTTGGTCTTCTGATTCTTACCTTGGAAAGCTTTCACTGCTTTTAGAATCTATCCTATTCATCAGAGCCAAAGTGTAAAACTGTTAACTAATCTGTAACCATGAATTCCCCAAATTCAAACAGACTTACTTTTGAAACAGGTAGGGAAAAACATTAAAGGGTGATATGGGTTAGTGGAAGAAATAAGGGAGCATGAATTGCTATTAAACTATAGTATAAGCAATTTATCTGAGATGCTTCCATGCAGTCACTGGCCTTTGCTCTTACATGCTCAGCAATTGATTCATATCACTGGGTAAATTTACCTTTCATACCCAAAAAGGAAAGAGAAAACATTCAACAGTCCACTGTACAGGGTGAACAGCCAAGTTGCCCCTTGAAAAAAGACTGGAAAGTGGAGGGTAATGGTGAGAAGTGCCTTAGCTTAACTGATGAGCGATGGGGGTGAGGAGAACTGCTAATGTCCACCCAACTTCTCCAGAGGAAAATTACTGAAATGCCTAGAGAGCATTTTCTATGGAGCATAAACCGAGACCCACCAATTTTACTATCAGATTCTTTCAGGATGGTTGTGAGGCTGCAAATACAATGCCAATGCCTTGGATTTTTCAAAGTACCTTTTCAGTTTGTTTTCAGCTTAATCTCAGTTTTCCACATATGATCTGCAATAATGTGTCCCAGAGGTTTAATTATCCCATTCGCACTGGATAATGTTTACCTACTATGAGCCAAGAGTCTAATTTGCAGGAACTATTAAGAACTGTAAATCTAGACATCATTTAAAATAATTACAAAAGAGCTACCTACTGAATTTTATATGGGGAAATCCATCATCATCATCATCATCATTATTATTATTATTATTATTATTATTATTATTATTATTATTATTATACACAAAAAACAACTGTGTTCACAGCAAACAAGATGACTATGCTAGATTTTGTATCACAAATCACTAATCGAACACTTCCCAAGTGTTTAGGGCTGAGTGATGTATCCGCGGATTATGCGAGCAGATCCCAGTAAGGTGACCTTCTGCAGCTGACCAATGGTGATCTTGTCAGCACCAATTGTTTTTAAATTCTTGCCTAGGTCTTTAGGCACAGCACCCAGTGTGCCAAGTACCACTGGAACCATTTGCACTGGTTTATGTCAGAGTCTCTGCAGTTCAACTTTCAAGTCCTGACATCTGGTGATTTTTTTTCAAGTTGTTTCTCGTCAATTCTGCTGTCACCAGATATTATTATTATTATTATTATTATTATTATTATTATTATTATTATTA
>NW_020769353.1:934339-1216384 GCF_900518735.1 Pseudonaja textilis
TTATTATTATTATTATTATTATTATTATTATTATTATTATTATTATTCATAAAGCTTTTAAAGATGCTTAGCAAGAACTCAACCTTGTTGTCAGCAAGTCAATTGTTAAAAGAAGCAGGAAGAAAAGCTAGGAAAATCAACCAAATAGCCATAGAATTTCTCTGAGCTGGAGAAACAGACAATTATATTGAGCAAAAGAGAACAAAAACTTATGTTACTTGCTACTGTTCTTAAAATATTGATTGCAATATGGAAAATTGATCAAGTTGAAGAAAAAGACATGTGAAAATAAAGGCTTGATGATACTACACAATATTGCTATTTTTAAAAAATGCTTTTCCAATCACATGAGAACTGCTCATAAAAACATAATTCACAGGCATTACATATAATGCTTCATATCTCAGATGTTGACAAATGAGATAACATGGATTTTGACAATCAACATTCTACTGCAGGGGTGGCCAACGTTTTGAACCTTGGGGACCACCAAACTCATAATTTAAAATCCTACAGACCACTAATATGAATTTTGACTGATGTTGGTGGAAAAGTCGGTCCCATATTCCAGAGCTGCAGTAGTCACAAGACTGGCCCTTTGGTCATCCCGGAGCAGTTGCTCCTCCAGTCCGTGTCAGGCTGGTGCACCTGGATGGAGGAGCACCTGCTCCGGGATGACCAAAGGGCCAGTCCTGTGACTACTGCAGCCCTGGTATATGGGACCGACTTTCCCACCAATGTCAGCAAGCCACCCAAGGGTGGATTTCCCTCCCCCACTGTTGGTCTTACCTTCCAGTTCCAGCTTGTGTGGCTCTACTCAAGGTAAGGTTTGCAATCCAGCAGGTGGGTGAGCCATGTGGGCCTTGTGTTCCCGAGCAGCCTGGATTAATTGCTTTCGGGGGACATTTCTCTGTGGACCACCAAAATTTTCTCATGGACCACCAGTGGTCCCTGGCCCACTGGTTGGCAACCATTGTTCTACTGGAATTTATATGAATTTCTCAGAAAAGACCTAAGAACTTATCCCCAGTTATTTGTATGCCATCTTTCCTTCAAAACTCAAAATGTTCTACTTACTCCCTCCTTCAGTTTTTCCCAACAATAATCTTCAAAATAGGTTTGGCAGGGAGGGAGGGAGGAAATAATTCATTTTCCATGGTTAATGATAAGGAATGTCCTAAGCCAGGGATTCCTCAGTCCTAATCCAAAAGTTTAACTATTACACAAATGTCTACAAACCAGAATTGATTAGAAACAAGGGATAAGAAGTATCTATACAAATGAATTTGAAACTTCATGTTTTTCAGGAAGAAAACTGCATATGTCTCTTCTCTTCTGGGAACAGTAATCCAAAAAGAGAAGAGCTCTTTTAAAGTAGTGAGTAGGAACAACATAAAAACTACATTTTATTTCATTGCAAATTAAACATAATTATACACACAAAATACATTTATAGCTATAAAGATGAATGTGTTTGTATATATAAATATGCAGGTATACATGTATTAAAATGCATCTCATATAAATAAAAGTAGATTTAAACAGTTCACAGTCTCCAAGCTTTTCATCTTTGAATATTATACTCCAGCAGCAACTGCTAGAGAACTTAAGGGGCTGCAATCAAGATGAGCAGGTGTATCCATGGTCCCAGATAATAATACTTTGATGCAATAGTAAGCCATGCTTTGGTTTTCAATTTACAGTTACATCTAACTATGGATGTAAAATGATTTTTTTAAATATGGAGATCAAAGGAAACCTATTTCCAAGACATTTTTCAAAGCGGTATTCATCTGCTGAAAGATTAGGATAGCTAACAGCTCCCCTTACTCTTGGATATAAAGGGCGCTACTAGTAGAAGAAGGTGGAAAATCAACTGCTAGAAGCCAGATCAGCAGAGTTAGACTGAAGTACATATACAGTTGTTATTTGGAAACACCTTCTTGCCTACCTCAGTAAAAAATCATCTCGGGGTGAAAAAATGGATTTGACATCACCATTTCAATGAATGCATTTTGAATTCAGTGCTTTATTAAGAGATTTATTCAAAAAATTCTCTTCCGCTTTTATTTTAAAATAAGACTAATTCCAATTCAAGAACTTCATTACAATTCAAAGTCTTTTTAAAAATAACCTTTTAATTAAAAGTAAACCCAGTCTGCTTTTAATTAAAAGTATTCTGTAAGGTACACCAATCTGAAGTGATTTCAAGTACTTCTATCCAGGACTATTATCAAAGCTGATTCTAAGAATATGTACATTAAGCCTTGTGCAAGTGCATTTTGGCTTGTGTGAAAGAAATCAAATTATTCAGTCATTATGCTATTTACTTTCTGCTATCATGATCTGCAAACTCAGCTACTGTGGTTTGCAGCCCATGAGATGGGGCTTAATGATACACATAAACCAGACTGTGTTATCTTTGATTTACTAAGTTAGCTTAATTTTCTGCTTCTTACAAAAGAATTATAGCATACACTAATTATAGAGTTGTGTTTACACAATAAACCAGCCTAAACCATAGCAGGCTAGTTTTCATTTCAGTATGCCATGCAAATGAAATTTTTTAATTACTTCACAAACTGTGGTTTGATATAATGTGCAACAATAACATAATAATACCTGCTCTTAAAATTCTAATTTTTCAATCTAAATATGCATATTTATCAAGGTATTTTTGACATAATTAGTCCAACCATCTTTAGATAACGTCTATGCACAAGAAAAAATATATCCAAACAATCAGACAGGTTTATTCTGCCCTTCTATTTTCAAATTATTTTATGTGAGATTCCCCACCTCAAATATTACTATCTGAAATTGAGGAAAGGACAAAAAACCGAGATGAATTACACATTTGCAGTACTTCTCTGTACAAACTGATGTGTTGTGGTTGCTGAAATTTAGTGACATATTAGTGCAAATGACAATGTGGTAGGATGAATCTACCTCTGCATAAATTCCCCAATTAAAAGTGCAGAAGCAATGAAGGAGTATATGCAAAGTGAAGCCCTAGGGAAAATAAGTGGGAAATCAGAAGATAGGTTTTGCAAAGTTAATATGACATGCTTCAGGAAAATGTTTACCTTTAGCCCAGTGTGGTTAGATATGATTGGCATTTTGATTCACTAATATCCGCATGTTTGAGAAGCCTAATGTAGATTCACTGAATTCCATAACACATAATTGAACCACAAGATGTAAAACAACAGGTTTAACCTAAATTAATTTGTTCCAGAGTCATGCCCTTTTCTAAGAGAAAGCCAAAGAACTTCTCAACAATTATGCCAGATTGTGCTACTTTTGAATTAATAAAGACATTGAATGCTGCACTTGAGCATCCAGATTTCAGAATCAGAGAAGACTAAATTCTGTAACTGATCTAATTCGGGAAAATATAATTGATGAACACATTTTCCTCATGCCCAAGTATAAAGTTTACAATTTAGTTTATGGAGACCTGGATATTTTGCTAAAGAGTTTTCCCACACTACCAACAAAAGACTAGCAAAAAATCTTTACAAAATATCCAATTCCTGCTTGAATCCAATTTTTTTTTCTGTTTTCTTTAATTTGCCCTTTATTTCCTATAAAGACTGGTCATAAATTCTTAGGTGATCCTAATTTTAATTTATTACCAAACCAACTAATAAATATAGGATTTCACTAATCACATCAGGAGAGTAAACTGGCAGTGCAGCACTATTTTGTAGTGGCTCATAAGAAAAGTAGAACAGGGCTCTGGAAAAGAAATGCCCAGAGTAGATATGAGTGTAGCCTGGGAAACAGAGAAATTGCTAGATTAAGGAAATGGCAAAACACTTCTTTACTGTTGCCAAAAAAACAATGACCATAATGTCAACCAGAGACTTAACATCTTTGTTATTGCACAGATGCAACCATCTAAAAAAAAAAAAAGTACCTTCTTTGGCAATCATGCCAGGCCATTTGTTTTATAATGTGAAGCAATCCATAATTTAGCAACTGCTAAAGCCATCAAGAAAACTTTTATCTGACCCACTGAATGTATTTTCTTGAGAGGGCCTTATTACCTGGAAGATGGGATTTTTGAAAAATAAAGAAAACAAAATAATATGTAACTCCCTACCACAAAATAGACAAACTTTTAATAGCTAGGGGCAGCTCTTAAAGAGAGAAGGAAGCTGACATACTAAGATATTATTACTTACTAAAAAAGAACACAATTAAAACAAACTGTAGCTTGATGATAAGTGAATCCGATTTAGTTACGACTCAAAAACAGTGCATATCAATAGCTTATTACAATATCAACATCTCACATTACCAAACTATTTGCTTTCATGTTTAACTAGCTTATCCAGACAGATTGGTTCAGCACTACTATCCAGCATCTGACATAGCATAGCCAGCAGCCACACAGTGAAATTAAAAGGCCAGACACAAGTCAACAATGTTTAGAATTAACTCTAGGGAGAAACATAAAGCTATAAAATATAACTTTAGTGTAGGCATACATTCAGGCAATATATGTCTGTAGGAACTGAGAGGGTGAAAGGAACAATCAAACCTGGATTGTAAGCCATTGATTATAAATGAAACTACTGGATAGAGATTTCTGTGATTTCACAGGGTTTTTACAGAAATGGTGTAACTATTTTGTTTTTGTTGTTTGTTACTAATGGGGCTTGAAATTAAAATGGCATTATGTTTATTTGCTTGCAGAAATCATCCATGACAAAGCTTTATCTTTGTTTACTGCTGGACTAGACTGCCAAGGAACAACAAGGCAATCTTACAAAATGTTCATGAAAAATGTTCATACGTGTTACAGTGTAACAAAAAGCACTGATTGTGTAAATCTGTTGCATATGGTAGATTAGATGGTAGATAATTTTAGAAGAATCCCCAAACAAGCACCAACTTGAAGAACCTCTGAGGAAGGCCAACATGTTTTCCATTTTTTAACTGGTCTATGTAAAGTTGTGACTCATTAGGATTTTGAATTTCTTATAATTGGTCAATATAGCTAACCTGTTTTAATGTGTGTATAAAATATATTGGACTCTGCTATGTTCACAGTGTTCATAGGTCAAGAAAAATAGATAAAAGAAAAGCACACTGATGAAGTTATCCAAAGACTATACACTTATGTCACCCTTTAGTATATGATAAGTACATCTTCAAGACCAGTACAGAACGAGTGTGAATAAACCGCAGAGATTCATCATTCATTGGCCAGGTTCAACAACTGCAGATCTTTAAGAACTAAAATAATATGTTTGTTGAAAAATTATGACAATTAGTGTATGCATAGAACCTTTATATTCTACTTGGCAACAACACTTTTGGATCAAGAGGAAAAAGTATTTGCCTACTAGTATTGACATCAGTTAGTTTTAATGATATTGTTTTAATTGCTATTATTGCTATCATATTCACATTTTCAACAGCATTTTGACATCTACAAGAATTGTTATTTTATAATTCCTAATCCATTTAATATACATTCATCAATAACTGTTATCTTAATCTATAATTAGTTCTATCTTATATACTTATATACATATTTACATATCTACAAGTCTCTTATAGTTCATCTCTATTTTCTACCCATTCATACCATTTGTGCCAAATTAAATAGTACTCAGGAGTCCTCCTTCTCTTTCATTTTTAATATGAGCATGTCCATTTCTGCACATTCCATTATTTGTTGTTGGACTAGATCCTCATTAGGGTGTTGGGACTTTTCCACATTTGTGTGAAAGCTATCCTGACTGCTGTTAGAATATGTAAAATGATACACTTTTTTTATATATTGATCTGTAATCATTCCTAGTAAGAAGAATTCTGGTCTAGATTCAATTTGGTATTATGTAATTTCCTGTAACCAATTTTTAATTTTAGTCCAATAGGTCTTGGTCTCAGGGCATAATCACCACATGACAGAAGTACCATCAGCTTGTTGACATTTCCAACCATTTGAGCTTGTATTAGGGTATATCTTAGCCAATCTCATTGGGGCAAGGTACCACCGGTAAAACATTTTGTGCAAGTTTTCTCTGTATGACAAAGATATCGTTAATTTGTAATTTATGCTCCATAGTTTCTCCCATTCTTCTAAATCTATGTTGCATCCAAAGTTCTGTGTCCATGTTATCATAGTGCTCTTCACAATTTCTTCTTCCATTTTGAAGTCTAATAGGTATTTGTATGCTTTAGATATATTTGTTCTGGTCCAGTTAATATTTTATCTAATTGATTTGGCCCTTTGTCAAATCTGAATTCTTCTAAGCCTTTTTTATATCTGTTTTGAATTTGTAAATATGGCCACCAACCAATTATAATTCCCTTTTCTTTAAGTTCTTGATTTGACTTTAATTTCCCTCGGTTGTCTAATAGTTCACTGTAATTTATCATTTCTCTTACGTCTAATCTGTAGAAAATATTTTCTTAATGAACTACAAAACAAAAACCTTACAGGACACAACTATTTTCAAGCTATGATAAGAATGGGCAGGATTTACGAACTTGTTTCTTGAATTGTTTATTGAATAAGCCACTGTTGGCTGGGTTGGCATAATATTAATCATGAACTTTCACACAACAGGCTAAGAGAAAATTAAATCTCCATAATGCAGTGTATGACTTTGTACAAAAAATACGGGCTTTACATTACACGTAATGGCAATTCAACTAATGCTAATCCACAATTACCTTTCATTGTTACAATACAAAAATATTAATTGCTCATTCCCTGTCTTCATTTAAATTGTCTTTTTTCCCCTCTATTTCATCTGCAGATTGCAAAGTATCTCTAGACTTTTCCTGACAATAAAACACTCAGTATGCTTGATTCGTATTTCAGATTGTTATCCTGCCTTTCATATGCAAAAGTTCTACACCTGATGCAAAAAACAAAATATAGGTATCCAGGAAATTTACAGTTAGAGCAGGAATTACTAGACAAAAACAAAATTATGCCTCATATTCTTGCTAGCAGGGGAAATGACAACATTTTAATCCAATCTCTAAACAAGTGGTAACTTTCAAGTTTTCACCTCACATATAATAAATACCCTTCTCAAAATGGCAAAACAGCCTGCATTATTTTCCAATAATTTTGTGTTGAATAATGGTAGAAACACATTCCCAGACAGCTGATGTCTTTCAGATACAATTAGGTCTCTGAGTCCATGGTATCAGAAAAACATCAGATTATAAAAGGATATTTTAATACTGACCAATAAGGAAGGGGTAGTTTTTAGAACTGAATTCAGAAAACTCAAGTATAGCCATGGAGATGCCGTACTGAAGCAAGGTGAAGTACACTTTTATTTCATAGCAGCTCTAGCTTCAAATTTCACAACAAAGAGTTTGGGGCAGCAGTCAATTTTAGGAGTGTGTGTATGTGTGTGTAAGGGCAATGGAAAAGAGAATTTATGAGGATACACACAGACAAGCAAGGCCACTGTTCCAATTTTCATCTGGTTGCTTCTCTCCCAGATATTTATTTTTCAAAGCTATTCCACCCTGTCACTCTAAGATCAGCTATGCTACTTTAAGAATGTGCACCTGAATATCCAAACTTACTGTTTCATCTGTCCACTGTTTAGGTATCACTCTGCCAATAGGTTTTCATATAATAAATTTTAAGCAGTACAATAACAGTAATAGAACACAACAGACAGCATGTTGATGATGTAGCCTGAGAGAAACTAGGAACAGCATACCTCTCTCTCTCTATTACTTTCTTTCACTCAAAAATGATTGTATGCTCTTACTACAAACTAGGACTTGTCAAACTGTCAGCAAATTCGAGGGATGACAATTTCGAGAGGGCTTCAGGATGAAAAGCCTATCCAGACCAATCGTGGAACAAATCTGCAGTGAACTATTTTTGCATTTACAATCTTCATAATCCCACTCCTCTGTACATTGTCTGAAGTAAATGCCCCCTATTTCAGATCCACAAGGCTCACCCCATTCTACATACTCCTGGACTAGGAATTGCCAAGTAAGGGACCAAAATACTGTAAAGTTTGCGAACCCAATCTAGTCGTCATCCAACTTGCTGTCTTGTACTACAACACACCAAGGCCGCATCTGCCAGAATTTGAAACCAGCCATTGATTCTGTAATTCCAAACATTATTTACTATTATGCCTAATCATTTATAGATTACCACTTGCTAGCCACCCATTCAATCCATTCTCTATTGGGATATCCACATTATTCTATACTGTTTTATGTTTACTACTAATCATTCATTAAGTTCTTAATAGGCCTTAATATCAGTTAATTCCATATTGGTACTATAACCTTTTCTTCTGTAAAACACATATTCATTACCAGTAGAATATAATATATTAAAAAAAAAATCCTTCACCCACTTAAGAAAAAGATAAGTCTAAAGGCCAATAATAAAACAATATGTATTTATGAGGATTAAATTATAAACTGTACCATAACACAGCATGAACTCAGCTAATAAAATTCTTGTTTTTGGTTTAGTATGTTAGATGAATTAACAAATTTTTAATTTATTCAATAAAACATAGTAAACAATCCGTATTTATCCCAATATGTGAATTCAGTCAGTGTCTCATTACTCTTAGGAGCATGATACTTCAAAAATATTCAAGAATCCATTCACTTAAGAGGAACAAATTTCTAAGCAGAGAAAGAAGTTGGTTTTATATAGCTGTAAAAAATTGGTCTCTGCAGATGCAGGGGTGGAAGGATTCCAAGAAAGCACTGTAGCAAAAGTCTCTGCTATTTAATCCTTTTTTTTACTATGCAACATATCAAGAGTTCATATTTGCAGAGTAAAAATATTGTAATTAACTGACATTTGGAAAACGCAAACACCGGACACAAGGCTGGTTGAGCATCGTTTTTCAATACATCTGCTGCTGAGGATCTTTTGACTACTTCTAGAATAGAGAAGTCCCCAAGGTTGTGATGAGTACTTCTAAAAGCAATGGTCCACAGATGCAGCAGCTGTGTATAAAGGGAAAGACATATTTTCCATTTGCCTAGCCTGGGTTTACATCACTCCATTAAAAGGGAAGGTGTTGATTCAAATTCCAGATTGTTCCGAAAAACAACCGGAGATCATTCAGTCAAGAAGATTATGGATTTTTTAAAAAAAAAATTAAGTTAAAAATTATTGGATTCACTCAACTCCTGGTGATATGTCTTGGGATATGTCTTCCTTGATAAATAAAAAAAATGACAATAGTTTGCCATTACTTTCCGGAATGATTTTCAATTTCCAAGAATAGTCTTATATTTTTGATCAGAAACTGAAACTGTGGGAAATGTTTAGTTTGAAGGCTTCATCTGATATCAATGCAATCATCTCTGTATGCCACATAGACTATGGAACCTAGTCCTGCATAATGTATGCTGACTATACTTGCCAAACTGTGGAAATTGTAGTTCAATACTTCTAGATGGATAATATTGGAAGAAGCAATACTTTCTCCAATAGGATAATAGAACCAGTTGGGTGGAATAATTAAGATACTGGTCTAGAAATAAGGGAACTGTAAGTTTAGCCCACTTAAGGCATGAAAGCCAGTTGGATGATTTTGGGTCAGTCATTCTCTCTCGGCCCAACTCACCCTCATGGGTTCTTATTGTGGGGGAAAAAGAGGAAGGAATATTATGCATGTTCACTGCCTTGAGTTACTTAAAAAGGAATAAAGGAAGGATAAAATCTAATAAATAAACTTTGTACTACACAAGGCATGATAGTAATCTGAACTTTGCAGTTATTCCTGTATCTGCCAGGTGACAAAAATATTGAAACATGCTCTGCTTGCTTATATTACACACTCTTATAGGCTGTTAACTATACCGCACTATTGAGTCTCAACTTCTCAAGCACTTTTTCTGTCATATGAAATTACAGATATGCAAAAAGAATAAAGATATTTCCCTATGCAGTATTTCAATTTGAAGAGCAAACCATATAAAGCTATAAAATTATCACAAACAATCCAACTATTAATTTTAGGATAGATCTGTTCCTCCATTTTGTAAGCAGTAGCTTAGAAATCTAACGTGCAATCTTATGTGTTCTATTGATTATTTATTCCATTTCATTATATTCAATCAAGTTAATTTCAGAGAAATATTATAGGATTACCATATTATAATTCTATAATGAAGGCTTGAAGGCATATCTGAGACTAAGATGAAACTTGCCAATTCTTGAAGAGCAGAAGACATCCACTCAACCAGTGAAGTCTGCCAACATTTCTGTGTAATCTTTAGTACTATAATTTCTATGTGAGTAAATAAAAAAATTGGTGACTTAAGTGTGAGTCACTGAGTTAGGAAGCCACCTGTATGTATGTATGTATGTATGTATGTATGTGAATGCATGTATGCATGTGTGTATGTGTATGTGTATATATATGTATATGTATGTTTTCTGAGGTTTTCACGGGTATTTGTATGTGGATCTTTGGTTATTCGGGTTTTCTCCCGCGTAAGATTGGAAGTATTTTGGTGATGTTTCGACAAAATCTCTTCTGTCATCTTCAGGCTTGCGTCTTCGGCTTTGTGCTTCTTGGAGTAATGTGAGCTTGCAGCTGTTTTTTCTTTTAACTGCCAGTGGGAGTGCGGCTTGACTGGGTGGGGGCTTGTGTTCGAACACAATACAGAAGCCTGATGATGGCAGATGAGATTCTGCCGAAACGTTGCTTCAACTTTAAAAGCACAACTATAATGACGTGGGAAAATACCCGAACAAAGCTGAATACCATACATATAAGTACCCGCGAAAACGTAAGAAAACATATGTATGTATGTATGTATGTATGTATATATATATGTAAAATTTCTTTTCCAAATGTCTCCTGTTCAGATTGTGTTCGCATTCCAATCATAAGCAGTTATAAGAAAGAAGTATATGTGCAGACCTTTTATCTGTTTTATACTACCTGCTAAAAAAAGCTACAGTATAACAGACTTTCTCAACTAAATGTGGACTCTACAGTTCATAATCCCTTGCCAGTATGGCAATGGTTCATCTGGAAGGCATTAAGAAAGCTGGATTATAACAGCTCTCCAAAATTCTTAATTAAGATCTCCCATTTTTACCTTATTTAAGTATTTCTGAATATTCCTTTCTGGGTGATTAAAAATGGATTTTTATCTTTGTACTCAGGGCATATGCCTTGAGGGTATTAAAATTTAAATTGTGACCACAGCATCAAAACCGTGAAAGAAGACAGTGAGCTGTGTCTTTTAAATGCAGGCCACACTTTTGAAGACCAAGAAAGACCATATTTTGCACCGCTGGTTTGAAAGAGGGGCCAAAGAGGGGCCAATATCCCATCTGCACTACCAGGTGACCCTAAGGACACAGATAAACCTCCATGTAACCTTAACAACCCGTTAAAAGAATGCAAATGACCAGCTGTCTGCAAAGATTATAAATCTTTCCATTCCCTAGCATCCAGTCAAAGCTGAAGAAGCTGTTTGGTTGAAAAGTGAAACATCTTTGAAGAAAAAACAGAACGTCCAGTTGCCTCTTAAAAAAGCACCTTTGGGACAACCATGACTTGGATGACTTGAGAATTTCCATAGATATTGTGCTTTTCTCTTAATTTTTCAGGAAAAAAAATCTGAATGCTGTTTAGTCCAGGATAGATTATTTTTATTTGGTCTTTCAAATAAAACAACCAAAAATAATAGTCAATCTATTTTCATTGGAATGGCAGTATGAAAAGCTGGACTTGAGATAAATATATTTGTTGCAGTAACGCTATAATAACACTGAAAGTCTCCATCTATGATACCACTCAGTCAAACTATAACAATCAAATTGGATAGCCTGGGTAACTTTCAGTAGGCAATGTACCTGCATTTTATGTAAGGTGATTTATTATTTATTTTATGTACATAATTTATATCCTGGAACTTTCCATGTATATTTATGTTACCATAATGGCTGAATTAATAAATAACAAAAATAAAAATATTTTTTTAAAAAAATAAAATAAAAATAAAAGACAAAAAAATAAATAACAAGATGCAAGTATAGTATTTTTTAAGCTTCAAAACATAGCAATATTTCTTTAAGACAGACATTTAAAATAGAAGTATCCTTTTCAAACATCTGCCATCCTTTAAAAGTCTGGAAAGTTTTGAAATATTTTTGCCTAACACCCAAATTATTGTTGAGAAAGGCATAGAGATAACATATAAGATAATCAAAAGCAAGAAGCCATAATATAAGGTTGAAAACGGAATTGTTTATTGTGTCTATACTGCATGACTTAGAAAACAATTCTGATACTACTGAAATAATCAAAGAAGAATAACGTATAACACCACAAAAGGCTCAGAAGTATGATAGTGACCATTCATTCTTCAAATGCAGTCTGGAAAGAATTTGGCCTGAAGTAGATTTTGGAAGGTCAGCAATGAGAATGTAGCTTCACTTCTAGATGGAGGCAGACCAAATAATATTTCTTGTACAAGTGGACCAAGTGCCACCCACCAACGTGAATGTACAGGGGAGAAACCAGAAATCAATGGAAGAGAGGAATTCCATTTTCTCCAAATCTCCTTAGTTTCCTCCAGAAAAATAGAAAAAAGTATATTATGAAATTCATATATTGTTTCCCAAATTACTTCACCAAAAATATACTAGCATAAATTTTATGTTACAGTATTAGCTTACTAAAATTCTTATGGTAAGAACTCACTACAAAATATAGCTCTTAAATAAAGAGCACAAGAATACATTTCCATCTGGGTGGGAAACCAATACTTTCAAGACATAAGGAAACATTCAGTCCTCTTTTGCTCACTGTCTTTCTTGTTGTTGTTGACTTTTCATCTAAAGGTTAATGGTTGAGTTCTTTTTAACTTGACCTCATTGTCCTGGAAGAAGGATATACACAATAGCAGTGGCATTCATATACTATATGTATGTATGTACGTACATACATACATACATGCATGCATATATATTTTCGTAGATTTTCACGGGTACAGTTATGTAGGTCTAGGTGTGTTCAGGTCTTTTCCCGTGTAAGATTAAGATTATCTTAGCGACTTTTCGGTGAAGTCCCACTCACCATCCTCAGGCTGCTGCTTTTGGCTTCGTGCCAATGCAAGTAGTGTATGATCGGAGCTGCCATCTCTCTATAAATACTGGTGGTGGAGGTTGGTGTGCTGGGCTGGTTGGCTGAGCTCCTGCCTCTTGATCGGTTGATGGAGTTGATGTTGGTATAATGGGCTGTGTGATGGCCTTATGAGTTTTGTTGTGGAGATATCCTGGATCTTGTGCTGTAATCTCCTGGGTTGTTTGTTTTGTAGTGATCTTTTTTCCATTAGCCTCTCGTGTTTTAATGGCTTGGGTAATGGGTTGTGTGATGGGCTTGCAAGCTCTTTTGTTGTGGTATCCTGGGTCCTGCGTTGTAATCTCCTGGGTCGTTTGTGTTTTGATCTCTTTTCCATTAGCCTCCTGTGTAGTAACAGCTTGAGTAATGGGTTGTGTGATGACCTTGTGAGATTTATTGCCGTGGTATCCTTGGTCTTGTGCTGTGATATCCTGGGTCATTTGCTGTGTTACAACTACTTGAGTTCTTGTGGTGTAATTTCCTGAGTTTTCTGATGTGATATCCTGAGCAAGTGGCTGTGATGTAGCATTCTGGGTTTTAGTCTGGCTTCGAGTTTGGGGTCTGGGTCTGTGTTCTTGGCGTGTGTCAGCTTGTTTGGTTTTGGAGTCGGGGGTGCGACAGCTGCCAAAGCAGCCATGGTCTGCTTTCTGGATAGTAGTCCTTCGTTTATAGGATGGGCTTGGGCCTGGGTCTGATGAGGGGGATTGGCGGTAATGTCCCGTGTTGTTTTGGGTCTAGTATTGGTTTTTGTGGCTGGGACTCGTTTGTTGGTGAGGGCTAGCTTCCAGATGTCTGGTAGGCGGGAGGTATCGTCCCGTCTATTCATGTTATGGGGGTGTTTCTCTATCTCAATGGCTTCCCTGATTATTCTCTTGCTGGAGTGTTCAGTGTTGAATATTAAATTGGTTCCTTCGAAATTAATTTCATGTCCTGTGGCTTTAAGGTGCTGCAAAAGGGAGGAAGTATTTTCTTCTCTTCTGACTGCGTTTGTGTGTTCTGCGATGCGTGCATTTATTCTCCTGTTGGTTTGTCCAATGTATCAGCCCCCCCCCACCAGTATTTATAGAGAGACGGCAGCTCCGATCACACACTGCTTGCACCTGCACGAAGCTGAAAGCACCAGCCTGAGGCTGATGAGTGGGACCTCGCCAAAACATCGCCAAGATACTCTTAATCTTACACTGGAAAAGACTCGAACATACCTAGACCTACATATATATATCTATGAAAGCAAATATATATATATGTATGTGTGTGTGTGTGTGTGTGTGTGTGTGTGTGTGTGTGTGTGGTATTCAGCTTTGTTTGGGTATTTTCCCACGTCATTATACTTGTGCTTTTAAAGTTGTAGCAACATTTTGGCAGAATCTCATCTGCCATCATCAGGCCTCTGTATAGGCGAACACTATACAGAAGCCTAATGATGGCAGCTGAGATTCTGCCAAAATGTTGCTACAACTTTAAAAGCACAACTATGACGTGGGAAAATACCCAAACAAAGCTGAACACCATACATACATACATACATACATATACATACATACATTTTCACAGGTACAGGTATGCAGGTCTTGGCATATTCGGGTCTTTTCCCTTGTAAGATTGAGAGTATCTTGACAACGTTTCGACGAGGTCCCCCTCACCATCTTCAGACTGGTGCTTTCGGCTTCATGCTTGTGCAAGCAAAGCATGATCGGAGCTGCCGTCTCCCTATATATACTGGTGGGGAGTTTGGCTGTGTTGTCATTTCTTGATTGGTTGATGGAGTTGATATTTGCAGATTGGCTGGCTTTTTCTTAAGAAATGTGCGGCTGAAATATTGTCTGTGTGTCTATCAGCCTCCTGTGTTGTAACGACCTGGGTAATGGGCTATGTGATGACCTTCTGAGTTGTGACATCCTGGGTCTTGTACTGTAATCTCCTGGTTGTGGGCTGTGTTGTAACATCCTGAAGTTTTGTGGTGTAACCTCCTGAGCTCCGTGATGTGATATCCTGAGAGGTGGCTATGACGTGATGTTCCGGATTTTGGTTTGGCTCCAAGTTTGAGGCCTGGCTGTGTGTTCATGGCATGTGTCAGTTTGCTTGGTTTGGGGGTTGGGGTGTGTGGAAGCTGGTGATGCAGCCGTGGTCTGGTTTCTGGACGGTGGTTGCCTTTCGTCTAAGGGGTAGGCTTGGGTTTGAGTCTGGTGAGGGAGATTGATGGTGGTGTCATCTGTTGTTTTGGGTGCGGTGTTGGTTTTTGTGGCTGGGACTCGTTTGTTGATAAGGGCTAATTTCCAAATTTCCAAATGGGATGATATTTCCCGCCTATCAGACATTTCCCCAAATTTCCATTTTTCCCCCCTTAATAGTTTCAAAATTTCCGAAAATTTGACATCTCCACAAGAAAGCAGTGATTCAGGAGCAACACCAAATCTCACAAAGAAAACAGCACATCAACAAAACAGTAATTATCTGCCAAGAGATAAGAGAAGGGTTACTCTACACTACTCTAGGCTTTCCATGCACAGATCTTTTAAAAACAAGCTGGGACAGATGTGCCCTTAATAAATTACTCTTTCAAACTGGTGACAAAGCAGTCATTGATACAAAAGGGGGATATACAAGACTGAAGATGCACTGAATACAAACATCAGTTCATACGAAATCTATTGCTTGAAGATGGCATTTAATACCTTTGAAATATCTCACTCATCAAACCACTACAACCCCTCCCACTCTGCTGCACTGGATCCAACAAAAGGGAATCCTTGCATACAAATGTGCTGCTGTATGAAAAGTTCTGAATTTTATAGTCAGGTGGCAGTTTGAGAGAGCTTTGTAGGATATTTTTTTCCTCCCAATATTGCCATGGGAACCAAAACTTCTAAGCTTACATTCTGTTCACTCACAGATCCAGTTTGGCCTCAGTGATGCTACATGATCTAATCCTACCGTAGCAAGTCATTTCTTGCACTTTAATCAGAATGAACATGCAATATTAGTTAAATTAAATTGAATTTCTCACTCTACATTCTTGTTTCATAAATTTTTATACTACAGGTATTTTAGCTGTTGTTGTTCCAAAAGTAAGATCATCCAACTTCAGACAGGACAACTTCACTACCAGAAGAAAATAAGTAAATTGCTAAGGCTTAAAGATCACTCATTTGGCTGTTAATGGGTATAGGCAGTCCTCGACTTACAATTCAGAAAAGAATTTATATTGCTAAGTGAGAAATTTGTTGACTTTTGCCCCATTTTATGACTTTACTTGTCACATTTGTTAGTGAATCACTGTAGTTGTTAAATTAGTTACCTGGTTGTTAAATCAATCTGACTTCCCCACTGAAGGGAAAGTCGCAAAAGAGAATCACATGACCTCAGGACGCTGCAACCATCATAAATATAAATCAGGTGTCAAGCATCTGAATGTAAAACACATGAACATAAAAATGCTGCAACGGTCATGTATGAAAAATGGTCATGTCACTTTTTTCAATGCTGTTGCAACTTTGAACAGTTACTAAATGAGCTGTTGTAAGTCAAGGACTACCTGTATTACATTTGAACAATTTTTTTTCTCTATTTAGAATGTAATGTATAGAAATTTCCCAGATACCAACCAAATTAATCATATGCTACAGAAACAAAGAAGATACACATATCTGTGATTACATAATCTTTAATTTTAAACATTGGCCTAGTGTGGTTTTTTTCCTCCTATTTTCCTTTTTTTTTACTTTTTCTATCATATATTTTACACTTTTTAAATATGTGTCTTACTTTAAGAGATTTCCTTACTTTATTGATTGTAAGCCACTCTGGGAAATTCTTTGGCTGAAAAGCAGAATGAAAAAATGCTTTTCCAGAATAAAATGTCTGCAACTGATTTCTGTAAACAGGATGTGCATTCTAATACATTATCCAAGACAGTTTGGTATAAATATTTTTCTTTAGACCATGGCAAAAATTAAGTTAGGAGTGACATGGTACAAACTTAAAGAATGTGGAACTTTAAAAAATAAAGCAGTATGATGCAGATCATGGTTTAAAATTAATATTTAATATTTATATATTTTATTTAATGGATAATCAACAAGATTTTATTGAATCTTAAAGAAAAATATTGTTTTAAAAACTAAAAATACAAACTGAAAAATACAGACTAAGAAAGAAAGACAGAAATCAATCTTATATTTTATATTTATAAATAGTCACTGGCTTACTAATTAATTCATTGCGATAATATAAACAAAATAAAATATTTTAGTTTATCTTTTATTGAATTCACCGCCCATCTAACTGTCCTGAGATTCAAAATATTTTATTGTATCATAAAATCTGTCACTGCAACATAGATGATTAAATCCTTTAATTAGCAGAAAATATTGCCATTTCCAAAATAGATAAATCACACGCTTTAAACATTTGTTTCAACATTTATTTACTGTAATCATCATTAACACCACCTTTCTTTTATTCATGAACTCATTATTTGTTTCTGAATTATACCTTTTCACATATCATCAACAATATTACTTAACTGGTAGACTCCAGTGGTTGTTTAATGTGTAATTTTAAAAAACACATTTCAGAGTATCAGTTAGAACCATTTTGTTATTTTAACCCAACTGAATTTGCAAACAATTTATTTTCCTTAGGCACATTGTAAAGCACTAAAACAATGCATCCGATCAACTTAAAATTTAAAAAGTACTTTCTTCGATCTATATTTCTAAAATTATTAAATTACAAATGATGTATTATAGACCAACTAAAGATAATAACCATTTGTTATTTTATTGTTATTGCTTACATTTCGGCAACATTGCGATTTATTCAATAAAGTGTGGTTGAGCAAATCATGACCTAAGTCATATTTGAATCTAATCACTAATAGCATTCACCAATTAGGCAAACTATGATGACCCTTCTTTGCTTCCAGTTTAATATGCTGTCAACCCAGCTCTTTCCCCTGCTTTGCAACAGTATGTGGTTTAACATTTGAGGAGCTGGCTAATGTAATTAGAACAAGCCAAAATGTAAAAGTGAACCAGATAACTGTAAAGCAAAAAGTTATTCTGCCCCGTCCAGTTACTAGATTGTGATTTGGAGGGAAGACTCACCATTGGATCCAAGATTAATTTACACTTCGAGATCTCATACTGCAAAAATTAGGGGATACGACATAAACAAGTATAGCAGGCCTCCTTTTGTTAGACCTACTAATTAGGGGTCTCCTCCCATGATTCCAAACTGGTATTTTTCCAGCAAGAAACTGTATTACTAAATGTACACTGTATCAGTAAGGGTCAGCGTGCTATAAATAAAATAAATTAAATAAAAATTCTTACCTTTTTATTTATAGCAGAAATCTAGCACCCCAGGTACCTGTGTGTCCCACAAGATTCTGGAAATTTATAATAACTTAGCCTACAAATACCCGCATCGTTACTGAGATTCTGAAATCCTCACTGCATTTGCATTAGTTTCCTTTTATTATATTCAGTTCCTCATACAGTCCTATACCTGAAACACACTTGGTTTCTTCAAATATCACACTATCTTTGGATCCCATGGGCATCTTTCAAATGGTTGCTACCAGCATTCCCTTTTCACTCATCTCAGACAAGCCTTTTCAAATAATCAGCACATATGAGACTTAATGGGTATTACTATCTTGAAACCTTGGTCATTGTTTATTTGACATAGTTACTCTAGTTCAGTGGTTCCCAAAGTGGGCGGTACCACCCCCTGGGGGGCAGTTGGATGCCT
Organism: Pseudonaja textilis; assembly: GCF_900518735.1. The sequence continues at coordinate 953,224 of NW_020769353.1, forward strand.
TAGGGGGGCACTAAGAGGCAAGGGAGCTGGCAGGGGGCGCTAAGAGGTGGCGGGTGAGTGTTCTAGGCGCCGGCCCCGCAGGCTCACTGACTGCTGGCTATGCAGCCATTGACTGTTTCATCGCTCCATAGCCGGGGCCTCAAATGTGGAACCCACACATAGTGAGTCTTGCCAAGCCTGGCAGAGGGAGAGAGAGATGAGTGGTGGTGGAAAGGGGGCACCTTAGCTTGTAGGCTGCCCTCTCCGGTGGAAGCGGCGGAGCGCCAGAAGGCCCGAAAGTAAAACCCTCCCAAGGCGCGGAGTGGAAGGGGTGGGTGGTCCAGTCTTAGGGCCCCCTTCCCCGGAGAACAAGGGAGTGTATGGCCTCCACCTCTCCAGCCATCCGGGCTTGCGCATAGGATGAGGGTAGGTGCAGCTCTCCAAGGCACGTGGCTCGATTCGGTTCAGCTCTATGTGGCCATCCTGGACCTAGAACCTAACCTCCCTCTGCAGCCCGGTTCTTCCAACTAAGCCCTGTCTTTGCTTGTTTGCTTGCTTAGTTTCCAAGTGATCGTTCCCTCCGCCTCCACCGGTCTGGGGTGCTTCCGCATGCCTTCCTCCTCCCGATGGAGCGTAAAGATGGGCGGAACGCTTCCCCGAAGTTGGGAGTCTCTGAGCTTGTGCAAAGTACCTCCCCTTGCTTGGCCCAATGGAAGTGGACCTTGGGTTGAAGCAAAGAGGGTGAAGTTGGCTGCATCGCTGCTCCTGGGAGGTTGGCAAAATTGGATGCCAAAGAAAGAACTGGGGCAGGGAGCTGGAGAAGGGGCAGAGGGGCAGCTAAATTAAGGAGCAGGAAGATCTTAGCCATGGTTTATTGACTAAGCCAGAATCAAACAGCATGCTAAACTCTAAACCAGAATGGCTAGGTTGATATATTCAGCCCATGTTTCTCAAACATGGCAACTTGTGCGGACTTCTATTCCCACTCTGGCTTTGCTCTACTTTCCCAGAGTGCCGCCGCTGTCGCATCCTTTCTGTCCGTCCGTCCATCCATCCAAAAGGTCTGTCTGCCTGCCTGCCTGCCTGCCTACCTACCAATATAGATCTGTCTGTCTGTCTATCCATACATCCATCCAAAAGGTCTATCTGTCTGCCTGCCTGCCTACCTGTCTTTCTGTCTACCTACCTATCTACCAATATAGATCTACCTACCCACCTACCTACCTACCAATCAATCTACCTACCTACCTACTTATCCATATATTTATCCAAAAGGTCTATCAATCTATCTACCTACCTACCTACCTGTCTCTCTCTCTCTCTCTCTCTTTCTCTCCATCCATGTTCGAAGCACCAGCCCCGCAGGCACATTGGGAAAGAAGAGCAAAGCCAGTCTGGGAGGGAGGGAGGGAGGGAGGGGGGGGAGAGAGAGAGAGAGACCTGATGCATCAGATTGAAATGAGGCCTAGTTTAGACTGAGGCCATTTTCCACATTGAAACATCTTTGCCAGCACATTGAAACATCTTTGGCTTCTATTAAAGGTTTTGTGGACGAAACAAGGTCAAGATTATCAGGAAGCACTCATATTTTGTTGAGGCTTTAAACAGGATCCATTGGACCAGATCTCCACCCTAAAAATTACTTTTCCTCAATGTATTACAGTGCCAATTCTGAAGAAGGCAAAACCAAAAAGTACTGGTAAATTACAAGGAAGAACACACACACACACACACACACACACACACACTCTCTCTCTCCTAACCCTGCTGGAGCAGGTGATTGGACTAGAATAGATATCACATTATCTTTCTCCTCCCTCCCTCCCTCCTTCTTTATTTCTTTTTCTTTCTGTCCCTTCCTTCCATCCCCCTTCTTTCTTTCTTTCCCTTTTCTCTTTCTTTTCTTCCTTCTCTTTCCCCCCCCCTCTCTCTCTTTTTCCCTCTCAGGCTCACCCCATTGACTTAACTTGCTTGGGCAGGTCCCTCCAATGCAGTGGGCTCAGTGGGGTGGACTTGTGGGGCCAGGAACGCGGCAGTGGTGGCATGTTTGAAAAGTAGAGAAAGCCAGAAGTCAGTAATTTTTGCTGCAAAGAATCACAAAAGCTTCTGGGTTGTGCACAAGAAGGGACACACATGTCAATGCAATTCAACAACATAAAATAAAGAGATACAAATAAAACAAATCAAGAATTGGCAAAGCATCTCTGATTAGATTTTATTCACTACTAGAATCTAATCAAAGATGCTTTGCCGATTCTAGTCCAATGACCTGCTTTCAAAACTCCAAAAACAGGTCAAGTATCTCTGGAGAGGCCAGTCATAACCATACCTACCCAATCACGTGACCAGCAAGCCAGTCCACCCAGGCATGTGACCAGCAAGCCACCCCCACCCAGTCACATGACCAAGCCACACCCTCAAATTAGGCCATGCCCACAGAAATTTGAATCCCACCCTTGGGTGGGGGGCACCGAGGATGAGTTTGTAGCACCAAGGGGGTGGTGGACTGAAAAAGTTTGGAAACCACTGCTCTAGTTGCTTGGCTGTTAGTTACTTTCTAGTACAATACCGTATTAGCAATTTAGCTTCAGCAGCCTAAGATACAGAAAGGATTCCAGTCCAAAAGATCTGTACAAAAGATCTTTATAGATTAGAGATATTCAATTTAAACTTCTATGAAATAAACTTACCCACTGATTTTAATAAGACATTGTCTGAACTCAGCATGTCAAAAGTGTCTTTCAGAATTTGGTAAAAAGTGGATGATCATATTCGTGATTAAGAGAAAAAAGTGCTTCAGTTCCAAAAAATTATTCCTGTTTGTGTCCAAGATTCTGAGGCAAAGTTTTATACACTACACTACATCAAGGTTTAATAATGTTTTATCGAACAAGCTGCTGGATAAACAATAAGCATAGTTTACAGAACACAATGATTTAAGTTAAAGTTAAAACTAAGCAAGCTACACTATGATTTAGTGATACTAAACTCAAATTTTATTTCCTTTCCCAGAGGAATATACAGTATCACAATTATGGAAGTGCAAACACAAGTGTCAGGTAAATTATAAACACGTAAGACAAAGATAAAGAATCCTTCAAAGAGGTCAACTCCCGAGGAATACAGGTTACAGGTTTAATTTTCCTGGGAAAATACAGGAGTCCTTTCCTATTTCATTTTTTAGGATGTTTATCAAATTCCCACTCTATCCTATAATTCTGATGGTCTCCCTTTCCAGTTATTAATAATCAGGTCCACCCAACTGAACCTTTTCATTATTAACCAAGATCAGCCAGGTTCTGTCACCGACCACATCTTTTTCATAACGAATTTCAAGATTGTGTATGTTAAAATGTTTAAAACAACCCCCGACAATCAATCATTTTGGGAGAGTGAGGAAACCCCCAAATGAAATACTGTTTGAGACAAGTTAATAAATACTGCTGTACTAACAACAGTAATATTTGCTTATTCCTGATTGTGCCATGTCAGGCCCAAGTGTCTTGCCAATCCAGAAATGCAACACAAAAGGGTAGATATTCACACTATGGCAAACCCCCATATCCAACAATTTAAGAATTATAAAAAACTAGTTTTATTTGCTACATTTTAAGTGTTTGAAGTTACACACTTGTGTTAATGTGTGAATTGATTGCAACCAAATAACTTCTAGCAAAAGGATTTTATAAATATTCTGAAGGCATTTATTTTATTTGCCTCTTAATTTGTTTTTAGTATTTTCTCTGGGGATATACATTTGCATGTACATTGGGATACAACTAGTTGCAATGGACTGTATATCCCTTGAAACTAATGCAAAACAGTAATTGTATAATCCTGATATCTTTCCAAGTCCCAGCATGCACGCTTTACATACTCCTACTGCCTTGCGTGTTAAATTCTCTAATACAGCATCAGCATAGACATCGCCACTACCACCAAATTAATCCCCTTGAAACACAATCTTTATACTATACTAGTCTAACAGTGGAACAGATGGCTTCCTCCAGCTTCTCCTGTAATTCAGGGAAAATCAAATCAGTATTATCAACTCATTTATCACCTTATACTGAGTTAGACTAAACCTTTGTAAAGCATCGAAATTAAGTATTACTCTAAAATGCCACTGATTTCTTGTACAATTTAGCCAAGGCAAAGTTGTTTTTTCAATTCACCAGCTGCTAATATTCACATTTCCTTTTCAAGCCATGTGCATTTTTAAAGCACTAAAAAAAAATAGAGAGATTCCAAATTGAAATACAGCACATGCAATCTTCATTAGAACACAGCACATGAAAACAGTAGTACCACACAGGTTCACCACAAATTGTATCAAATACAATACATGAGATTGGGGGAGAAACCAAACACACACTAACAGGTTGAAACATGTTGCAGTTACCTCACCACTTTATTTGTCATATGTCCCATGAGTAAAACCAAAAGTAACCACGCCTTTTTTGAAGCATTTATATCAGCAGCTTTATTTGGGTGGAGCAAGAAAATGTCACAGCAGCAATTAATTTAACTCTTACCACTGGGGAAAAAATATTAAAAGGGGTTTAGATAGATAATGCCATCTCTAGAGTTGAGTTGCTGTCCACAATTTTTTGGATAAACTTCAATGCACTTTGAACAGGAAAAGCAACACTACTTTACAGTACAATGTTCAGGCTGCCTATATCATTGTGGATTTACAAAATTATTGGGAAAGTTATGTGTCCAACTGGTGTGAAGTATTATGGTATTTACTACAAATCTGACTACATTTGCAAGAAGACTTCATAACAAATCTATTTGTCATCAGTGTTTCAGAATTCTTGTAGGAACTTCATACATTTTAATGTAAGTTAAACTAAAATAGAAAATTGCCCACAAAATTGTAATATGAATCATGCTAAATTGCCAACATAAGCATACTGGCAAGTCAAAGAGCATCTCTGCATTTAGTTGAATGAAGACAAGTTTTATATTACAACCGATGTATAACCTAAATCCTTTTAGGCATCTGGAGGTAGCTTTCTCTCAAACTTTTTTCATATTAGATAATATATATAATTTATTCTAGCCTTTATTGCACTGATAGGCTCAAAAACATTATTATGTTTCATATTAAAAAAAGAAGTTTTAAAAAAGAGATTTCAAGATGATATACACCAATAATTATTGGAAAGGCCAAAAAGTTGTGATACATTGTAAATCCTTTCTGAACAAAAAATACAAAAATACCAATTACATATTATGTTACTCTGTATACAATGGATTTGCATCTTATTTATCCAAAAATAATTGTATCTACCTCAGACCAGTTGTCCTATTTTCCAACTTGTCCTGTCCATTTATATCAGAAAAACATTTTCTAATTTCTAGTGTTGTTTACAGTGCATTATTTATCAATGCTCCACATTTTTTCATCCATGCAATTCTTCAAGATTTGTTCCAATGATATTTGTGGACTCAAGTAGAGAAACAGGCTAAGACCAACAAAATCACATTGGAGCTGAGATTTTAATTAATTCTGTACTGCGCTCTTAAGATCAATGACCTTGTTTTCTACCATGTAGTCTGTACTATGTAGGCCTGCATATATTTTGTATAAAAATGCTCTTTGGATCTTACGAGAGCATTTAAGAAAACGTTAAAATCTGCTGTGTCATATCCAAAATGGTCAGAGTCAATTGTTTGGGTTATACTTTATCACACACTTTTAAGCTATCTTTATATTAGCACAAATTCACCAGAATCTTTTTTTTTCATCTTCTTACCAGAGAATGAATATAGACATATCATATATGTATACATACTTACGGGAGGGAAATCATTCCATAAAGAAACCCATATTCTTCACTCAATGATTAAAAATTAGATCCCTAGACTAAATCTCATTTATTTAAACATATGTTTGAAAGCATCTTTTTCAGTCTTCATCTCCCAAAACATAAATATATTTAATTATGCTGATGGCCTCTAGTTGTTTTCCACAATTTTCATCTAACTCTGCACATTTTGGTACCAGAGGTTGGCTAAAGAGAAAAGCAACACAGATCTATCAATCTCAAGGGTATATCCAACAACCAGGTATTGGATTTGTAGAACCATTTGGCATACTTTTTTAATACAATTAGGGCATCATCAATATTTAAAGCACCTTTACAAGCTCTTAAATTAGCAATGAAAATGTTAAATAGATTCAGAACAGCATATCAATTGAAAACAATCCAAGGGATAATGAGATAGTCATATTATCCCCAGAATTTAACACAGTATTTGGAAAAATAGAAAAAAATAAGCAGTTCAAACTATTTTATTTGTAAATATTAGATAGCATAAACAATATGGACAATGAGCATGATAAAAAGATTTCTGGAGCATAAGAAAGCATGCAACAGGTCCCATTTACTTTTTTCTACCTAAAAATATATTCAGAATTGTTAAATTGCTGTTACATTTTCCAAAATGTACTGCCCTCCATCAGGAATGTACAAAATAGGGCTACATTTTAATACCCAAGTTGTACCCATCAGATTATCTTACCTTACCACATATCCTTATGATATTTTTAAAGGAAGATCAGTTGATAAGTCATTGAAGAGATGAACTAGTATGTGATTGGGACTAAAAAATTAAAGTATTTATTTTAAATAAATACAGCATTCAGCCATTCTGAATTGTCTCCTATGAAATCTAAAAATACTGCTGTAAAATGCTTAATACACAAAGTCTACCTGTTTAGAGGGTATGACATGCTGAAATAGCTTTCTATTTGATTGGCTGTCCAGCTGCAGTTTACTTCTTTTTCCAGCTGATTATTTCAACAATTTAATATCATGCAGGAATGTAATTCATTTAGCTCAGTAAGATTTATATGCCAAAACATTAAATATCCATATAGAATTGACTCACATGACTACATTACTCTAACTTATTTATAAGAGTGGCTGCATCCATAAGCATGCTTAAGTGCAGGAAGGCTTTTGCTCCAGTTCCTTTGCTTCCAGTTCCTACCAGGATTTATTCATCCTGCCAGATGAGCAAGCCAAATGATTATTCACTATTTACATGACAGTCTTTTCCCACAACCCCGCTGACATATTTGAAAAACAGGAGGAACAAATCTGGCCACTATTCATGCCCCAGCACCATTTAAGAACATGCAATTATTCTCCATTTCCAGCTGGAATTCTGCTTTTCTAATGCACGAACAAGCATTATTTTAATGCGTGTTTTGCAACCCGCACACGTGATCATTAAGATATTATCAGGAGGGCAAAGAGTAAGTAATGAGAAGGGGGAGGGGGAGGAAACTGGCCCGAAAAAGCTAATAAGCAGCCTTGTTAAATCCATGAACTATTTTTGCCTCTGGATGGACCTCCCCTTCTTCTAGTGCCCACCAACTATGCTGGGAGACAACTATTCTCCGCCCCAATCTGGCTGCTGGGAAGGATGGCAGTGGCCGCCAGAGAAAAGCAGCTCATCTTCTCGACATACACACACACACCCCATTCAAACGATCCACAACCCCACAGAAGTCTGCCGAGCCTGCCTTACAGTAAACACCTATTAGGTGGCACACCCTCGACTCCGAAGTGATGAAATACAGTAACTCCTCTCTCTCCCCTCCCCACCCACCCCCCACCCCCATTTCCCTTCCTTTGCAAACAGCAGAGCGACTAAGGTGGAGTTGGACTTCAGGGCGAGGAGGAGGAGGAAGAGAAGAGCTCTCTTTGGTTAAAAGTTTAAAGCAAAAACCCCAAAGAAGCGTGGGACGCGGGGGTGGGGGTGGAACCTGCGAGCCACACCATGTCCTCCCTCACCCCCCCCCCCAAATGCCACGGTCGGTGCCCGCTTCCTGCAATTGTAAGGGTGGAAGGCAGAGGCTCCCTCTCATCCCCCGCTGCCCATTTAAAGAGAGGAAGGGGCTCCTCGGGAGCCACTGCCACCCCGCTCTCCCGGCCTCTTACCTGGATGTAGTTGTTTTCACAGTAGTCGGCGACCCTGGTGAGGTTCTGGTAGCTCTCCACCAAAGCCCTCTTGCCCGAAGGGATTTCCTCTTCTAGTAACATTTGCAGCTCTGCCATTTTCCACCTTTCTGCATTGGTATTCAAGAGACCGCGGGAGCGCCACGGGCTCACGACCTGCCTGCTATTGTGGGAACCTTGCTCGCAGGGCTCTCACCTCGGAGGATCCGCTTTCTCCACTCACCCGCTCGCTCGCTCACTCACTCACTCGCGACCCTTCCTTTCCTTTGCTTGCCTTCCTTCCTTCCTCTCTCCCTCCCTCCTCACTCTCTCTCCCTTTCTGGATCCCTCCTACTTCTACTGCCCCCCCACCCCTCCTGCCTCGGCCGGAAGAGGCAACCGCGCGGTACGTCGGGAGATGTAGTCACGCCCGTGGGATTGGGCAGCCTCGTGCCGCTCTTCCGGCGCTCCCCCGCTTCCGGATGAGACCGTAGCAAAGCGAAAATGTCAAAGGCGTCACTGTAAAAACGTGGTTTTGGGTTGTTTTTTTTAAATGCAGCATTTTTTCTCCAGCGAATGCTGCTTGCCAGGGAATAGGAGCAAGAATGTTATTTCATTATGATGCATATATACATCCGAATTAGACTGTTGTTATTTCTCCGTGTCGTATAATATATGTGGGTTTTGTATTTTCTATTTATTTATTTTGTCACGTTTACGTAGTGTATATTAGAGTTGAAGACCCTTTGAGAGCCATATGCAACCAAATTTCATTTTATTGTATGCAGATTAGTGTACATTCAAAGTGACAATAAAGATACCCTAAGCCTAAATCTTTTTAACCGTCCTATGTGATTGGTGCTTTGGTGAATAGATTTTTTCTGTCATCTGCAGTGGTGGATTTGTACACTGTGCAGGTGCAGATAACTCAACAAGACGTCCATAACAAAGTACATTTATTCGTTCATCAGGTATCCTCATAATTCACATTTGTGATGAAGTTCTTCTTTAATGACCAATCCTTTGTATATCTGCGGTGTAGTAAAAGATGGTTATCTCGTAGTGATAGAAAGCAGCTGCCATGAGTTAGGGAGTTCAGGCAAAAGTGAGGAAAACCCCCAACCCATCGAAGGTCAAATTAGTGACCAATCGGAATTACAGATGTGGCCACGTGACATGAACTACATTTCCCAGGATGCCTTTAACTACATTTACCATGATGCATTCCCTTAAGGGACAGCTCATGATTCCTAAGTAACCATCCAATTCCCATACACTTGGCTGGGACAGCACACTCCCCTCCTGGAATTGTAAATTCCACCATTAAAAGAAGAAAGAAAAAAATTAACTATAAACTAAGATAAGCAGTAGACAGTAATACTAACTGAATAGCACATAACTATATAAGATAAACAGTTAGCTACATAACTAAGAGAAACAGTAAATATTAATAAACTGTCAAAGCAAAGCATGCAAAGCTTGAGGTTCAATCTTCAAGTTCGGCCTCTTGGTGCAAGTCTGCTGGTCACTTCTGGCGGCCTTTTAGGGTGGACAAGTACTCTTGGTACCAATCGTGAAAGTCTGGTGGTTGCTTTTGGTGGACTTTTAGGGTTGGAACAGTACTCTTGCTTCCACAGTGTCAAAGGTCATCGGGAAGCTGTTGGAAAGGGTGTTGCGGAGGCATATGCCCGTGTAGAGCATCTTAGTGGACGTCTGGTGGTTTTTGGCATGTCCTAGCAAAAGTGTACTGAGCACTGGTGGCCTTTTATTCTGGAACGGCATTCTTGTTTTTGAAGGCTGTTGGAATGGATGGTGCTAAGGCATTTGCCTGGGTTGGAGCCTGCATCTGATCGTCACTGACAATTCCTACAATTCCCCATCCTAGTAGACCTTTGATGGCCACTGGGCCATCTACAGGGCCGCTGACTGACTCGGAGAAGAGAAAGGCGTGTGGGGCATTATTTCCCAGCAAGAGTAGGATCTCAGCCTCCAGATCTAGAGCGGGAAAGTGATGAGCCAGGTGCTGTAGGTGAGGCATGCTCCTCAGGAGTTGCGATCTGACTGCGGTCGTTCGGTACCCCATCGCATTCAAATACAGGCAGTAGTGGGAACTGGGAACTTCCATCCAATTACTATGCAGAATCCAGTAGCTCTCTTCCCTGCCGTGCTTCTTGGTCCATGGCACATTGATACAGTGAAGGGAAGTTCGTCCTGTTGCACCTCAAAGAAGAATGTGGGTCTGGCCAGTGTGCAGGTGCTTTGACACTTTCACATTTACATTTTCACGGCCTTCTCAGGGCGTCCTTCAGGGTACACTTTGGCTAAACAAATGGGAAGACATGAACGAGAGCATGGTGAGTAGACGCACAGTGCTGTGCAGTTGAAACTCATCCTTGGTTTTGGTTGTGGTTTGTCAGTCTGCCAAGGAGCTCTGCATGCTTCTGTGTTACATTGAGGCTCCTTGTCCGAAGGAGGGTTACAAGATATGTGCAGTGTCAGCTCGGAGTCTCGATGCAGCACAGTCGGGTGCTGGTCACTATGGCATAAGTTGCATTGCACCTTGGCTGTGCAGTACTTGGATGGGTTTTTGGATTCGCAACATTGTAGCAGTATTGTTACTCCCTTAGCAACTCTATTCATTGGGTCGGTGATTTTGCTGCAAACCCAGTGCAGCTATTCAGCTAGTGACAAGTGTGGTGCATAGGACAAAACTGTATTCCCCTTGTATTTGGAGATCTAAATTGGGTTGTATCTGATGAGTCCTCTCCCCAACTGTGTGTGGATGAGGAATCGATCTCAGTTTTATGGACAACCATGAAGGGTCTTTCCCTGTTAGTGTGCATAGGGCCCGAGGCCGATATATGGTTGCTGTTGTATCTCCTGTCATTAGGAGGATTAACAACTCTGAGTCCATGGGCCTGGTGTGTGTTGCACACTGTTGCCTGGTGGGACATGAATTCTTCAAGAATGTGAAGGGTATAAAGCAGTGGCGACGCTTGGCCATGAAGGTGTCAGACAACTGGAGCCACTTTTCAACTAGCACCTGCGGAAGTTTTCGAACAATTTTGTTCTGCGTGTTGACGTGATCAAGACAGGAAAGTCCCAGTAAGTTGGGATCCCGTTGTGCTGTTCTCAGCTGGACAAGTATGTTAGCGAGGTCTATGATACAGCGAGGCTTGTCGACAGGAATTTTAGGAAATCTGTTGAGGCTGTCCAAGAGTGTTGCTTCTACGTTCTCAGAAGCGCCATACAGTTCGTCAAACCTTTTCCATGATAACCATAGGGCAGCGGCCGGGTCGTCTAAGTGGGATGCATAAAGTGCCCTCAGTATGTCAGCAGACTGTAGCCCTAGTCATGTTATCAAGTGTCCTATTATTTCATCAGGGTTCAGGCATGCACCTGAATGGGGTGCAGGAAAAGTTTTTTCCATACTAGATACTCGCTGCCTGGCTTGTCAGAGAATTTGCGAACTCCGTTGGTGTGCAAATTTAGCTTTCCACTCTGTACAGCCAAGTTTCTCCAGTAATCTTCAGCATTTGCTGAGTTGGGGGGAGGTATTGACATAGAGGGTTCTCCCCCTGGATTCTCTTAGGGTGGGTTCGGGTTGTAAGTCAACGACGGATTGTAGTCTTCCTCCCAGTACTCATAGAGGATATCGTTCTCCCATACTGGGGACAGTGGTCGAGTGTCACACTGCTGTGTAGGCTGGGTGCAGTTACCTTGTGGTGCCTGGGAGCCAGATTGGTATTGAGGTTGTGGCAGGAATGCTGCTACCGTGGATTGAGTGTGGCAGTTGTCGTTGACTTGTTGACTTGTCGAGAAGTCGTAAGCACTGCTGGGCTAAGTTGCTCGGCCAGCAGGGCGTGAGACATTGCGGTAAGGTTGCTGGTGCTGGGAAGAGAATCTCGGATCTTAGTACATACAACATCAGTTGGGGAAGGTTTGCTGTTGGTGGGAAGTGAATCTCGTACTTTAGGTCGTACAACGTCAGTTGCGTAACTGACGTGTAGAGTCTGTGGTTGCAATTCATCCCTGATCTTCCCTGGTTGTGGGAGACCGTTAGGCAACTGAGGTGGTTCCATCTGCTCATTTTGAAGCGAGTGCTGCTCATCTACGTAGGCCTTGACCCGTGTATCTGGGCTCTCTTCTCCCAAGTCTTTGAGGGTGAAGTTAAGGGAGGCAGCGTTGGCTGCCTTCTGCCATGCTGCGGCCCATGCTGTTTTCACAGCCATCTCTCTTTGTCGTTCGAGTAATTCCACTTGGGCCTGAGCTTTGGCTATTTCTGCCTGTTGTTTGGCTATTTCTGCTTGTTGTTTGGCCATTTGAGTTTTCTGCCGTATCACCTCTATTGTAATACGTAAATCTGCCTCTGCTGCTACAGCTTCAACTTGGGCTTCTACAGCTTGTTTAGTGTAACTTGCTGCTTTGGAGGCCTGAGATGCACCACTACGACAGGAGGATGTTCTGGAAGGATGGTGAGAGCCAGAAGCAGAGAATTGGCGCGAGATACTAGAACCTGCCTGTGATCTAGCCGATTTGGGATGGAGAGAGGAGGCTTTCTTTGAGTGGTGGGAAGAAGACGCATGTGATCAAGGAGCTAAGTCAGATGTGGCCTGCTCCCTTGACGCTACTTCCTGGCGGAGCGCATTGCGGAGTGCTGCCTGGAGGGCTGTTTTGTTTTCCTCGATGCAGTTTTCACATTCTTTGTGAATCTCCTCAAAGCATTGGACATATTTGAGGAGTTTTGGGTCACCCAGTCTTGACTAGATGGACTTGAGGTTGTTTTTGCTGCTTCTCCACCATGCGGAAAGGGCATCTAGATCATCTAGCAATGTGTGGAGTTTCTCAGGGGGTAGCTTGTGTTTTGGGGCATCACAGATCTTCTCAAGCTCCACCCAGTAGTCTGCGTAGTGGCAATATTGCTTCTGCCACTCGTTCTTCAACTGTTCTTCCATGGGTTCAGTAAGCTTCTTACTCTTTCTGAGGTCATAGGCTTTCGGAGGTATCACTGTAGAGATTTGGACATCTGTAACTGGGTTTTGGGAATCAGGTTCCACGTTTACAACAAGGGTGGGTGGAGGATTTGGGTCTTCTAGTACATCAGAGACATCTGTCATGGCTGAGGAATTTGCCATGCTTCAAATTGGCAAAGGGAGAATTTTGGAAAATGTAGTGGTTTTCTGTGTAATTCCTTTTATTGTACTAGGGGGCGCTATGTGCAGGTAGTGGAAAGTAGGATTTCTGCTGAATTTAGTACTTGAGCACGTAGGTGGCGCTGCAGAGTCTGGGCGATGCTAGCACAACTCACAGTATGACTGTTTCTAGGGTGCGTTGTGAGCTTGCAACACAAGGGGACACTAGAGGTTGCGTTGAGAAGTCTGAAGACTTGAGGGCTGAACGCAGAACTATGCCTGCTAGTGTGGCTTGTTCCACAAGGAGGCACTAGAGGTTGTGTTGAGAAGTCTAGAGACTTGAGGGCTAAACGCAGAAATATGCCTGTTAGTGTTGCTTGCTCCACAAGGTGACAGTAGTTGCTACGCCCATGTTAGGTTGCAGTTAATCTTGGAACCTTGAATTAAACTGATTAAATTGTCCACAATAGTTGCAAAAAGGGATTGCCATTGGATAAACACGTGTTGGAAAAATATGGGAAATTTCTCCTTGACCTGGTACTGTGGGCTGCTTTGCTTGAGTCTGGTAGGTTGCAATTAATCTTGCAACATTTGAATTAAATTAATTAAATTGTCCACAAGAGTTGCAAAAAGGGGTTATCATTGGAGAAACACTCTGGTCAATCTTGAGAGACTTTGTAGAAAAAAATCATATAAGAATTTTTTTTGACCACCAGATGGTGGTAGAGTCTAGCAGTTGAATGGCAATTGAAAACACAACTAAGATGCTCCACCATGGTTGCTTTTAGATTGCTACTAATTTTGTTAAAGGAAAAATCCTTATTGACTTCAGCAGGATAGCAAAATGCAAGATGCTGACTTTGTTTAAATCATTGCTAGATTAAGTGTCTCTCTTCAGGGGCAAGGAGTGTGCCCATTGGTCTGGAGATGGCTCTGGTCAGAGGAATTTTTATAACCCTGGCCTCTTTATTGCTTTGCCTGCCTTCCAGATGAGCAGAGGAAGATCAGCTTTTGTTTTACCGACAAGCATACAGGCATGATTTCTCAGAATCTCTCACTGCATTTGTAGAAGGTTTAAAGACAGAGGTTTGATTTTCCTTTGAGAGCTGGGAAATATCTGACTCTCCTTGTTATGCAAATGGAGACTTTGAGATAGCAGGAAGACAAATTAAGCAGAGATGAGCGGGGTGGGTGGGTTACTGGTTTTCAACTCTGCAGTTAGAAAGTTCTCTTTGTTTCTAGCATGTTCCAACCCCTTCCACCATCCAATCAGTATGTAAAGAGTTCCGATGCTCACAGAGAGAGAGAGAGAGAGACGATGCATATTCACTCCTGGCTTCAATATTACTTTGCTTTATCAGAAATCCAAATTAACAGTCTTTTTACTGGTGGACTTCAGGAGATCATCTTTTACTTTTCTGTCTTCTGCACAGTGGTGGATTTGTACGCGGTACAGATGCAGATAGATAAACTCAACAAGACGTCCATAACAAAGTACATTTATTCGTTCATCATTCCTCATAATTCACATTTGTGATGAAGTTCTTCTTTAATGACCAATCCTTTGTATATCTGCCTTGTAGTAAAAGATGATTATCTCCTAACCCATCTCGTAGCGATAGAAAGCAGCTGCCATGAGTTAGGGAGTTCAGGCAAAAGTGAGGAAAACTCCCCCAACCCATCGAAGGTCAAATTAGTGACCAATCAGAATTACAGATGTGGCCACGTGACATGAACTACATTTTCCAGGATACCTTTAACCACATTTACCATGATGCAATCCCTTAAGGGACAGCTCATAATTCCTAAGTAACTATCAAATTCCTATAGACTGGCTAGGACAGCACAGATTTTCTTTAAGCATCGTTTGTGGAATAAGTTTCAAAGGCTGGGTTTCCATCTGGTGAAGTACAAAATATGGGTTACTCAATTCTACCAAAATTAAGGGCCTTTTCATGCAGTTGACGCTCCGTTGCCATCTTTGAGAAAGCAAAAATTCTGTAGCATCATAAAATTTCTTGTCCCTCTTGCAGAATGCCAGTACTGTAAAATTTCTTTTCCTAATCACTGACTTGCACCAAGATGGTAGCCAAAAATGATTTACAGCTACAGGTAGTCCTCCACTTACAACACTTAATGTAGTGACAGTTTGAACGTCACAGAAAAAAGTGACTTACTATCATTTTTCATACTTTTGACCATTGCAACATCCCCATGGTCACCTAGTCAAAATTCAGACTCTTGGCAAGTGACCCATATTTATGATGATTGCAATGTCCTAGGGCCATGTGATCACATTTTGCACTCTTCTGACAGAGTCAGTGGGGAATCCTGATTTAACAACTGTGTAATTAACAACAGTGATTTACTCAACAACCATGGCAAGAAAGATAGTAAAATAGGACAGAATTCACTTAACAACTGTCTCACTTAAGCAAGATTGGGTTCTATTGTCATAATTGACTACCTGTTTTTCATTCATGGACTGGCAATGAGAGGAAGGCAATGTTGTGGGCATAAGTGGGGGAAAAGATATTGTCCAGTTTTAATATTGTCCAGTTTTAAGTGAAGCATCGACATCCGTACAAGCCAACTCCGAGTATAGTGAAACAGTTTCCAATTTCTTCTTTATACTGGCTGGCAATTTACTGATCTTCCTCATCTATCAATTGGCAGGCTTACATCCAGGAAGCCCTCACTGGTACTCACTCAACAGCTGTCTAACAACTTTGACACCAACACACAGTCGAAAGCCAAATGGACGCCAGATACAGGCAGTTATGTAGATGACCCTACACAAAAGGTGCCAGGTTTTGACCTTCCTTGCCAGCATTGGTCAACTCTGAACAGGATCCATACCCAACATGGTGTCTGCTACGATGTCTACTGTGGTGTCTGCCATTGTTTAAGTGGAGTCTCTACCCCTCAGTGTGACTGTAGTGCTCCTTGACAAAATATCCATCACATTGTGTCCGAATGTAAATCAAGAACTTACACCGGCCCAATGTCTGATTTAGAGTATCCTGTCCTTGAATGGCTGGGTGGAGTGGACATTAACACTTGAATCACTATAAGTTCGTGTATTTGCCATATGCTAAATAAATTTAAAAGTTTTTGAAAACCAATGTATAGCCAGGATGTGCAATTTGACTTCCTTAACATCAGAAATAACAAGACCCTAAGATCATTTTTTGTTATAAAACACCCAAGCCTCTTGTTCTTTACAGGTTTAGCAATATCACAAGATTGGATCCATAATTACAATAGCAACAGGAATAATAGAATTCACATTAAAGACTATGTGCAGGATTCTGATACACCCCCAGGGTGCCTAATCATAATGAACTTTTGGCTAGGTATGATCAGTGAATCTGCCTGTATTTATGCCTGGGAATCTCCATAAATATTTATTTATTAAATTTATATGGTCATCCAATTCACTCACAGTGAATGCAGTCAGCTTACAGAAATAAAACCACAACACAAAACCCAACAATGCCCGGGCAACAACAATCAAACCAGCCACTTGATGGGCTCCATGTTACCCTGGGGTCCGTAGATCTGCTGGCAGAGCCATACGGTCAGACTTTTTGAAAGAGTTTTAAGGTGGGGCCAGTCTTATTTCTGAAAGGAGGAAGTTCCTCAGGATGAGAATTCGCGCAGAGAAACTCTTCTTCTTGGTACCTCTAGATGGATCTCCTTAGATGGGGGGACCCATAACATCTTCTTTTTTGCTCTGGTATAACTGGTAGATTTGATTTGGGAAAAGGGGGCCCTTCAAATAGCCTGCCCCAGACCATGTAGGAGCCCAGTTTAGTGAGGGGGGAAATGCCTCAATACATCATGTGACATCGCTGTGATGATGTGATTTTGGCACCCCTAATGTAGGACTTTAAAGATGACAAATAACACATTGAATTGAATCCAGAAGCAAATCAGCAGCCAATAAGGTTCCCACAAGAGAAATGACGCACAAAACCATGTGGGCCACCACATTTTGAACCGAAGTGAAACTACACTTTTCTAGGACAGCCTCTTATAGAACATACTGCAGTAATCAAGACAGGAAGTGATTAATTAGTTATTTAATGTGTACCCAAATAACTGGGTTTGAATAATGAAACATGATGAAGAAGCCGTTGAAACTTAAACCAAAACCCAAGCACATTATGCCCCGGATTTGTGTAAATCACAATTTTATGGTAAGTCCAAGGCAGTTTGCCAAACAGTATCAGTATTCTCTCCCATTGCAGGAGAGGAAAACAATCCTTTTCCTGTCTTTTCCCCTATACAACAGAAAATAATTTACCAGTACCAGATTGAACCACAATAGTCTTGACAGATAATTAACCTAATGGGCTTAGTCATTTGATAGACGCACACGCGCGCGCGCACACACACACACACACACAGACAATTTTCTTAGCAGCTTCCCAAGCTGGGTGGAAGATTGATTTAGCACAGTGGTGGGATTCAAAAATTTTTACTATTAGTTCTGTGGGTGTGACTTGGTGGGTGTGGTGTGGTTTGGTGGGCATGGCAGGGGAAGAATATTGTAAAATCTCTATTTCCACCCCACTCCTGGGGAGAGGTTACTGCAAAATCCCATTCCCAGTCCACCCCACTAACCTGCTTTCCAGCTCCATTTTCCTGTGTAAGCCAATCACCTGGGACTCAGGAGGCAGAGAATAGATGGGGGCAGGGCCAGTCAGTGGTGGTATTTTGCTGGTTCTCCAAACTACTCAAAATTTCTGCTACTGGTTCTTCAGAACTGGTCAGAACCTGCTGAATACCACCTCTGATTTAGCAAATAAAAATACCATGACATACATCCACTCCTCATTTAGTGACTGAATTCATTTTAACAACCAGGTTGTTATATGAAATTGCACTAAATGGAAATAACCGAAAGACAAAGAGATACTTTAAAGATCATCAGTTGCTGCCTCACACAATAAAGTTTTCTCATACATCTATCCTAGTGTTGTCTTACTCAAGTGTGTATTATGGTCAGGCACACAAAGTTTGATTGTAGATGTGTGTATTGGTCATGAAACAAGGAGTGAGGATATTCTTACTATGGTTAGTTGCAAGTGGGAAAGAGCCCTAGTATGATTTGTTGCTTTAATTTAGCATGTTATGTGAGTAGTAGCATTGTGGCTTTCTAGTCATGATTTATTGCCAAGTTATATATACAGAAATAGCCAGGAACAGAAGCTAAGCAATGGTTATCTCATCCAAGTTAGGCAAATATTTCTGTTTACTTTTCAAGAACATGTTGAAAAATTTCTGTCAGACTGATATTAATGAAGTTTTTATTATGCCATCATGCTTGCGTCGTTTATGAAATGATGTGAAGGATCCAAATGGCATCTTCCGCATGTAAACTAACTGTGGATGATTTCAAAGGAAGCATTTACTTGGATTCACTTTGTTTCACAGAATTTTATTTGGCTGCATGAGAAGTGGGACGATTCAAATGCTGGTGTCTTTCATTTATAAATTCCTATATTTTCCCATTACTTCTTCCACTATTTTTCTTACCAGAAATAGAAAGAATGGGAAATTGATGGAGGAAAAACACACAATTATTCTATGTTTTCTAATTGGTTGTAAAAGTTAGAACCCTAAAATCAACTCCAATCTCCCTACATTCTCTACTTTCATTCTTCCAAACTTATCAAAATATTTCCATAATAATTTTCTTCTTTATACACTTTGAGAGGAAAGACCATAAAATATGGCTCAATGAAAATTCTTATAAACATTGTTCCAGGATTAACCACAGAGATTAATATTTTAGTTTAATTAAAATGTAGAGTGTAGAAAATTGCAGCGTCAGGACTGCCAAACACCATGTAAACATTGCTGTGTCTTTTCTAACTTAAATTCAGCTTCTCCATGCACATAAAACTAGTGAATATTGCCCTCACTAAAGCATTTTAACTGAACAATACACAATTTCAGTAGACTATGAGCAGGCTGGAATTACAAAATACACTTTCATCACCCAAAATATCCCCGGTATGCCTTGGACTAATTTGTGAAACCAACAAAACATACCAAGGAAAATTCTGGAACAAATTATGATGCCAACAGTTTGTAAATACCAAATAATGATGTACTGTTTGGAAGACGTTGCATGGACTTTATCAAGAATAAACTATGCCAAACCAATCTGATCTTCTTTTTTGATAGAGTGACTAGTTTAATTAACCATTAAAATGCACTGGTCATAGTGAACTTTGATGTCATCAAAGCAATCAGTGGAATTTATCATAAGATTCTGAGAAATAAGAGGACAAAAAGTGTATTATTATTGAGCTAGTTAAACAGTATTACCCAATGAATATATAGTAGATCTGTGGTTCTGTGTTAATTTCAATTAGTGTTCTACAGGGTTCCACTTTGGGGCCTGTGGTATTCAACATATTTATACATGACTTGAATTCTTTTGACAAAACAAGGGATAAGTAAGATGTATTTCAGTAGGGATAAATGTGAAATCCATAGTTGGGTAGGAAAAAAAAAACCAAAGGCATGTATACAGAATGGTAGAATTTAATGAACAGCACAACATGCAAATAATATCTTGTTGATTTGATAGATCACAGGCTGAGTATGAGTCAACCATGGCTTGTACTTGCAAAATAATAATAATTTAAAAAATAAAATACCCTAAACTATTTCAACATGAATTTCAGGATTGATAAAAGTTTTTCTTTTCTATTCTGAGTTGGTCAAAAGCATGTAGAACATTAGGTGCTGTTCTCAGCATTGCATTTTAGGAAAGTGAGAGTTTCCAAAGGATAACACCTAAGATGACAAGGCATCTGGGACTAAAAAAAAATCTACCAGGAACAGTTGGACATATTGAATAAATTTAGTGCAGAGAACAAAAGGCCATGGAGATACTGTATCATACTAACTTAAAGCAACTAAGCTCTACCTTGTAAAAAAACAAAAACAAAGCAGAATTGTTTAGATATTGTTCAAAACAAAATGCAAGGAAATTACAAAGAAATTGAGTTTGGATAGGAAAAATGTCTAAATGGTTAAAGTTGCTCAGCAAAATGGAAGGTGATACTGGAACTTTTTAAACAAAAGCTGGGTGGCTGTCCATCAAAGATGTTGCAGTAGTAAATTCCTGTATTAAGCGTAGGATTGAACTAGAATGATCTTCAGTATCACTTCCAGCACTTACGTCCTGATATTCTATGATAAATATTATTATTCACTATGATTCCTAAACAGGGTCAGTTCACTGTTAAGGGCTCATTGTCTTTAGGATTCGGATTCAAACTGACAACTTAATGTCACTACATTTCCACATGATGCATAACTTCATTAATCTTTCCCAATCCATCCTGCTTTTAAAACTGCAACCTTTAGGAGAGTACATCAAGATCTATTTTACATAATAGAACCAGTTTTGCAATTGCCACTAATTGGGATTTTTGCAAGTGACTGCAGTGAGAAAGAAATGGAGGATTCTCAAAGAGCCTTGAAACAGAATGTCCTGTCACAATCCCTTTGATGTTCTTTCTGTATGAAAATCCAATCTGTATGAAACCATAAGTAAAACAGATGGAGAGATTTTGTAATCAAGACTTCCATCCTAAAAGTGACTGTGTGCCAATTACAGAGCTGCAGCCTGGGCAACACAATGAACACAATTTCTAGCACAAACCAGATGCTTTGCTAAAAATTCCCTCTGACATTAGGATCTTATATGTGGTGTGTGTGTGTGTGTGTGTGTGTGTGTGTGTTTGTAATATATAAATATAATGCATCTACATTATATTATATATATTATATTTTATATATATAAAAACAAAATACCACTCACACATCATCACAACATCTCCAGAACCGTAAAGCCTACAAACTTGAAATTTGACACATATGTTCCTCTTGGCTTCTAGGAGCTCACTAAGAAAAGATTTTTCGAAATGACCCTCAGAGCATTAGTATTTCATATATTATTGCTAACATGCTCTGATGCTGAGGAATTCTACTCCTCCTCCCCACCTGAAAAGAAATCTGTTCCAAATGCAAAACACAAGCAAAGGAGAGCAGTTTCAGTTTCAGTTTTATAGCACCAAGCAGCTTTAGTTCAGAACAGTTGAGCTAATCCATACCCAGGCTCCTTGCTGTCTCCTTCTTGCTCACACATCAAATACTGTTTCACTTTCCAAACAGCCCTGAACTCTCTCACATATTGGCAGGATGCTAACCAGATGAATACTGATAGATGCTGGTAGGCAGAGGCACAATTCCCCGCCCCCTTATTTTCCTCTCCAAAAATTTGCCCGATCACATAGTTTTGTAGTGAAGCATGGGTACCCTGCTAGTGTGTGTGTGTATATAATTTATAATGTTACTACCTTTCACAATGACTAAAGAACCCTGACACTGTAGTTGTAATGTCAATGGTTTTGTTTGGTTTAGTAAGTAATATATGTGCTAGGCTCATGAATCATGCCAAACGTAATGTGATTTCTTGCACCTTCATTTAGTGTGTAGTATGATTCCAGCAATTATTTGTAAATTGTGATTCATTGCTAAGTATTTTGCATGCATTCAGAAATTATGGTTTATATAGCAATAGCGCATTGATTTATATACTGCTTCACAGCTCTCTCTAAGCGGTTTACAGAGTCAGCATATTGTCCCCAATAATTATGCATCAGACGTTGGTTAAATAATGACTTGAAATAGTGACTGTGATCAAAGAAGATGAAAATAGATGTGCCTAAACCATGAAAACTATCTGGATGACTCTGAGTCTGACCCACCCCTCAGGGATGTTGTTATAGGGAAACTAAGAGGGGTAAGGTATGTTGGATATGTTCACTGGCTTGAATTATAAAAAATAATAAAGGCAGGATACAAATAAATAAAAATGAATGAATGAATGAAAAAACAAGGAACGTCTTCTAAAAAATTTCCAAATTCAGAGGATAGTATCAAAATTAAAATGATATGCTAAAAATACTAGTGGACAGATGATGACTGATTCAAACAAGATCATACAAAGATGAAAAGAGATGTATATGAAATTTTTTTATAGAAGGGATGTCAACATCCAAGATACCTTGGAAAACATTCCTTATGTAGAAGCACGTCTATGTTAGGACATGTAATTAAATCAATTTTCTCGTCATTATCAAGGGAGAAAACTATAGCAATTGATGGAATGCATATAAAAATATGGCAAGCAACATAAACATAATTAGCAAAAATTCTAAGCTAACCAGGAAATCTGGAGAACAATATAGATTGATAACAATCAATATTGAAAAAAGGATCTGTAATAAGAGTGCAAAAACTATCATAAAACTGCTTTTTTTCACATACTAATTATATAATATGTGGAGTCACTCAATGCAGTTTAGAATCCTCCATGGAAAAAATGCTGCCAAATGTTCAAGATTTTAGAAAAGGAACACAAGACATTAGTGTTGGTGTGCAAAATTGAAAAAGCCAAAGGGTATAAAATATAAGTCAATATGTGACTACTGATTATAATAAGGCCTTTAATTATGTCAATCATGTCAAGCTATGAAATATTCTAGGAAAATTGGAATTACAACATCTTCTTATCCTCATGTAAATCTTATAATCAGGACAAAAATACATATTCCAGATGAAAAATAGTAAAACAGACTGGCTCCAGCAAAAGAATGAGACAAGGGTTCCTGATCTGTCCTTAATTGAAAAATTTGACATGCCCTAAATTTAACAAACCTAGACTGTGTGCTTAGTATACGTTGAAGGAAGCTTGGAAGAAGATGAGTATTGTTTTAAAACTGGAGGAACAAATATCTGTAACCTATACTATGCTATTAACATTACTCTGGTAGTTAAACATATAAATGATTAGCAAACTGTAAAAATGAAAGTCGGGGAGTATCGTGAAAAAATTGGAGTAATATTATGTATATTATGTATAAAGAACGCCAAAATAATGACAACAGATACAATGACCAGTGTATCAATGACAATGAAGACGTTGTGTTGGATAGCGTTTGTTTTTTAGGATCAACCATCAACAGTAAGGAGCAATCAGTCAAGAATTATGGAAAAGATAGGTTAAGCAGGCTTGGAAAAGGTATCCAGATGCCCTGATGTATTTATACCTTAAAAAATCAGATTATACAAGTCATGGTATTCCCTGGAAGCAAAACTGAGAGAATCAGGATAGCAAAATTATTGATGCTTTTGAAATTTGTTGTTGATGAAAAGTCCTGAGAATACAATGGAAATTTAAGAAAACAACTGGAGGAATCAATTCAGAATTCTTACTCAAGCCACAAAGGATCAGGTTCAAATTATTCTACTTCAGACACATTATGTGAAGACCTAGAAAAGGCTCTAATGTTGAGAAAGATGGAACAAAAAAAGAGAGGATAAAACAATGTAGATGGATTTAAGGGTAGCAATGAGTGTACTCAGGTTAGGTACAGGTTCCATGGAAGACAGCCATGCGGTTGCTAAGAATTGACATTTAATTGATGACCTTTAATCTGTCTCCCAAGATCAACCAGGTACTGCCAAGAAAATATAAAAAGAGATTTTAACTTTTACAGAGGTAACATCATTCCCTCCTTGCAATTGCAGCTCATAGCCACAAGATGACATCCTATTAGTTTACATGATGTAATATATTATACCACATGTAAACTAATAAAGATTGCTATAGAGGTGAAATTTCAGAGCCAAAGACATTTAACAGACAAACAAGGGTCCAATGATAACATATTAAGATTATCAGAGCAACTAAAGCTGGTTTTATTTCTTCTTCATATTTTGGGAAGCCATAGTTGGTTTAAGGCAAAATTTTGATTTGTCTTTGACAAGTGTGAAAACCAAAATCACAGTATCAAAATCTGGAAATTTGCCATTGAATATTGGTAAACATGGAAGGATTCCACATTGAAAAAGGAGCCAGGGGCCATGTTCTTCCACATTCACAGTATTCTTCCTTTTTCTAAAAATGAGTCATTTTTCTTAAGCACAATGTTCCTAGACTTATTCTTTGTGTTACAGATAGATGATACCGAATCTGTTCTCCCCAACGCAGAAGTACGACTTGTACAGTGCTATCTAAGCTTGTGCAGACAAACTATGGCTCAGCAGTTGTACAAAATATCTTTGTAATATATGCATCAAGATCCATTTGCAGACCCCTATGGTTCATGTACATTTTTTTTAAAAAGTATATTGCTTCTACAAAACAAGGAATTAAATAAATATTGTATTTTTGCAGAATATGAATATGATGATTAAAATTATTTTTAAAATTACTTTGCATACTATATTAAGCTGTGTGTGGTTTGACTATGACTTAATGTGCTGAATTACTGCACATACACAAGAGATAAATAAGCCCATAAACTGACCTGCAAAATTGTAACCAACTGAGCAAATGGTTTTCCTTTTTTCCCATTTACTAACTTGTTTTTCATGTAGCTCAAATTCTATGGCAGCAACAAATGTTAAGCTACTCTGCTAATAATTTTGGCTTGAAAGCTACATCATATAACAATTGGCAATTTCCAGAAATGGTAATTGCCTGCCTACAGAAATGTACACAACAAAATATTTAAAAACTGCAACCTTTTATGCCATCATTTAAAGATTGTGATTTTTTTTTAAATCTGAGGTCTAATAAGATGAACCCAATTTTTGTTCTGTATTTTGGAAGCCAAAAATAATCTCATCTTATTTGTATTTATTAGATTTGTGTTTAATCCATCTTTATTACTATTATTCTATTCTATTCTATTCCTTTTATAAGTACAGGTAGTCCTCAACTTAAAGCCATTCATTTAGTGACCATTCAAAGTTACAACAGCATTGGAAAAATGTGACTTACAGATATTTTTCACCCAACTGTTGCAGCCTTCCCATGGTCACATGATCAAAATTTGTATGCTTGGCAGTGGTCTCATATTTATGACAATTGCATCACGTGATTACCTTTTGCAACCTTCTTAGGAGCAAAGTCAATGGGAATCCAGATTGACTTAACAACTATGTTACTAATTTAATAACTGCAATGATTTATTTAACAATTGTTAAATAAAGGCAAGAAAGATAAAATGGGACAAAATTCACTTAACAACTGCTGTCTCACTTAACAACAGAAATTTTGGACTTAATTGTGATAATAAATTGAGGACTACCCAATAAGTAGTAAACCTTCATAATACTACTTCCTTCTTCTATACCAACAACCCTGCAAGGTGGGTTGGGCTGAGAGTGATGGACCTAGAGTCATCCAGCCAGCTATCATGCCTAAGGCAAGACTAGAACTCACAGTCTCCTGGTCTCTAGGGCAGTATCTTAACTACTACGCCAATTTTAGACTAGAATTTTCTTGTGGGACAAAAAAAATATCAACAATGCCTTCTTCAACTCATGCTGAATCATGTTTTAGAGAGATCAGGCTGACATTGTTTCAGCAACTATGAAAAGGTTGCACATTAGATTGGAACATTAAAAACACTCTGAAGGTGAATCCAGGTTCTGTTTATTGTATGGACATGTCCAGGATGTTTTTCTGGATGAATAATCTTCCAGAATGTTCTTTCAACATGCTTTGAAATTTGCTTGGCATCTCCTCCTCAAGTTGGGTCACCATTTGTTGTTCCATGATCTTTCACAATTGGCCAGTGCTGCTACTTATATTTTTGTTGCTAGAAAATAATGGAGTTTCCATGATATTGTATCTGCTGTGATTTTACGGAAATAGGTGATTTCAAGGAAAAAACGAGGAAAAAATATGGGTTGGCCATGGATTTTAAACTTCAGTCATTCAGAGTTTATTAAGTACATTTAAATATTGCTTCAGTGAATAGTAACTATGAATGGCTTACATTAGTAAATAAGCTTAAAGTAAGAAAGAAAACAAAGCAATTGTTACTTTCATTATATGTTCCAAGGAACAATGTTAAATATATTCCACCATTTAGGAGGAGCATTACAATAAAATACACTGTGTGCCAAAGTTAAGAAGCATCCATGATTACATTTCCGTGTGTGTGTGTGTGTGTGTGTGTGTGTGTGTGTGTGTGTGTGTGTGTGTAAAAATCTATCTATCTATCTTTCTATTTAAATCAAAGTACTTTTTTCTCAGTGTGTGGATCTCTTATGCCCGGGGAATTAATTTTAATTAAAGTTCATTCCCCGGGAATAAGAGATCCACACACTGGGGAAAAAAGTACTTTGATTTCTACAAGGAAAAAAAAAGGTTTCTACGGTAGGCATGATGTCAGCAACAGGAAGTGACAGTAAGTGGACTACATTTCCCAGAATTCTCCTTAGGAGGCGGGACAATAATGAGTCGAAGGCTACTGTTGGAAGACAATAACAGAAGATCTTGAACCGTGGGCAAAGGTTGGAGCAGCCTGTCATCCCAAGGTAGGAACAGTCTTCTCGTGATACGATTTGCAGTCCTTTAATATTGGACATCGGATGGAAGCTTAGCTGATGCTTGACGCCGCCGGGCCTTCCGCCTTCTTAGGACGACGTTTTAGTCTTGAAAGTTGGAGGAAGGACATTTTACTGCAATTTGGCCTTATAACTGTCATCTGCTTGCAAGGGGGCAGGTGGAGTCGGCAGTCTGGCAGAGGGGCATCTCTGCCCCTCCAGCTGTGCATGATAATAATAATAGGTGAATGATCACTCGTGGAATAAAGAAAGGTATTACTCTCTAATCGGATCGCAAAGCTGTCTTGGAAAGGAAGGACGGTAGGAGAAAACTTGGGAGCGTCCAGCTTAGTGAGGGTAAGGGAACCACAAACAGGTCTGCCCAGTATGCAAACAGCCCTGGGAAATCTATTGCTTAGGTTTGCATCGCGAGGTTGGTAACATTAATTATGTGAAATGACATTCTTGATTGGTGCGGAGGAGTGATGAATAAGGGTTACTTTGAAGTTTTTGGTATAGGTCAGGAACGTGGGCAGGAAATGTATAACGTATTGAAATTTGGAGAATGTTGATGGGTTGAAAGAGAACATTTGCAGATTTGTACATTTGCATTTCGTCTATAATCAACTTTTATTACTGCTTTTATGCTATGGTGACTGAATTGAACTTCCCTAGATAAGTTACTTTCCCGTGCGTTTGGGAATTGAATTTAAGTACACGCGCGTGTTGTTTACAAGCCGGAAAGCTTAATTTTTAAAAGAAATCTATATACGGGTCGTCTGTAGAACCTGCACAACTGCAGTCCCCCATCTGCAATTTCAGAGAGAGAAAAGCCCCCTAGACCCCAGTGGAGCTTCTAAACAAACCTGAATACGATTGGATTGAATGACTTCGGAGTGTGGGGAGAGGCTTTTTTTTTTAATATGCAAAGATACAAGTAGAGATAGACAAGAGAAGGTAAGAAACATTTTTCAAGAAACGCTTGGAACGCTTAGAACAATTCCATACACATTTCTTGCCGTAAGAAATGAGATAACAGATTAATTCCTTCCTCCGTGCCTCTTTTCTGCTGAAGCTTTCGGGATAGGGATTTCTCCCTGCATACTTGGTAAGAGGTGAAGGTGGTCTCCATGCATCGGTAATAAATGAAGAATCAGAGGACGAGGTTACTATATTGGGTGAGAAATCAGGATCAAGTTTCAGCTCTTTTATGCATAATAGGGAATAAGTCCTATTGAATTCAATAGCGCTCCTCCTTAGCCTCGTCTGGACCAGCGTGTCTTGCCTCACTATTGAATTCTCTTGTCTTCTAGCCAGCATCCCAGTAGGGATAGTTGCCGAAGTTAGGTAGACAAGATGGTGCAGGAATAGGACGAGATTGTCTTCTGCTTATAAGAGGTAGTAGAAGTTTGCACTGTTGCTTTCCGACGACCGTCAGCTGTGTAAACCCCCAGAAGCGTGGGTCTTGGAAGGGGGTGGTCTGAAAACTGGAGGATGCAGATATTGTCGAGAAAAGGCCAAACGGAGGGTAGTGCTGGGCGCAAAGGACGTGAGAAGCCGCCTTGACTTAAGCGGACTGCTCTTCTCTGTTTTCCCCGCTGCCTTCGCGATCCCTTGCTCCTTGCC
This sequence comes from Pseudonaja textilis, assembly GCF_900518735.1. The sequence continues at coordinate 981,356 of NW_020769353.1, forward strand.
GGATGATCCCGAAGTCCCTCGGCCAACAGCGCCCTTCAGCCGACACGGAAAGCAGTGGTGGCGGCTGCGGTGCGATTCGGCTGAACCAGGAGTCCGGCCATGGCAGAGACGGAGAGTGGCAGCAACAGCTCGGTGCATGAGACGCGCTTTGAAGCGGCGGTGAAAGTGATCCACAGTCTGCCCAAAAATGGTAAGTAGAAGGAAAACGATGGAGGTAGACCCGGAGCAAGAGAGTGAGGGGTGGGAGGGAATTGCAAGATGTGGATGAGTTCGCTTTTTTCCTGACTTTTTGAAATAAATGATGTCAATCATGATGCCAGTCAGTCTGGTGTAGTATCAAAGCTAAGCAGAGCTGAACCTGGTCAGAACTCCCTTCATAAGACATAGTAACTGGAAAGTGAAAGGCTACAGTCACCAAACTACTTAGGTGGGATTGCCAAAATGGTCAAGAATAACTTGAGGAAGTTTTATATTGGATCTGGAGTGCCCAACTGCTCACTCTAGGTAGAAAAAAAACACCAAATATCTCTCTTCTAGTCTGGAATCACACCCAACGCCCACAAACCAATCAGCCATGTTTTAGCTTAGTTCACTTATGATTCTGCATATGCCGTACAAATCCCCATATATTCATTGAATTGCTTTAATGATTAGAATTACATTTAGGGTAAAGGTTTTTCCATAGTGCTGGAAATTTTTCCATCAGTGACAAACATTCTAGAATTAGGGTGCTGCCAATTTTATATAATTACTACAAAGTGTGTTTTCAGGCTGAGTATGGACTTGAATCTGAATCCTGAATATTTTATGTCCACATAGAATTTATGCTGAAAGTGGTTGTTCTTGGAATATAATTCTATACAATTTGTTTTAAAGTTAGTGAAACTCCAAATATACGATGATACGTTGAAAGTAAAAGTATATGTATTGACCATAAAATAAAAATGTATTGACCATAAAATAAAAATCTGTACTGAAAAAATGCCTGTAAATGGAGTCTTGGCAACTAGACTTTTCTTTTTCTGTTTGTACAAACCTTTCACTGCTTATCCAAGTAGCTTCTTCAGTCTTAGCAAATTGGTTGGGGCAACGCCATATATTCCAGGATGGTTTCATTTTTCACCTGACCTGAATAATTTGTTAGGTGAGCAAAGGGTAAATGTTTCAACTCCTAAATTCTTTCTCTACATGAGTCCCTGGAAATGTGGGATCCCTATACTGAAAAAATGTTTTTATCCAGTCATCTTAAAGTTATAAGCTAAGCGTCAGAAATTCTTATCTTAAGCAAAATGGTTAGAAATTCACAAAAAAAGTTCAGTAGGGAAGAAAATGTGGCCATGGAGTGTTGGGATAATCTGTAGAATGTAAAATGGTTAACCCTCAATGTGAACAGTTCTTCAGAATCTAAAATTGTCTTGATTTTTACAATTTCTTTGACAATTAAACAAATGATTTACACTTCAATTAATTCTTCTTTGGCTAGCATCCATATCCACACTAAGGTTAGGAATACATTGTTCCTTTTTGTTAGATTTTGTGTAGGCGATGGCTTATCGGTATAATAATACGTTTTCAAGTTTCTTGTTTTTCAATCCTTTTTTGAAACTGCTGGAGCAGCACGGGAATTCACATCATTAAACGTAATTTGTAGACTTTTTAAAAAGTATTTTAAGAAATAATGGATCACGTACAAACTTTTGTTTCCATTCCTTCAGCTTTGTTTGTTAATTAACCACTTGACAGTTGCAAAATGATTTCCTGTGCAATGGCCTAACATTATCTTAGCTGTGAAAATAATGCCTCCATTTTATTTCTCTGTTTCTTTATTTAGAGGAATCATCATTTATTCCTTCATTAATAATATCGTTTGGTTGGGTTTTCTTGTTAAGTAAAGCCATGTTTTGGACTCGAAGGCTCCTTTTTCAATATAGGTAGCCCTCAAGTTATGGCCACAATTGAGCTAGAATTTATTGCTGGGTGAAACATTTGTTAAATGAGTTTGCCCCATTTTACAACTTTTCTTGCCACAGTTGTTAAGTGAATAATTGCATTTGTTAAGTTCGTAATGTTGTTCTCCAGTGAATTTGGATTCCCCATTGACTTTGCTTGTCAGAAGGTCGCAAAAGCTGATCACATGACACCCCAGATTCTGGAAATCTGATAAATATGAACTTGCCAAGCATCTGAATTTTGAACATGGGATGCTGCAATGGTCATAAGTGTGAAAACGGTCATAACCAGTGGTGGTGGTATGCTACTGGTTCGGCCTCTCATGATCAGCTGAGAGGAGGAAAAAGAGACCCCAGGATAAGCTGAGAGAAAAAAAAAGACATCAGCTGAGAGGATAAAGAAGAGAAAAGCACAGGATTGGCTCTCCAACCCACCTCTGTGCTTTTCTCTTCTTTATCCTCTCAGTTGATTGGTGATGCAGGCCTCAGCTGGTGTGTGGAAAACTGGGCGTGGGTGTGCTCATCAAACCGGTAGTGGAACAGATAGGATCCCACTGCTGGTCATAAGTCATTTTTTTCAGTGCCATTGTAACTCTGAATGGTCACTAATCAAACTGTTGTAAGTCAAGGACTATATGTCAAATTGTCCTCACAAGTAATTCTTGGAACTGTAAATGTAAAATGGAAAGTACTGTATCAATATACGGTATATCTTCCGTAAGCAAGATGGATGTGATAAATTTCATTTCTAAGATATTGAGTAGACAGTACCTTAATACAGTGGTCCCCAACCATTTTTGTACCATGACCCGGTACCGGCATCACAAAATGATCCACGGACTGGTACCGGCATCAGCACGCACGACCAAGGCAAGGTGAGCCAAGCGACCGGCCAGCCAGCTGTCCCCTGCTTCTCCCCGCCACCTTCAACTCCTCCTTTGTACCTTCTCGCGGTCGATGGGCTTTTCAGGCTCTTTCTTAATCTCCTCCTGAGTAACACAAGACTCCACCATCATCGGGACGGCTCTTCGTTCAAAGCCGCCCCGCCCCCTCTTCGACGAAACTAAGGCGCGAGGATTCCTTCAGCACCCAAACGCCGCTTTCCATACAACCGACAACCGACAAGCTCACCCGGAAGCACTTTCTCAAGCGCTGTCGAAACAAGATGGCGGCGCCCAAGCAAAGTAGGCGGCCCGGTACAAAATGATCCACGGACCGGTACTGGTCCAGGGCCCGGTGGTTGGGGACCCCTGCCTTAATAAATAAAATAGATTTGGGAGTGGTCTGAATAAAGACTTCAGATTTTTAAAATCTCTTTTACTGGCCCACTTTGTGATTATTTTGCAAATGGTCTAGAACAGCTAAACTGCCTAAAAGGTAAAGACATTTGTGGATTCAGTATTATTAGGTAAGTCATGGGGATAAGAACATTCTGATTTATCGTTGGTAGAATAATTGTCATATTTTACTGCAATGTGCTTTGAATTTCTATGGTGTTTTGTTTATTACTAGAATGTGGATTTTTACCCTGTGGATTCCAATTCAGATCTAATATGAGACATCGCAATTATCCTTTTTTATGTTTGTCTGGACATTTTACTTTTTCTAATGAAAAGAAACACAAAATAGTGTTGACACCATTGCCTGAATATTCATATTGATTGGTTCATATCTATTTGTGCAAAGGGAGTTTCATCATTAGATCTTCTCAGAGTTTAAAGTCAAAATAAACAAGATAACTGAACTTTGAGTTGAAACTAATGGGATTAAAGCCATTTTTAAATCCGCTCTTTATTTTTGCTTTTACAATAACATAAAATCACTTTGTTAATGCAATCATGTTACAGTGTTCTATTTCTCACTCTAAAAATCTTTTCCTGTAGGTTCTTTCCAGCCAACAAATGAAATGATGCTGAAATTCTATAGTTTTTATAAGCAAGCAACTCAAGGACCTTGTAATAGTCCAAGGCCAGGATTTTGGGATCCTATTGGTAGATACAAATGGTAAATAGTATATAACAAAGATGTTTTTAAAGAATTAAAGTGATGCCTTGTCTATTCCCCACCCACTCCTTTTATAGAAAGATTTTGTCTTGGTGATACAGCACAACCTTTGTCCAAATTCTGACCTTGTTATATCCAGATGGTGCTAAAAAAGTATTTTAAAATATAATCCTGAAAACTCTGGAGATCATAGAAACACTTTTCCTTCTGCCTGTTATTGATACTTTTTTAAAATAAAAGCTAATACAAAAATATAAACGTATGTACTATTTGAAATAGAGCTTGATCACTTTCTTGCTTTTTTTTTAAAGTGAACTAACAACAATGTGATTACTGGAAAAAAAATCTATGCAGTTCCTTAGATAATAAGCACAAAAGCCCACAGTCCTATATTAATTATTGAAGTTACTATTACATAACAGTACAGCAGCCTAGTATTTTAAAGATGTTCTTCCTGTGACTTTCATTGTAGGGATGCATGGAATTCATTGGGCACAATGCCCAAAGAAGATGCTATGATTGCATATGTTGAAGAAATGAAAAAGGTAAGAACTGTTTTATATACATTATATATATATATATGAGAGAGAGTTTAGCCCATTGTAGAAGTTTGTGCCTGTGAGAGAGAGAGAGAGCAGACTCTCCAAAAAAATTGCCTGCACCTGAGCTCCCTTCTCCCTTTATGTGCTGATCTTCCCAGCGTTAGCTCAGCAAACCTGATTACAAAAGCTGAGCCATAAAATAACTGAGGAGAGAAATAATGACGTGTGTAAGTAAGGCAGAAAGGCATTTTTTCCTTAGCAATACTTACAAGGAGGAGTAGCAGCTGTAATAGGAGTAGTAGCAGCGGGGAAGATTAGAAAAGAGTGAGTAGTGAATAATAGTAGAGGTGAGTACATGTGTGTGTTATCTAGGAACCTATGTTGTTGTTAGCTCTTGTATGTCTTTAGCTCCACAAATTGAGTATAGTCTTTTTTTTTAACTGCAACAATGTGAGGCAAACAGGCTTCCCTGGATAGCTGGAGGTGGAGTTAGTTTTCTTCATTCCTTATCACCCACCCCCTTCCCACTTGTGACTGTATGGCTGTAACTTTGTTGCTTGTATCCTTACAATTTATATTGACTGTTTCCTAGTATGATTTGATTGCTTATTGCACCCTATGATTATTATTAAGTGTTGTACCTTATAATTCTTGACTCTGGACAAATGTATCTTTTCTTTTATGTACACTGAGAGCATTTGCACCAAGACAAATTCCTTGTGTGTCCAATCACACTTGGTCAATAAAGAATTCTATTCTATTCCATTCTAGTTTATAGCAAAATAAAATTAAATGTGTGCCATTTTAAATTGCTGCTTAAAGAGGGTTTTTTTGTTGGAGGAAATGTATTTATGAATGGCTTGAAAAAGAAGCATCAAAAACTAAAAAATATGTAAAACTCTCACTACAGTTTGGCGGCTTATCAAATCTTGTCTTCTCCAGAGTTTTTGGTATGTCTGATCCCACTTTGAATGTAGAGAAATGTAGCATTTTCCAATTTCTTGATACTGAGTAAAAAAGGATCATTACGTTCTAAATGCATACTCTTTTTAGTAGATATTAATATATGTTGAAAGGGTGTGTGAATTCATATGACTAGAAGATTAGAAGTTGATAAACCTTTAATAATTTGCTAGCTACACCTGTTTTGTTTTTAAAGATTGCCCAACTATAGAAGGGCAAATGTAAGGAATGGCAAGTATCTATGAAATTGAGTAATTTAGTCAGGTTTATACAGGAATTGTAAGTAACTGTTAATGAATAACGCATCTTGATATATCATTTAACACCATCTTCAAAACAAGATATTTCTCATATGAATGAAAAAGACTTTATGTGTTTTTGTTGTCGCATTTGTATTCATGTTTACCATTTAGCTCTATTCATGGTCAATAGAATCTTCCAAGTAAGTAGACCTACTTTGTAGCGTTATATAGTGAAATCTTGTTTTTAACAAACTGAAATGAAGAATTTGTTCTGTGAAAAACATTTTAAATATGTTGCAAAAAAAAAAAAAAGAGTTTAATGGGACAAGTATCCTGCTCAAAAGAGATGGATAAGTGGACCATTGTTTAGAACAGGAAGAAAAAAGATAGTTGAACTACTTTTCTGTACAGGGGATTGTTTTTGAAATATAGTGTAAGGACATAATTATGCCATTTGTGTAAGGACATAATTATGCAAGCCACGTCATATTACACTAATTATGTCAATTTAGATTATTTATGTAATAATGTCCTTAAAGCAATGATGAAAAATAACATGTAAGTGTAATCTCTGATTTACTGGACATTCATGTGGCTTCACTCCTAGCCAGGACAAACTACTTAAAGAAGTTCACAAGAAAGAAACAAAAAAAACCCAGATAAGTAATATTTATTAAATAAAATTAGAAGCTACAACCAAGTGATGTAAACAATTGTGAAATCTACTGCATGTAAAAATCATGTCATTGAGGTACAGTAAATTGAGGTTTTGCTATAATTAAAAAACTAGTGTGTACTCTTTTAAACAAGAAATAAACACCAAAAAAATGTCAGGTGGAAGGAATTGGAACAGTACCACGAGTGTTGATCAGAATTGCTTCTTTATTGTTGCATGCCTATTTACAAGAATCTTGCCAGGCTCACCCCATTCTCTTGGAAGTAGCTGGACAAGGGATTCTGGAGGAGGTCAGGTCCATGTGCCTTCTTGCTCTGCAAGGACTCTAAGCTAGCTAGTCTTTTCCTCCTCCTACTCTAGCTAGAGATTCCACTGCAAATATGCTGACATCCTAGAAATATTGGGAACCCTTCTAAAAGTAAATAGTAGATAAAATTGGTTAATGCAAACATTGAAGGTTTGCTGATTTAGTTTTGATAGCTGTTGGCTACAATCCAAATCTGTTTGAGAAGAGATTCTTCTTGTGGGACTGGTTCTTAGCAAAGCATCACAGAGATTGTCAAACTTAGCACTGAAAGGTGTGTGGTTCATTCATGTTTTGTGTTTCTCCAGATTCTTGAAACAATGCCGATGACAGACAAAGTTGAGGAGCTGTTACATGTTTTAGGCCCATTTTATGAAATTGTAGAGGATAAAAGAAATAAAGGATCTGATCTAATCACAGGTGGGAATACATAACTCTCTTATCTCTTATCAGCTATAAATTGCTTAACTTTACGTTATACTGTAATGCTATTTCTCTGCCTTTTACTACCAGTGATTTAAAAGAATATTAAAGCTTTTTGTGGTACAGATTAACAACCACTCGTTCAGCAATCTTTTGAACCCACAACACCTCTGAATGAATGCTCCTCAAAATTCTAGCATTTGCAGTATCCCCATGTTCACAAGATCACCATTTCTGACCTTCTCTGCCAACTTCCTATAAATAAAATCAAATATTAACCAGTGGTGTTCTTGCTTAACAATCCACAGTGAATGTTTAACAGCAATCATAAATGTTGAAATTTCAGTCACTAAATGGCTAGTTCACACGGCACTTTACTACATGTTTCTCAATTCCGTTCCCAATTGCCATTGGTAACTGAAGATCACATTTGTTTTAGAATAAATTCCATTGAATATTGAAAAAAGACGTATATGGTAGGGTTACCATACTTGAGTTGCAAAGTTCGAGAATTCCCTTAAATGGCAGCAAAAATTTAGACCTTCTTGATCTTCCACCTAATGGTTGTTCGGATTTTTTCAATCTAATATATAAGTTATAAATATCAGAAAAACAAGACTGCTAATAATTCCTGTGAAAATGCATTTATTTCTATTACCATAAGCATGGAAATGTTCTTTGTTCTGGCTAGCCTTGGTTAGCTCTTTTTTTTCATAATGTCTAAAGCAGAAGTTTCCAACCTGCAGCCCGCAGGTCACCTGTGATTCTGAACAGCTAGCAGTGCAGCCCCACAAGATTGTAAATTTTTAACAATAATATATTTTATATGCAGCCCAAGACAATTCCTCTTCATTCAGTGTGGCCCAGGCAAGCCAAAAAGTTGGACACCCATAGTCTAAACAAATATGCATTAATTCTCTTATTTTTTTCCTTCAAGAAAATGAAATATTATGAACTGAAATATGAGATCTAGATTCTATTATTCATAGCTAGTTACATTCTGCATATGGTAACAAAAAAATAGCGATCTTGTTATCCTGCAATTCTCCTTTCCATGCCTCAGGTGAGTAGGATTTTACATAACATAATTAGCTTGGTTAAATATTTCATTTTGTAAGTTTGCGGAAAAGGTTGGCTCACAAACCAATCAAAGAAGCTGGGTTTGCACAACTTAAAAAACAGTGGAAGATTAAAACAGTTAAGCTAGTTATTAACTGATATGATTGTATAAACACAACCACTTTTAATGCTCAGGTTATGAGTTTTATCTCTCATCTCCCTTGGTGATGGTTTTCAAGATGGCTGCTCACATGGATGCTGCAGCTAACTGTTCCTTCTTTCAGTGTATGATGTGTATGATTCTGTGTGTGTTTTGGATCCTTTCCTTGATTGAATTCTATGGGGCAAGGAGCATCTATAGTCGGCAAACCTTGATACAAATTGGACTGAAATGTGAAAAGGCTATTACGGACAATTTTATACATTCTCATAACATACCGAAGGAGGCAGGTAGGCCCTTTGGGAGCCATGGATCACTGTCCCTGTAGGAAGGAGGAAGAGGAGGAGAAAGAAGAACAGGAAGAGGAAAAAAGGATGCCGTGCTGGGTTTTCTTTAGACTGAGTAAGTTTCCACACAAGCCTTCAATTCCAAGTATATTTCTTACCAGTGCAAGATCTCTGACTAACAAAATGGACGAATTAAGGCTACAGATTACAAAGCCCAAAATCATCGAGAACTGCTGTGTTTTGCTAATCACAGAAACTTGGTTTATTTACTCATTCCAGATGCAGCTGTTGAGCTGGAAGGCTACATAGCTCACCGGCAGAACAGGAGTAGAGATTCTGGCAAGATCAAAGGAGGAGGTTTAAGCCTTTATGTGAACAAAAGCTGGTCTATCAATACAAAGACTATAGACAGCCACTGCTCCATGGATCTGGAGTATATGACTCTTAAATGTAGACCCATATATCTTCCACAGGAAATCAGTGGTTTTGATTACTGCAGTCTATATCCCACGTGATGTCAATACTACCATAGCTTTGGAATTCTTGTATAACATTGTTAGTAATCAGCAGAATAAGTATCCTGATGCTGTGCATATCATAGTGGGGGGCTTTAATCAAGCAGATTTAAAAGAAGTGCTCCCTAAATTCTATCAGCATGTTAAGTGTGCTACTAGAGGAACAAACATATTGGACAAAGTATATACCAACATCAAACATGGCTATAAGATTATACAGTTACCACATTTGGGACAATCAGACCATATGTCACTGCTTTTAGCACCAGCGTACATCCCTCTTAGGAGATGGGCTCTGCCTATAATAAAGACAGTGAAATCTTGGCTAGAAGATGCTTCCCAACAACTTCAGGATTGTTTTGAGAACACAAATTGGGACAACTTTTACCACCCTGACCTAGAAAAGCACACTGCAAATGTTCTGTGCTATATCAAACACTGCACAATACTATCACTGTGGATAAACATATTAGGATCTATCCCAATCAGAAACCCTGGATGACCAAGGAAGTCCAGCACCTCTTGCGTGACGGGACTTTAGGTCCGGTGATGGGGCAAGATACAGTGTTGCCAGAGCTAATCTGAAGAAAGGTATTCAGAAGGCCAAGACTGATTATAAGAGGAAAATTGAGGATAATTTTTATACCAATAACATGAGGCAGGTATGGCAAGGGATTCAACAAATTACAAACCATCAACTGACCAATGTCATCCCTGCTGAGGGGGATGCTTCATTGGTAGAGGAACTGAATCATTTCTTTACTCACTTTGAAGTGGAGACATTAGAGACAGATTAAAATACAACTACCAGCCAATTGTAGCCCCCACCTCATTGCGGAGGAACAGGAGGTGAAGAGCATTCTGAGGGCTGTGGATCCTAGAAAAGCTGCCGGTCCTGACGGTATCTCTGGCCGAGTGCTTAAAGACCGTGCTGATCAGTTGGCTGGAGTCTTTACCAGGATCTTCAATACATCTTTATCCCAGTCCACTATTCCATCTTGTTTGAAGGCTTCCACCATTGTTCCACTGCCAAAGAAGTTCCCTATCAATAAACTCAACAATTGCAGACCAGTGGCACTCACTCCTATCATCATAAATTGTTTTGAGAAATTGGTCTGCCGGCACATCATTTCTGGTCTTCCACATACATTTGATAAACACCTTGCATACAGAAGAAATAGATCTACAGAGGATGCTATAGCTATAACTCTTCACACTGCTCTGACTCATCTAGAACAGCGAGAGGGGGGCTATGTGAGGATGCTTTTTGTGGATTTTAGTTCGGCGTTTAACACAATTCATCCACATAGACTAGTGTCTAAACTTCTGGACCTTGGGCTTGCTTATTCAATCTGCCTTTGGATTATGGATTTCCTGTCTGGCCACTCACAGAGGGTCAGATTAGGTAATCATACCTCTTCAGCCCTTATTCTTAACACTGGTACACCACAGGGTGCGTGTTGAGTCCCTTGCTCTAAACTCTTTATGTGCATGACTGCATTCCCACTCACGCTAGTAATACTATTGCTAAATTTGCAGATGATACAACGGAAGTGAGACATCTCCGTGGGGGATGAGTCTGCCTACCGAGATGAGGTGGACCAGTTGCTTTTGTGGTGTGAAGACAATAACTTGGTTCTCAACACTAATAAGACCAAGGATCTTATAGTGGATTATAGAAGGAACAGATCAGACCTCCAGCCCTTGCTTATCAATGGAGACCGAGTGGAGCAAATGGCCAATTTTAAGTTTTTGGGTGTTGCCCACATTGCACCCCTGGTCAAAAGGGCCCAGCAGAGATTATACTACCTGAGACTTCTTAGAAAACAACAACTGAATGAAAAACTGCTGGTGACCTACCGCTGCATCATAGGGAGCATTTTAACATACTGCATCTCTGTATGGTTTGCCAATTGCATAGTGGCAGATAGGAAAGCACTCCAGAGGGTTAATGTCATTGCCCAGAAGATCATTGGTTGCCCTCTCTCCTCTTTGGAAGAGCTTTATAGCTCCCACTGCCTTAAGAAAGTTCAAAACATTCTCAAAGATCCATCTCATCCTGGGAACCCTTTTTTTGAACTATTACCATCTGGTAGACAGTACAGAATAATTAAAAAAAAAGGGCAAATAGGCTGAAAAACAGCTTCTATCCCAGGGCAGTAGCTCTTTTGAATTCTGCTGTATAGTGCAGTGTTGGTGTGGTGTTGGGGGTTTCTTGTTCAGTGTGTGAAGGGTGAAGGAAGTGTGTTTGTGTTTATTTTCATGGTCATGGTCCTGATGTGCACTGAAGATGGTGTTTGATTTCGTTGTACGAGGTGCAATGACAATAAACTAAACTAAACTAGAGAGCTGCAGGTTTTCCGCTGTGCGGAATGTGGGAATGTGATACCTCTTTGCGATAAAATGCCTGATGGCTATATTTCTAAGCAGTACAATTAGAAAAACGTGGAAGAGATGTTGGCTGCATTCTTTGTATAAATATTAACACTGTGTAGCTTTTATATCGCATAAGGTCAATGCTACTTAATCAGATAGTAGGTGAAATAAAACCTGTAAATTCAAGCATTTAATTAAGATATTCTCTTATCCTTCTCTCCTAATTTGCCACAAATAATTACATTATCTGAGGGTATATAGACACAAACACACAGAGAAAATAGGTCTTGATTTATCACTATTATAGTGATATGAAAAAAATCCTGGCAAAAAAAATCAAAGGGGCTTTGGTCTTATTTACTTCTAAGAATATTGCTCTCTTTTGCTCTGCCAAACCAGGCAAAGCAACTTTAGCAGAACATTTGCAAAGCAGTTGTTCAATTAAAAAAATTTTTTTTAAACCATTTCATTAGCCAAAGTAGCATTTTCCAGTTTGATCATCAGTTAAAAATCAGTATGTACATCAAGAAACTAATCTTTAAAAATAAGTAGGTTATTTAGCTTCTTGAAAACAAAAATCTGTAATATGCTTTTTGTTGTTATTATCAACTAAAAACAACCCTAGCTATATATGGATGTCTAGTACGAAATTTAGCACTTGTCACTGGATGTGAATAGAATATTTTGGAAAAGCATGAGTGTCAAATGGTGCTACTGTACATTTGGTCTACTTGAAATGCTCTTATGACGCCATAAGAGGGTGTCTATTTTAATGTTCATGAAATGTATTCAGCAGCAACAAAGTTCTTACGGATAGCTAAACTTTCCAATTATTTGGATACATAGTTTTCCGATTGACAGCAAGTAATGATGTTACAAATACAATGAAAAGTCTCAGAGCATCTTAAAAAGTCTTAGTTTATATAGCATAAGCCATAGGTCTCCAAGCTTGGCAACTTTAAGACTTGTGGAGTGGCCTAGAATTCTCCAGCCAGCTTTGCTAATATGGAGAATTCTGGGAGTTGAAGTCCACAAGTCTTAAAGTTGCCAAGCTTTGGACCTCTGGCATAAGCCAATATTCCTCAATCATAGCAGCTTTAAAATTGTAGATTTCAAATTCCTGCAGGGCTGGCTGGGGAATTCTGGGAGTTGAAGTCCACACTCCTTAATGTTGTGAGGCTGAAAAACACTGTCATAAGCATTAATGGCATCAGTTTTAGTGTGGTACACATCAGAGGTGATATTCAGCAGGTTCTGACCAGTTCTGGAAAACCAGTAGTGGAAATTTTGAGTAGTTCAGATAACCGGCAAATACCACCTCTGACTGTAGATTTTACAGTATCCTTCCCCTGCCATGCCCACAGAATCAGTAGTAAAACATTTTGAATCCCACCACTGGTACACATCCTCATGGATGAGCATGTATTTCATCAGAGACACGAAATATTATTTTACAGCTTCTGATGAAGTGGAGTTTAATTAAGAAATACACATTTATGCCATATTAAAGTTATCCTTGTTTTATTACCATGAGAGTCCCTAGTTCTGGTGAAATATTGTTACTGATTTAAAAAGCTGTAGAAATAACATTCTGACTGCTATGGCAATAATGTAATTGAGAAAAAGGTCAGTAAATGATATCCATGCATGTGCATTTTTCAGTAATTATATTTTAGTGTTGAGTCTAGATTAAGTTTTTTTCCCCTTTTTCCTACTTAATGGATCACTTGAAATTGATTGTCAAGAATTTGCAGATTGGACAATGATACCGTAGTTTAGGGAAAAGCGGGGAGCAGGTAAAACAATCATATGTATCATTCACAGTTGTATTATTTTTATTAGTATTATATACATTATAAGTCCTGATTTTGCTTCAGATTAAATTATTTTTTCTGCAATTGGACAGAGTAGTGGTCTTCCAGCATCTTATAATTTTCATTTCATTGTTCACTTTTTATCACATTAGGCAAGGAGAACAAAAGCGAAATACTGTATTAATTATTTTATCAGAGAAGGTGCTAAGGGGAAAAAAAACCTGAGCAAATTTTGCCTATAACATCAGGCTTATTCCAATAGACATATCTGTAAAAATATTCTGAATTGTTAATGTATGACACGACATTGATTGATGCATTCACATTTCACCCTTCTTCTACGAGCCCAAGGCAATGTAACGATTTTCTCTCTGATATTTAAGGCACAAAATATTATCAGCTAATCCACCCCTTAATTATCCTGAACTTATTTTGGGTTCTGAATAAAAATGGATAGCCAAGGATGATGCACAAAACCCGAAATGTAACATACACATGCATTGTAGGTGATCAAGTTATGCTACAGAAAATCGGTCAATCTGTGAACAGAGACTGTGGTTTGTATAACAGCCCTGCAGAAATTGTACTAAAATCAGTAGTAGAAGTAAATCCCACTATATTATGTAGTAATGAATGAAAGCGATAGAGAACTATATGTAGGTAATCTTCACTTAATGACTTAATGATTTTCAAAGTTGTGATGGACATCAACAAAAGCTATTTACGGCCAGTCCTCAAAGTTACAATTGCCATATACACACCTCCAGTCATGAGATAGCATTTTGAGCATTTGACAACTGGCTTGAATTTATGACTGATTGCAGCATCTTGCAATCACCACAATTTATGATGAAAATGTTAAAAAACATCCATTGGATATTCTGGATTCACTTAAGGGCATAATCCATTCAGAGGTGATATTCAACCGGTTCTGACCAGTTCTAGAGAACCAGTAGAGGAAATTTTGAGTGGTTTGGCAAATTTTATAGTATCCTGTTCTTGCCACACCCACCAAGCCATGCCCACAGAACCTGTAGTAAAAAAATTTGAATCCCACCCTGAATCTGTTCATAATCTATCTTTGACTCTCTGTAGACTTTAGTAAATTTTGTGTTTTTAAATAATTAGCTTGTCATGTCCTATGTACAAGTTAGAATAATGCTAATAAGATTTTTTGCTATAGCCACTGTTAATATAGTATTCCACTCTCGGGAGTTTTACAATGTGGACTTGAAGAGGAAGGAAAAGTGACTTGCATTGTTATTCCAAATGAAAATTAGATAAAGGTAAAGGTTTCCCATCCAATCAAATCTGACTCTGGATTTGGGAGTGGTGTTCATCTCCATTTCTTAGCTGAGGGAGCCACCATTGTCCAAAGATGCTTCCATGATCATGTAGCCAGCATGGCTGTACATCAAAGTGCATAGAACATTGTTAGCTTCCCACTGAAGTGGTTCCTATTTATCTACTTGCATTTGTGTACTTTGTAAATAGGCAAGAGCTGGGGGAAGCAACAAGTGGTCACTCTGTTGCGCAGTGCACAAGTATTGAACACAGGCCGTCAGCTTTCTAGCTGACAAGCTCAGCGTCTTTAACCACTGAGGCATCATGCCCCATGAAAATTAGGTACCTAAACAATTATTTTACAAACACGGTTTTTAGGTAAATAAAATTTATCTTAATAGATCCTCACAAAGCTGTGCCAGCTGTGAATGGAAAATCAGAAAACAATGACAGTGGAGCAGAATCGGAGGAAGAACCACAACAGGAAGAATTGAAAGATGTCCAACAGATTGATAAAGGTACACACTTATTTCTGAATAGCATCTACACCTTTTCATAGGTTTTTGGAAAAGCCGCTTCTTGGGATGGCAAAAAATAAAATAAAATAAAATGGCAAGCTTTGTTGGGAAACAGTTATGGTATCCTAACAGTAATGAGAAAGCATGATTCTCAGTTATATTAGATTTTCAGTATTCTAAATTGTAGGTTCTAGTTATTTGAAGGACCATCTGTCTTCCATAGTATCTGCTCAACTGATCCAAAGTGGCTGAGTTGGTGTTCTCTGGGTTCCTTAAGTTCAGTATTAAAAAGAACCAGTTTGGGTCTATTATCCAGTGAAAATGAGCCATGCAAATCTGTTTGATAATTCTCTCCCTTAACTTCTGAAAGAGAGCCAATTTGTTAAAGGTTATAAGCCTAAAACCAGAAGATTGTCAGTTTTAATTCCCTTTAGACATGGAGCCAGATTCCTTCTGTGAGCCCTAGGAAGGAGACAATGGCAAACTGCTTTTGAAAACTTTTTAATAAAACTGCAGGGACAGTGATGAATTGAATAAATAATTCATAATGTTATTCTTTGTCGCTTATTTATGAGTTAATTTCACTGCATACAAAAAAGCATTCTTTTTCAAATAAGCAATTACAGAGTTGGGCTATGCAGATTGAATATCAATACATAAGATTCAGACTTCTTTTTAAAATAAAGAAACTATTTACATCAAATTTAGACATTGCCCCTCTCACTGTCTAAGTCAGGAGTCTTAAAACCTGACAGCTTTAAGGCTTGTGGACTTCAATTCCCAGAATTCCTCCTCCAGTCATGTTAGTTCAGGAATTCTGGGAGTTGAAGTCTACAAGTTGAAGTCTGCCAAGTTTGAAGACCCTTGGTCTAAGTCAGCAACTCCCAACCTTTGGGGCATAAGGGACTGGTTCTGTGAAGAGAGATTTTTCCATGGACCAGAGGGTGTGTGGTTTTATGTGCTGCTTGCATCCCATGGATGGAGCTTTGCTTGTTTGCATGGTTCAGTTTCTGGCATGCTTCAGAGCGGTGCCAATCCATGGACCGGGAATTGGGGACCTATGGTCTGAGTGACTCTGGATGGTTTCCAGGTAAAAATCATAAAACCATACAAAAACACCATAACACAACTAAAAACAAAATTAGAGATAATTAAAAGGTGGAGGGAGTACTTTCAATCCAACTAGTGCTACTCTTCAATCCTCGTGCCAGTTAGAAGAGCCAAGTCTTCACACTGTTCCAAAAGGCCATAAAAGTAGGGACCGTTGTCCCTCTGAATGCAAGGTTTTCCATAGAGTAGAGCAACTCTCTTCCTAGATCCTGCCAGCCAAAATTCTTTAACCAAAGGAGTCTTGTATCATTCCCTCCTCCCTGCCTAACTGGGTGGAACAGGTTGAAGTAATTGGGACACAATGGTTCTTCAGGTAAGCTGATTCTATGCCATGCCAATTGAGAAATCTTTTAATGCTTGTAAGTAAATCCTATAATTCTGTACTTGGGTAGTTGGATTCTTGGAATTCAGTTGCACTCAGTTACAAAGATTCTACTCCCAGATACTGTAAATGTGTACACTGTTCCCACTTTTTTTCTAATGGCAATTAATATTCCAATTTACAATGTACAAAATGAAAATGTATAGACAGCAAGTTATTGGGAGAAATCAGATCCATGGGTCAGCCATGGAAGTTCAGAGCTAAGTTGGGTGGTTCTCATACACTCTTAACCCAACATTTAAAGTTGTTGTGGGAGAAATGAGAGAAGCTGCTATGCCTGTTGCCTTGACCATCTTGAAAAAATCGGTGGCACATATATTGTTAGATGTAATATAAATAACAGTTTGATGGATTTTTAAAAAAGAACAAGCTATTTCAAGCACTTTGATTACAAATGACTATTTAGATTAATCTGTGAAATATTTAGTTCATAAATATTGTCTGTATTGTTCAACAAATAAATAGGTACAGGTAGTCTTTGATTTGTTTAGTGACCATTCGAAGATACAATGGCACTGAGAAAAATTAACATGAACGTTTTTCACACTTACGACCACTGCAGCATCCCCATGGTCACATAATCAAAATTCAGACACTTGGGCAACTGACTCATGACTGTTGCATTGTTTCTGGGTCATGTGATCATCTTTTGTGACCTTTTGATCAGCAAAGTCAATGGTGAATCCAGACTCACTTAACATGTTACTGGCTAAACAACTTCATTAGTTCACTTAGCAGCTATGGTATGAAAGGCCATGAAATGGGGCAAAATTCACCTAACTATCTTGTTAGCAACAGAAAGTTTGGGCTCAATTGTGGTCATAAGCCAAGGACTATCTGTATTTGTAAAAATAGAGTACCGTATGTGATAATGAGGTTGTTTGCAAATTTATCTACATAGGATCTTCAGAAGAAGATGTGAAACAAGATTCATCCCCTGATAAGGATTTAAATGGCGTGGTTATTAATGGAAGTTGTAACGCTGTTTCCAACGTTGATGTGAACAATGGCATACAGACCAAATCTAAATTGAATGGCATCAATGTGGATGATGAAATAAAGACAAGTGAAAAGTGCCTTGAGTTACCAGTCATCCCTAACTGGGATTCTACTCATCAAGGTACCATCTTCAGATGCTTTTATTATCCAAATCCACATGAATAGAATAGAATAGAACAGAATAGAAAACAGAACAGAAAACAGAACAGAGAACAGAAAACAGAACAGAAAACAGAACAGAAAACAGAACAGAAAACAGAACAGAAATGAACAGAACAGAAATGAACAGAACAGAATAGAATAGAACAGTTGAGTTGAGTTGCAAGGGACCTTCTAGGTCATCAAGTTGAAGCCCCCACCCAAGCAGGAGACACTACACCCTTTCTGACAGGTGGCAGTCCAGTCTCTTCTTGAAACCTCCCACAACTTCTGAAGGCAAGTAGTTCCATTGGTTGATTAATGTTTGCCAGTGTGGATAATTTTTCAGAAAACTTTTCCTGTTGGTATTACTTGGTTTCTTTTCTAGCATTGATGCATGCAGGAGAGCAAACAGTGGGTTGGTGCCCAGTTTAAATGAAGAATTAATTTAAATAGCCTTTCACATAGTCTGCCATGGTACCATGAACACCCGTTTCCTTTGGCTGCAGTCAAATAGTCCTACTTTCTGATCATTTGTTTTCCTGCTTAAGTGGGAAGATTAATATTTCCTACTTTTCTGTCTGCTTAAATAATGGAGCAAGTAATGGAGCTCCCTTAAATCTTAGCATCCAAAAGACGGTCAGCTTTTTGTTTAAGCTGATGAATACTTTTTCTGCAAAAAATACTTATGGACATTACATACCAGGCATGTCAAACTGATGGCCCATGGGCTGGATGCGTCACATGCAGGCCACACCTACCCTGGCTCCACAAAGGCAAAAAATAATGCATATACGTCATGATACGTCACATGACACGATTGAGTTTGACACCTGTGTTATACGGTGCTCCTTAATATTTTGCCTCTTCAACAGTGTCAACCAGGGGTGGGATGCTACCGGTTCTGCCTGGCTCTGTAGAACCAGTAGCTCTGAAGACCAACAGACACAGAACTGGTTCTGTTTGGCCCACCCACCCACCCGGGCTGTTACCTGACCTTTATTTACTGCTTTTTCAACCTCACCTGAGGTTGAAAAAGTAAGGAAAAAGTGGCTTTTAAAATGCTGCGCATCTGCGCACAGCGCTTATCAGATGTCTGGGTGACACAGCTTTAGATGTATTACACGTGCGTGCAGCAAAACGTAATCACCAAACCTGTAGTAACACCAGTGGAATCCCAGCCCTGGTGTCAACACTTGGGAGAAAAAGAAGGAATAACAATAGACTGATGTCTACATATAGAACACTGTATACTGTGTGTAGATATATATTCTAAAATGAACCTAAATCATGACAAGTGTATATATGTAAACTATGAATCAGATCAAATGAAGGTAAAGATGCTTTCAAATGGAACATGGCTCTTTGTGATTGCATGGGCTCAACCCAGATTTTTTTTGCTTTGGAATAAAGTCTTTCCCAAAATGTCATTTTATTTCTCAACCTAGCATACTCCCATCCATGTATTAACCAATCTGATCATGGTTACACACCTAGACCAGATTGGCCGGGTTAGCTAAGAGTGATCATACCTCTGCTATTTATCCACTTAGAAAACACAGAAATGTAAATATATGCAAGTCTTGTATGTACAAAGAAAAAGATAGGGCCAACATAATTAAGAATTGTATATTAAAAATTTGTAATTTATTTTCCCCTCATGCAGAGACTGAAAAATCTTTGAGACATTGACTTTTCTATCTTTGATATTGCATTAAAACTGTGATTTTTAAAATATACCTATGTGCATATTTATTTTCTCCAAGTTAATTGGGATTAAATTAATTTACCACACAGACACACAACACAGATATAAAATATTAACAGCATTATTTAATTGTGAACTATCATTGCAAACAAGATTCATTTTAGCTGCTCGTTCGCAAACCATTAAATTTTTACAAATTGCTAGGTTAAAAATGTAATTCTCAGTACTGGTGTTTGATTGGATATTTTAATATTTAAGTATTAAATATCCATTGTTCATAAGTATTTGTTCATGTATACATATAGGTCAAAATGAAGATACTATTGAAGTGTCTGGAATTCAACTCTTGACAAGTGACTCAGATAGTGAAATATACTGTGATTCAATGGAGCAGTTTGGACAAGAAGAGGTAAATTTGCAGTCTGTTATGTTGTAATATAAAAAATACGTACATGATAATCATTCTACCAAATACACAAAATGGTTTTGAGGCTGTAAACAGTAACCATCTTGTATTGCTTACCTGGCCAAAGAATTTACTCAGAATCAGTTCTAATTTCTAATAAACAATAATAAATCTTACCTAAGAGCCTTCATCCTTCTGAAAACTTAATGTTAGCTTTAAAAAAGTAATAGTTTGTATCTATGCCTCTTTGGATTTAACTTGCATTTAATTAAAAGCAAAGAGTAAGGGGGAGGCTAGTAAATAATGTCATCTTATAATGGAAGAGATACAGTTAGTCCTTGATTTACGACCACAATTGCTTTTCTATTGCTGAGCAAAGCAGTTGCTAAATGAGTCACACACAATTCCATGACATTTTTTGCTATAATTGTTCAGCAAATCACTGAAGTTGTTAAATAAATAGTTATTAAGTGAATCCAACTTTCCCAATAGATTTTGCTGGTTGGAAGCCAACTGGGAAGGTTGCAAATGGCAATCACATGACCACAGGATTGCTGCAACCATTGTAAATACATGCAGATTGCCAAGTGCCTGAATTTTGATCACATGATTGCATATTTTTTCTGCTGTGATACCTGCTTCATGGAATATTCTTCTCTCAAAAATTAGATTAGCTCCATTGCTTTTGATATTCCATAAGGCTCTCAAAATCCGTTTATGTTATTAGGCCCAGGGCTCTCAAAGAACCAGTGACATGCTTAGATGGCTCCATGCTGAGCTGCTTATTTTTATTCCCTTTTCAGCTAGGATTTGTATCTGTTTTTATAATACTTATTGCTAATGTGACTTTTTATATATATATATATATTTAAATCTGTGGTTTTTACATATGATTTTACCTGTTTGTTATGCACCAGAGACTCCTTGGGTAAGATGGGAAGCTATATAAGTTTGATAAATAAATAGTGCCTTTTGTCTTGTTATAGATCCTGGAAATCAGCTCATCAGTCAAGGAAATTTCCAGACATCCATTAACTTTCTCAGAAGTAGATCATAATAATCTGTTAGAAACTTCCAGTTTTCTTGAACTTGCAAATCACAAAGCAGAAAGTATAAAGGAAGGTGCACCTGAAGGAAAAGGCGAAGTCAAGCGTGGTGGTGAAGATGGCAAAGCAAATGATAGAGGCCCTCAAAAAGAGAAGACAAATAGTGAAAAGGTTGACCTCTATGGAGTTCGAAGGGGAAGAGGTATTATTGGGATACGTATTTTGTTGAAACTTGCATAAATGAGACATGTTTAAAATCATTCTTAACATTTCTTATAATAATGGTTTTGTATGTGGTTGATACATAAACTATATTTATATATAATACATATTAGGGCTGTGCACACTTTGAAAATGATTCACAATAGAACTTTGAAACTCTATTAAAGCAGCCACATCTTTATTAGACTTCTGTACAAGCCTGAAAAAGGCACTGCTTTAAGAATCCTTTTAAAGCAGTGGCATCTTCTTTCACATTTTCCTGTAAGATTGGGGAAAAAAATTACTTTATGAAAAGCATTGTGCCTTTGCACAATGTACAAGCATCATGAAATCTTTTTGAAAATATACATAGCTCTGATTTATTTACATTGCTTCTAAAAGTATTTTCCCCTTAATTTAGGACATAGAATGTACCCTGTAGGAGATGGTGGCCAAGGTGGACAGGTGGGCAGTGGAGGAGACGGAGAACGATGGGGTTCGGACAGAGGACCACGGAGCACCCTCAATGAACAGATTGCAATTGCACTCATACGATTGCAAGAAGATATGCAAAATGTTCTTCAGAGATTACATGCCCTTGAGGCACTCACAATCTCACAGGTAAACATATGTGGATTAGTATCCAAGAAAGTCTACCTATCTCTACAGTGCCACAGTTCAATGTGGGATATTTTCAAGGCAAGTATATATCTGAATATGCCCGTGAACTTTTAAGAAGTTTTCCAATGAAAGTAATACATTAGAAGTTCTGCCATTATTGAATCTGGTGAAGAAATGTCTCTGAAACCATGGGTCATGGATTGTCTACAAGATTGCTAAAACTTTCATGTGTCTTTGACTATAACCGCCAATTGGGCAAAATGGTGCCTCATAAGACAATAATTTTTGAATCAAGATACCTCAAACGGGCTTACTGAATGCATTCAAAATCCAGGAACATGATTCATGTGAGATTGAAATTTAGCAAACCTGTAGCTGCTTCAGTGCTGCCATGCTGATGCACCACTTCCTGCAGGTTTACTATACTGGCCCCACACTAGCCCTCTGGAGGTTGGGTAGATAGGTCCTATCATCAGCTGCCTAAGAACAGACAAGCAGGTGGAAAGTTTCTTCCATTACCATTACTTTTTGGCCCTTGACCCATTGTTTCTGTTTAGGAAAGGAAATACTTCTAAAACTATGACCCAACATGACATGGGTTGTCTAGTCTTTCTTAAACTCTTGGAAGCTTATTAGCTAAACTATTTAGAGGAGAAAATTTTTGCCTTTGAGGAAATCCACTTCTCACCCATAGCCACATACTCCAGCAAAAGGAAAATAGAGATGGAAGACAATTTTGAAAAACAGGGTGACCTTTATTATACTAATTTTTCTATGAACAGTATCTAAACTATTATCAAAGTGAAAAAATAATGATTTTCTTAGAGTTTGCTTTGTTACAGAACTACCTGAAAGGTCCAGACCAGAAATGGAAAGTTGGAAGAACATTTCTGAGATGGAATAGGGAGAAAGAGAGAACAATGGAGTTTACATAAAGAGGCAAACAATCTATTGCTTGAGCTAAATTCTTACATGTATATTTTTTAATAAACGTAAGCAGAAACTATACCTGGACAGATTCCCCAAAGATATGCCGTAATATAAAGTTTTAATTTGAAACATGTTTTTTCAATAGTTTGTTTAATTTAGTTTGTTTTTGTAGGCAACACTACATTCAAATAATCAGCCTGAGGCACCTGTTAAGGTAGATTTTTATTTACTTCTTAATAAATCATTTAATTTTAATGTTGTGATTTTTCTTAAATGTACAGGTTAGATGAGGTTTTTTGCACCCCAGTATCTAAGAAATTATTCCAGAAGACATTTTAAATACTATTTTAACTATATTGAAAAATGAATGTGTTTATTGTTTCACCTAATTAGAGGTAGTTCACAGCTTGTGGCCATAACTGGGACTCGAATTTTGGACCCTAACCAATGATGTCATCAAGTGTCTGGACATGATTTGGGGGACATTTTTATCATAGTCATTGAGGAATCTGGCTTCCTCAATTGACTTTGCTTATCAGAAAGCAACTGGGAAGAATACAAATTGCAGTCATGTGCAACTGTTGTAAATGTGTTGAATTTATACTTACTGACAAAGAAAT
Organism: Pseudonaja textilis; assembly: GCF_900518735.1. The sequence continues at coordinate 1,004,633 of NW_020769353.1, forward strand.
AAAGGGAGACTAAGTACAGATCTATTTCAAGCTCTCGTCAGCTAGCCATACCCTTCTGGGATTCAAACCTGGGCTACTTGCATATTAGGTAGATGTATTAACCTCTAAGCCACAGGCTTTCCTCGCTTTGTCAGCTATACCAGGGAATAGATTAAGTGTCTTTTATTAGGGCCACCTGGTCTACCCAAATATGGGATGGAGCATACTGCTTTTGCTTTCGCCTTTCAACCCCATCCAGGAGCCTTCATAGGTAGTCGCTTTTGCAACAAACTATATTTGTATTGAATTTATATTTACCAACAAAGTACTGTTGTAAATGCAAGCTGGTTTCCAAGCAATCAAACTCTGATCACTTTCCAACAAGGATTGGTAAGAAACTCAAACATTTGAGGATGGATCGTAAGTTACTTTTTCTGGAGGTTTTCCTAACTTTGGACTATCAGTAAATAAATAGCTGGAAGTCAAGAGCTGTATATACAAAGATTGCATGGCAACGTTCGCATCAAAATGGCCAACAAAAATAAATGGAACAAGAAAACTATATTTAACTTTTTAATATATGCTAAGAAACAAATTTGTGTTGCTACATTGGCAGCTGCTCGGAAGTAATTTAAATCTTTCAAAGTTTCTGAATGTTTATGAACTTACAGAGAAAATTGCAGGACAATTTCAGTAGTCTTATATTAAGTGTAATTTTATTGTGTACGGGTAAAACTTAAAAGAAATCTTCAAAAATAAGAATGAAGTGTAGGAAAGCAGTGTTTGCTTAGCTTGCGATGTGAACCAAGTTTGGTTACAAAGTTATATAGCAATCTTAAAAGTTTTTGTCTGCAAAACAATTATTCCAGAGTCTTGGGAGGTGATGGTCATTTTGGTGGAAGTGTTTTTAAATAGTTGATAGGCATCTTATTTATGATTTTTGAGTTATATAGGTGATTTTATTAGGGACATTTTAATATTTAACGTTGGAATTTTTATAGCAGGTGCTGATTTAATATTTATTGATGAACATTAATTTTATATGCCATTTAGAAACCATCTTGGTGGCCCTTTGAGATTTCTCCTGGTACTTTAGCCTTTGCTATTTTATGGCCCTTTGTTACCCAATGGCTGGTGTATTTATATCTTCAAAGAAGAAGAAGGTAAGAATAAGGTATAGATTGGGGTTATGTACACTTTATGTTTTAACATGTAGGAGCAACTTAATTATTGCCTTAAGTTTTGGGAATGAAAATAAGAAATTCTATCACAGTATTAAACATGTTTTGTATGCAAAAGCTTGGCATCTAGGTCTAGGAGAAATACACTTTTCATACACCTTAAAAGATCAATTCCAGTCAATTAGAAAGTGCTATACCAGGCACCACTTGAATTTAGCCATCTAATATAAACATCTTGAGAGGACTTAGAATAGAATAATAGAGTTGGAAGACCTAGAAAATCTTCTAGTCCAACTCCCTGCTTAGGCAGGAAACCCTATACTATTCTAGATAAATGGTTACCCAATCTCTTCTTAAAAACTTCCAGTGTTGGAGCATTTACAACTTCTGAAAACAATTTGTTCCACTTATTCATTGTTCTAACTGTCAGGAAATTCCTCCTTATTTCTAGGTTGCTTCTCTCCTTGATTAGTTTCCACCCACTGCTTCTTGTCCTTCCCTCAGGTGTTTTGGAGAATAGCTTGACTCCCTCTTTTTTGTGGCATCCCCTGAGATAGTGGAACACCGCTATCATGTCTCCCCTATTCCTTCTTTTCACCAAACTAGATATACCCAGTTCTAGCAACTGTTCTTTATATGTTTTAGCCTTCAGTCCCCTATTTTAGCCTCCAGACCTCCTTCTAAGTTCTATGTGCAAGAAGTACATGGAGAATGGGTAGTGTTTCCCAAGTTTAAGAATCTTTGAGTTTCATTACATTTTTTTTGTCTGTGTGATTCATTGGACAAATCCAGAGTATGAGGCAAGTTACAAAAGTGGAAATAAAATAGAAATGTATCTAAAATAGGTTGCCAGTTGTATATCCTATAGATATAACCTATCTGCAGATTTTATAGATTACATTGACATACATTTTCATGAATACAGATAATGGAAAGCATAATGTGTAGTTGAAGTGTTGCATTAGAACTGATCTGAAATAATTTCTAATGTATCTTCTACTACATAGGATCAACAGGATGACCACGGGCTAGATTTTCCAGGCAGGCCTAGTGTTCCTGGAGGAAAGTTGCATACAGAATCCATCACCAACACAATTCTGTAAAAGATTCTACTAATTCTTAACACAGCAATCTGCTTTCTTCAAATTTTTATTTTCTTTTCCTTTTCTTTTATTTATTCAGTAATGTTATGCCAGATCAATCAGTAAGAAAAAATTGTCAAGGGTATTCTCTTCATAAATCCTGATTAGGAGGAAGAGCATTTGTCTGAGTTGTGTTAAAAAAAACAACTTTGGGACAACAGTCCAACTTTGGGAGTAAAGTTCTGACATTTTTTATATGTGTCTGTTTTAAAAAGGCAGAATTTCAATCAATGTGTAATCCTGAATGAAACTACAACTACAGAGAGGGAAGTGTGCAGTGGGGTACCCCAAGGGCCCCAATATCTTCATAAATGATTTAAATAAGGGGATAGAAGGGGAACTCATCAGATTTGCAGATGACATCAAACTGAAGGGATAAACAGGACTTTAGAAGATAAGCTCAAGATCCAGAAAGATCTTGACAGACTAGAACACTGGGCCAGTCCAACAAAATTGAATTTGGCAAGTAAAATAAGATTTTAAACTTGGGCAAGAAAAAAAAAAGCACAGGTATAGATCAATGGTTGCCAATCAGTGGGCCTGGGGCCACTGGTGGTCCACGAGAAAATGTTGGTGGTCCACAGAGAAATGTCACCCCCCAAAGCAATCCAGGCTGCATAGGAACACAAGGCTGCACAGCTCACATGGCCTGCAGGAACACAAGGCTTGTGTCGCTTGCATTGTGAACAAGATGAAGTAGTGAGGGGAGGGGGGGAAGGGTGGAGTGGGGAAACTTGCCCCACTCAACTCACTTGGCCACTGGGCTGCTTCTTTCCAGTTCTTCTAATGCTTTTGGCTGCACGCAAGGAAAGCAGCTAAAGACTTTCTTTCTCTCCCCAAAACACCACCAGAAATGAGTCTTTGGGACCCTGCAAGGCATCCTGCTCCAAGAGGCGCCGGTGTGACAAGTCTCACAAAGACTCATTTCTGGCGGAGTTTGGGGGAAAGAAAGACTTCTGCTGCTTCTGCTTTCCTTGCATGAAGCCAAAAGTCTCTTCCCCCCCCCCCCCATGAATGGTCCTGGAGGCAACCTCTGTGATCCCCAAAAAAGAATGATCAATCAAGGGAGGCTGGAGCCTCCTCGCTGACAGACCGTAGATCTCATCTCTCTGCGGCTATGGTCCATGCTCTTTCGTTGGAGAGCCCCGATCATTACGATTAGGGGCTGAAGCTGCCTTGGAGGGGCGGCGGAGTAAGGGGAAGCCACAAGCCAGGTTGAGGGGAGCCGCATCTCCCCCCCGGTCTTGGTCTTTTTCCCCCTGAAGACGACTGCAGAAGTGGTTTAAAATGGGAGGAGGACTCAGCTGGATTAATATTTGTGTAGGAGGGAAGAAAGAGGTGGATAACATCTGAACCAGGACAATTGGGCAATACAACTAAACAAAAGTACCCCAAGCTTAAGGTAACATAGAACTTTTAAGAAAAGAAAAGTGAGCGGTGAAATTACAAAGGGACAGGAAAAAAAAAAGAAAACATTTTTGACAGCTAAATGGGGCTTTGAACCAGGAAAGGAAGAAGCCGGAACTAAAGATTTAACTAAATTGGACTAAAATATTTTGGCAATAAATAGGCATAAAATAAAGCTGGACTTAAGATTGTCAAATAAAGTTTACAAATTGGAGATTGGACTGTGCTGGAATATCGAGGTTCGAAAAACCCTAAATAAAAAAATAGGGGGAAAAGGTGAAGACTTTGTATAATGGAGAATGCCACCTTTTAACAAAAACTTGAGTTCAAACAAAAGGGAAAGCATCCTGTTTCTGAATGAACTTGTGTGGATATAATATTAAAGAAATATTGAAACAAAGTAAGAATCTTAGAAAGTGAAAGCAGAACTAGAATAAAGAAAAAAGCAAGTAAAGATTGACTGTGGGATTGATTGATGTTTTTGATATAGACCATGGGCTGGAATAATTGAGAACTGTAGAAAATTGAAAGAAGAAAGAAGGAAAGTAAAAGTGGTTGGTTTTTTGTGTGTGGACTTTAACGATCATAAAATATAAGAGTCCGTAATGATGATATCTCTTCGGAAATTAAAAATGGAACTTAAAAATATGAGAGAATTACTACAGGAAAGAGGTGAATCACTTTGCTCTGTGTTAGAAAAAATGGAAATGGCGATTGAAGAACAAGAAGAAAGCTTCAGAGGAGGAGGGGTCGACTCAAGAGAAGACATCTTAAATAGACAATTAACACAAAGAACACTACAAAGACATGGGGAAAGAAGGAAGGCTAAAAAGTTGAGATTTAAGAAGGCAATCCAAGGGAATACCTGTGAAGTCGGGAAAGACAGAAAGACCCAGCAGGAAAGGGGAAAGGAAGATATCAAGGAAGAGAGGGATATAAACTGGAATGAGGAAAGTTATGGGGAAAAGAGGGGGAGGAGAAGCAGTAAGAAACAGGTGCATGAAATAAAGAAATACGGAAATAGTAAAATGTTGAAAAGAAGTTGTTTTTTCAGAGATAATGGTTGATGAATTAAAAAGGGGATTCTGCAGGGGGTAATAAGAATATTTCTGCAATTAAAAATATTTAGGAAATAGGGTAATATAGATACTGATAAAAAATTAAGAGGGGGAAATATGCTGCAGAATTCAAATGAAAAGATGTAATTATTATTGTAACTTCTTAAAAACAATGGTTTATTGGGAATCAAGATAAAGGAATAAAGGTATATTTTAATCATTGAGGTGTCACACTCAAAGCAGTAAAGAGGGGAAACCTATACTTGTTTTTTTTTTTAGTGTTAAAATTTGTATTAATCTAGAATTTATAAAAAGAATATGTAATGAAAAGGGAATATGACAAAGAACCAACTTAATAAGTTAATATAGACTATTAAAAGCAAGGAGAGACATTGGCAACCTTTTTTATCATTATCACCATCATCATCATTATTATTATTAGGCAAACACATATTGTTTATCTTTATTTTTAAAATAAATATTAAAGGATTATATTTGAAATAATTGAAATGAAACAAAAAGATGTTTCAATTGAGATTAATGAAAGAGGCTAGAATTGATGTGTTTGTTTCTCTCCTTGCTGAAAATTTGGAATGGAAAAGGTAATAATAGAATTAAGCATGCATATATGAATGTATAATTGCTGTCATATTTGTATGTAAAGGTGATGACCCGGAAATATGTTGTCCACTAAAAAGAGATTTTTGTTTTTAATGTGAAAAACTGAATAAAATTTGTTTAAAAAAAAAAAGAATGATTGATCGGTTGGAAAACGGTGTGGGGAATTTTCCTGCAGACTTGTTTTGGGATTTTCCCTGGGTCTCTGATCTGCGGGATTTAAAATTATGAGTGGTGGTCCCTGAAGTCCAAAAAGTTGGTGACCCCGGAATAGATGACACATCGCTCAACAGCAGTAACTGTTGAAAGAAACTAGGAGTCTAGTGAACAACTTCTTGTGTCCTGCAGCAGCCAAAACAGCCAATACAGTCCTAGTCTGTATCAACAGAGGAATAGTGCTAAGATCACATGACATGTTAATATCACTGATGAGTCTGATAAAGGACTGGGATGATAATGATAACAGGTTTCCACTATTTGAAGAGCTGTCAGAGTGAAGAGAGAGTCAATCTACTCTCCAAAGCATTTGATGACAGGATAAAGAAGCAATGAATGGAAACTTATCAAGGAGAAATTGATAGTACTAAGGAGAAATTTCCTGACAGTGAGATCAATCAGTGGAATGGGTTGCCTCCAGAAGTTGTGGATGTTCCAACACTGGGAATTTTAAAAGAAAGATTGGCTAGCCGGAATAGTGTAGGTTCTCCTGATTGACTGGAGGGTTGTCCCTTTCAATTCAGTTATTCTGTGGAGTGGAATAGCAGACTTTGCCGAAGGTTTCCAGTGTAAGTAGGACAAGAGTTACAGGATTTGGCCTTACTTGTCAAACCTGAAACACAACTTTATCTCAGCTGTGAGCATTATTGTTATTGAGCAATGGAACAATATGCTTTTTTTCCTCTTTCTGAATTCTTTTTCACTGTTCATCTTACTGCCTTTCCACCCATTCAGGGCCTCCAGTAGCAGCCCATTAGGATGTCTAAAATAGGATAAAGCTTCAAAAAGATTTTTGATGTTATTGGATCAGTTACTTAGAAGTGGAAAATAACAAATCCTTATCAGCAGACCTCTGGGTGCTGTCTGGTTTTCTGTTTTTGATTCTGGCAGATTATAATCACTGACAATGTGGAATGGTTTTTCACAAGAGCACAGAATTCTTGATTTGCTATATTAGAAAAGGATCTTCTAACAGATACAGATTTGAAATTATTTAACAATCAAAGATATGCCTGGGTACTCTGAATAATGCAGAATTATCCAGTATCCATCAGTCTTGCGGGAAGACAAAAATTTAGACATATTGGTTGAGTTCAAATCATATTAATCTGAAGTTTTTTGTATATAAAATTTATCCTGTGGTTGAGACAAGGCAAAAGCTACTATAATATTCAAGGAGCATTTGTAGGTTGATTGCAAATTTAAAAGAGCAAGTTCATCTGTTCAACATAGTATCTTTCCCCATTCATATATTTACAATTAAAAATAATAGTGGAAGCTTCCCAAGTCACCATACAGGTGGTCCTAGACTTATGACTGTTTGCTTAATAACTGAAGTTATGATAGTTATTCCCTGGGCATACTTACTACCTGGTTCTGAACTCCAATGGCTGCCTCCTCTTCTGACAGTCCTGTGACCACATCAGGCCTTGGCAGCTGCTCCACATTTACAGCTGTTTGCACAGTCTCGCAGTCACATGACTGCACTTTACAATGCAACCCTGGTATTTATTTCTGGTTTTCAGCTTCATCAATTGATTCATTTAAGGACTGCTGCAGTCACTTTGCAATTGCTGTGTTCACTACCACAAAAAAATGTCATAAAATTGGGTTGGTCATGTAGGTACAACTATCATGAGTTATGACTGTAATGGGCAGGCTCTACTATGCTCATAAATCAAGAACTACCTGAAGGTATAGAAGGAAGAATATGCATGAACCTAGGAGCTTTGTTAAATATATAAGGGCTTCAGCAATAGAAATTGTGTTGCAAAGAAACCTTTTCTGTTTTAAGATTAAAATGCATAAACTGAACTTTATATATAACATTTAAATTTAAATTATTAATTCTGTGTGTATATGTTAAACTGCAGACTAGGAATAATACCAAATGTCTAGCTCTTGTTATTTACAAATAAAAGAGAAATTAAGGGGGCATTTTACATGAATTTTGAGAAATAATCCCACTGGAAGAAATACAGTATATGCCTGTGTTTTCAGTAGAAATGCATGGGTTTGCACTGAAGTTGGTAATCCTTGCCTCTTGTCTCTCTTTCAGAAAACAGAACTGAGCCTTCCATTCCTGATTTTGCTTAACTGCTTGTATGGGAAGATTTTGAAAAATACTGTAGTTATTACAGGAACTATAACCTCTTGAATGAGTAAAACACCCTTTTCTTTTTCCTTAACATTTTTTCTTTTTCTTTTTGCACTACTGAAGATTCTATACTTGAATGAGACATTTTTCTTATATTTCTAATATGATAAATACAACTGTCCTGCTAAGCAGTTATATGAACTACAATTATTCTTGATGAACAGTTTGTATAATGTCTTAGTTTTCAGTTCCTACTGGGGGGTAAATAAGTCTTTAGAAAAGAGAAGAAAAATCTTTGAAAGCATGTATCCCCAGTCCTTAAATTCCATGGTACTTTAACTGTACGTTTTGTTTTATGCCAGCCTTTTGGTTAGAAATGCAATATATGGGGTAAACAGTACATCCCCAAAGGCCAAAATAAACAGGATTATTACAGTTGCATTTAAGAGTAATGAGGAGTTGCTACTATATGTGATAACGTTGTAATAAATACAATTGAGGCTGTTGATTTTGCTTCCACAGATGCCACCAAAATTATATCTTTAAAAGCCACAAAACTATGCATAGCCATACATTTCAATGTAATAATACTCAACTGAGTCTCAAATAGCATGATCGATTCAAAGTAAAGTAGTTCATTGGAGAGAATGCTTAATAAAGAATGAAAACAATCCTGAAGATACTAAGTTCAGTTCAACTTCAGGACAAGTAATACAAGTTATGAACGTATCTATTGAATAGAGGCAAGTACTGTCTTTATTTTTATTTTTTTTTTAAAAGTACAATTTAATTAAGTCACAGCTTTTGCATATTAAAAATTTGCTCGGAGATGCTGTTCTGAATTTGTAAAGAAATACTTTGTAAACAGATGCCAGTGCAAAAAGAATGCCAGTGGAAAAAGGATGTTAACAGCAGTATCTTTTCTAAAGCTATGCAACCAACACTGCTGTTAAGTTACTCCCATCAATTAATTAGGACTGGGAAATTCCTTGTACTGTATTCAACACTGGAAGAAATGTATCAAAATGAATAAGACTATACTTGCAGGCAGGCTCACTTTATATTTTTTTAAAAAATGTCTTAAGAGCTTATATGACTGCTTTCAACATCAGAATGGAAGCTTTCAGCCATCATGGCCACAGGGCACTTCCCACCCTTGCCATTTACGATGCCTACAAGGGGGATGCAAGCAAATCCTGACGTGACCCAGGAACCCTAAATTTTGTGCCATATTATTCAAAAGCTAGTTGTTTTGTTCTCACGACTGAATGTTCATCAGGGTTAAAAAACATCCCCTGCAGTTTGCACTCTTTGTTGCCCTTTGCACTCATTTCTCTCAAACTTATAAAACGGTAAATCTTTCAGCGGTAGTGTTTCAGTAGTTGCAGATTTAGCAAGTCTGAGTGTCATCTTGATGAAAGGTAAATGCTTTAAGCCAGATAGCTCTTCATGCAGGTGTATCTGCAGAATATGCAGAAAATTCAAGGTGGCAGCAACAGTGCAAATGTGATTGAAGTTCTGCTCACATTTTATATAAAATTAGGCAGAATTTGGGTCACATCATTGGCCATTCTTTTAACCACCATTCTTTTAGTCCTGCTTTCCTAAAATAGTTTATAAATTCACTCACTGTGTATAGATATGAATATTATATGAAGACACAGCTGACTGTTTCTGTAACGATTGTGTCTTGCTGAATTCAGAACATCCTTTTACTGTAACAGGTAAGCAAAATGTTTAACTGTTACAGTAAGCTTTCACTGTAAGTGTTTAACTTTTCCTTTGTTTTAATCTTTGCTTTCATGGTCCATCCCCATCCCCCCCCCATTGCTTTAAGATAATTTTTATGTTCTCATTTTACATTTCTGCCTATTGATCCTATCTATATTACTATATAACAGCTGGTAGTTTTCTAAATACAATTAGATAGAAGACAGAAAACAAGGCTATTTTTTGTTGTTGATATGATCTTCAGCTGTTTTAAAATGCAGCTTAAAGTGATTGCCTCCTGGTTAGGGTAAAAAAGAAAATGGAACTAAAACTGATATATTTCCAGATAATTATCTTCTACACTGTAATTGATGACACTAATAGGAAAACATTCTGGTCTAATGTAAGGTCTCAAAGTTTGAAAATCAACTTTATATCTATAATGTACAAATACTGTAATTGCAGAAGTTAAACACTTCTATATGATATAGAACATGTTTTTACAGTTTTAAATTACTTTAATCTATTGTAAAATAACATTTCGAATAAAGGAATGATCGGAGTATATTACCCTAACATTTGTTAATGGTCTTATATATTGTAAGAGTCAGTTTTGGTGTATGATTAAAGCACAGATACTTATGGATTGAGTTCTAATCCTACCTTAGGCACGAAGCAAGCTGGGTTACACTGATACAATCTCTCTCAGCTCTAGCAACGGCAAACATTTCCAAAGCATTTTGCCAAGAAAAATGTAGTAGCTTGTCCAGTTAATTGATGGGGTAAAATATTGAAAAAAGCACACAAACACCCACAAAATAATTGTATACCAGTTGGAAACTTTCAGGGAAATGCCAGGATTCCCAGATTAATGGTGAACTCTGATATTAGTTTTACATAAATGTAAGAGTTTAAGTGGAGACCATATCAAGTTAAATCTCAACCATCAACTTACAATAAAAAAGCATTGCAGAGTTTTGGTGTAAACCAAGAAAGGAGGGGGGGGAAGTATTTGAAAATGGTAGAAACAAAAGGTCTGTCTCTTCCAAAAATTGTTAATTTAATAGAAGCATTTATGTTTGGAAAAATCAGTAAATATTTCAACGGGATCTGGATTCCATTTTTAATTCATATATAGTAGCAATTGACAAAGTTGATACATTCTAAGCATAGTCAAATTAATGGACATGTGCCTTAAGGGAGAGATTCATCAGATTTCTTAGGTGCCCATTAATTAACATTAGAAGTGAAAAATAAGTGATTAGGAAATAACATGGATAGATTATTGGTTTTCTAATAAAGACTCATTTTAAAATTGTATTATATAATACTTTTTATTATTAAGATTTTCTCTGATCTTTTTTAGCAGTGAAAGATAACAAATTGCCAATATTTTCTAAGTGTCCGTAATATAATTGTTCTGTTTATAGGATAATCAGATATAATTATCATACATAATTTATTGCCAGGAATCTACCTTGATACAATAGGTAGAGAAAAAGAGTAAATATGCTTTTAGTTACTTGAGAATATTGAAGAGATATCCATTAAATTTCAGATGTGCAACCAGATCAATTAAAAATACAGACTGAAACTCTGTTCCAAGTTTATCCTGTAGTACTAAAAGAATATTGCTACCAAACAGTTGAAGAACTCCAGCAGTCATTCCTAAAGTCCTCCTAATATAAACTCTGTTATTAAACTCCTTTCTCCTATTAAACTCCTCTATTAGGAGACATGGAAGAAAACGGAGAAATATTTCAATGTGGAGCTTATTTAAATAAATAATTATTTATAACATTAATATAATCTAAAACAAGTAATCTTCAGTGCTTAATTCAAAAGACAATTAGAAACTATGCACTACAAAATATATACACATTTTTTTTATTTTCAAAGCTTTAAATATATAGAAATTGAAATAACCCACTATCTTTTCACTGAATTGCAGTTACACTACATTGAATAAGCATGCATGATGATTTTTTCTCCAGACTGAAATGTAAAACATTCTCATTTTTAATATTTAAAATAGCAATATATCAAAAACAGAGCAATAATTGAACTTTTCTTGCTTTGCTTTTGCCATAGTTTTCATAGATAAACTAGAAATGAAAACATTGACAAAATTAGAAACCGCCGGGAATACTGATAGTTTAAACAGCAGGATAACTAACACATAAATTATACCAATACCTGAAAACAGACTAACTTCTATTTGGGCTGCACTGAAAATACAGAAGTACAGCTTCAAATTGACCTAAAATCAGTTTCAAATAGATTCTAATATTCAGGCATCATGTTATAACTATAGGCATAATGATAATTAAATTGTATGCAACTTTCCCTGTTAAAGCTGATAGCAAAGACAGTCATTTCCCCATATTTGGAAATACCCATAGCAGCAGAAAAGTAATTTTTGTTGAGTAGGAAAGTATCATACCATAATTATATTATGTAATACAATTAATATAAAGTGCAGTATTCAGAGTAAAAATTTAGGTCAGAAGCTATTTCCTGTATGAATATAGTTCAATATAGTTTTTACAGAAAAATATTGAGTTAAAAGCAAATCATTTTTTTAAAAATGAAATTGTTACAAAATAGGTGTTAGGAAGTTTTGTCATGATAAATATGAAATCCTCTTCACAACTCTTCTTCTTTGATCCTACAGACTAAATCCAGACACTGTTAGTTGCTGAGCATTATTCCTGGCTTCAAAATAGGATGTATCTGTTTCATCATTTGGTTGAGGTATAAAGGGCATAGTCTGATTGTGCAGATTATCCCAATCCATACCATGTAAGAGGGGATGAAGCTTCAGCTCTAGAATAAACAATTAAAGCATGTGTTAGATTTAATTATGAGTCTTTCTCATTCTAACTTATGCTGGATGGGGAATAGTGAAAACCGAGGTCTAAATATCTTTAACTTGCCAATATTGACAGTTTTAATTATACTGGATGATTCTGGATGTTTCCAGAATTCAGTCTGGATTAATTACCTGGGCTTAATCTCTCAACTGTCTCCTGACTAAGTTTAAATAAAATACAACTGATAATAATGTTTGCCAATTTTGTCCTGTATTTAGTTTTGAAATGATGCCTTAACAAACATAATCTCTTGCCAAATGCTTATGTTATCCCTTTTATTAACTTGCAAATTCCAGGAAGCAATTCTGTAATTTCTGAATTCTACATTTATAATGGCAAGAGAAGAATCTCATGTGATATTCTGAACTCAAGGAATACGACTGTTGTCCTTGAAAGATTTTGTTTTGTAAAGTATTACACAGAATAGATTTGTGATCATTTGTATCACTAGATTTTAAAGACAGATGGTTTGGCTCTTTCCTCAGTCAGTTTTTTCTTCCAAACTCAGTGGCTTATGAAAAGTTCTATAGCCACTGTGCCTCATACAGCCTGAAACTATGAATATTAAATTATAATCCTCTAAATTACTAGATTAATAAGAGATAACTAACCCTTGAGTCCAGCTCGCTTAGCACTATCAACAGTTAAAAGAATATCAATGGCATTCTGAGAATTATCTGACAGCTTTTCTTCACCTTCAGGCCATGGGATATCTGGAAAGACATGCACATACAAATAAGTATCACAATATTTACACTAAACAAGGATTCTTTGGATTTGGTTTTGATGGAAGTGATAATTACCCCTTTTAAGAATATTCTGGAATACTTGCTGTGGTGTTTCATCATTGAATGGTGGAATTCCAGTTAAAAACTCAAACAAGCAAACCCCAAGGGCCCACCAGTCTACAGCAGCACCTGAGATAAAAGCAGTTCAAAGAAATTAACACTGATTCCAGGAGATGCATTAAATCAAGTCGTATTTACAGAAAGAATTCTGGGAAGATAATGTGTAACAGCTAAACATTCTAGAGAAACAGCAATTTTCTTTTATGCATTTCTTTCATCACTGTATTATTATAGTAATATTTATCTAAATGCTTCATGACAAAGGCATATTGATGCAAGCCATGTGACTTCCAGAGGCCAATTGCAGAACAGAAAACTAAGCCACACATGCTGAATTTCTCAGGGTTTAAAGGGAAACCAATCACATAGCAAAGATTAAACACAGAACTGTGTAAGAAAGATTTCAGTTTGCTTTTTAAAATCATCTCACTGTTTTAGAGAGCCATGAATTCTTTAAAAACTGTATACATAAAATAGTTTCCAGTGAGAAGCTTGGATTCAGTAACAAGCTCTCTTGTATTTAGGACTATATCTAGTTAATGTCTTTACCCTGATAGTTTTCAGGTCACGAAATTCAGCGTTGCAATCAGAAGCAAAAGCAAGCAAAGCTGCTGAGGCACCAAAGCCATGATTAAGCAACATGCATCTTCCAGCTGCTATGCTACCAAAGCCCTAGACAGCTCATTTTGTTGGAAGTGAAAAATGCATTTGCTGTGCCAACTTATATGTAGTTCACATACAGATATATCCCCTTGGTGTAATAGTTCAGATAAATTGGATGTGCTGGCCAATCACAGCTAAAAACCTTTTGTAGGTTCAAGAGTCATCTCAAGGATCAAATCAATAAATATGAAATCATTTCATTCAATCAGTGTAACAGTAATTTCAAGTGCTCACATGATCAAGAAATATGTCTGAACCATCTCAACCATATTTACTTAGAAATCCCCCTCAAAAAGAACAAAAAGTCACCTAAATATTGAAAGCCTAGCACTATAGTTCAATTTAGTGTTCAATTTTAAATGAAAATGTAGTCAGTAATCAGTGAGGCATGTTTAAGAACTTGAATATTCCCCTGCATTAAAATGTCAATGTGTAATTGTTCTCATGCATTGACATTCCATACAAGAAAACCTATAGTTTATGTCTTCTGTAAGCAGTAGTGTCCAATTTCCCTAGGCAAACATACAGACTTTCCTAAAAGATGTAGTCAAAATCCACAAAATCCAAAATTTCTACTGCAATTTAACCTTTGGGTGATAAAACCATACACTGCAATAGCAAACTAATAAAATAAATTTTCACAATTGTCTTCCTCTTCTCCTTCATAAATCATTGAATAAAATAACCTTTGGAATACAAGTGAAAGTGTTTCTATTTATCTTGTAACACAGATATTTAAAGAAGAAAGGAAAGTTGCATTTGTAAAAAAAGCCCACCCTGGAATGAAGGAATGTGACTATTTCCTTATTAGAGATGTTAGTTTTTGTTGAACTAAACTAACAAAATGATCATTTTGGAACTATAAACTGTGTTAACTCATTGTATAGGTCTTTCAATACTTGTCTTGAACAATATGAACTTTGTTTTGCGAAGTGCTATAAAAAACTTACCAGTGGTGTAAATTCCTGTATGTAAAAAAAATCAAGTAAATATTTTGGTACATTTACCAGTTGGTAAATTATTATATTATTACATTGAATTTACTTATTAAATGCTGATAATGTTTAAGTTGTCCAACAATTACCAGTTTTCCAAAGAAAAATATTCTCCTTAGTTTTTGGCTTTTTATATAAGCCAGAGGAACACCTGGTCTATTTATTCACACATAAGGGGGAATTGTAAATTTCTGAGAATCAAATGAAAATACTTTTGGGTCACTTCAAGCTACAACTGCTGGATTATATGTTTGAATGTAACATTCCCCTCAATATACCTATCAGGTATTAGATGAGACTACATCAATTTCTCTGACATTTGTTTTACATGTATGAAAGATATTTTTACACATGAAAATGTGAATTCTATATTTATTATGAATTCTGAAGTGCTCCAAATTTAGGAACATCTAGACAATAGATTAAAATTTGAAACCATGGTTTGATTCTTATTTGAACCATCTTCATTCAGATAGCAACAGATTAATTTCAAATACTTCTATAAAAACTGTTAAAAGGTATTAAAAAAACCTTTCCCAATAAAATAGATCATTGTTCAAAACGCAACATCAATGATTCATAATTTTTTAAAACTGTTTTGTTTATGGAATGAACCACAATTAATTCTGTACATATCACCATGTAGAACTGTTAATAAATCGTAATAGTTGACTTCATTGCTAGGTGTACTCTGTGAACCTGATTCAGAAGGATTAAGCTACTTCGGCACTATAATGAGCAGTCCTTGATTTACAACACAATTGGATGGGAACACCTGAAACTCAGCGATGTGGCCTTAAGCAAGTCATGTATGGTTTTACAACTTTTTTTATGTAGTTAACTGCAATTAACCAATTAACTGCAGTTAAGTGAAACCAGCTTCTCCCATTAACTTATAGCTTGGCAGCAGACCCCTGGGAAGGTCACAAATGACAACCATGTGATCCTGGATGCTATAAGTCGTAAATATATGCCAGTTTCCAAGCATTCAAATTTCCACATGACCAGAGGGACACTGATGGTTGTAAGTACAAGGCATCATTTTTTTCAGTGCCATCAAAACTTTGAATGGTCCTAAGTCAAGTACAAACAGTCCACAATTTACAACCATTCATTTAACAACTATGATATTTGGATTTACTTAGCAGCCATGTGATCCACTTCAACTGCAGGGATTATCAACAATTTTCTAAAATCAAGTGCAACTCACAACTTGCTTAACAATAAAAATTCTGGTCCCAGTTGTGGTTGTAAGTTGAGGACAATCTATATTATCCAACTTTTTGAAACATGGGCCTTGAGCACCACCCTTAGAATCAGGCATGATTGGACAGAGGAATCATTTCCCTTTACCTATATACTAAATTGAAATGAATTCAAATGATATTCTGGATTGAAGGAAATATTTTTAAGATTAAATCTTGGGTTTCATTAGGTTGGTAATTAAGGATTTTTAAAAGTCAGAATCTTATCATAAAACTGAAAAATGTAGGTGATGAAAACATGTAATTATCCATAACCAGTGAAAACTAGTTTGCTTACCATGAGTCTTTGCAATGAGAAGCTCAGGTGCTAAATAGTCTGGGGTTCCTAAAATGTGTTCTCTGTCTACTGGAGCAGCCCCTCTTCGCACACTTTTTGGGGTCCTATAGGGTGTACCAACATTTCCCTGAGGAGTCTAATGCAAAAAATAAATATTGCATCAGATATAAAGTAAGACACTCAGAATGTATTCATTTTATTCCTTGATTTAAATGATTAGTGGCTGAAAAAAGAACCTAGTTATTTTACCTGCAATGAAACATCTTATTCAATTCCAAAATACTCAGTATTATCTCAAATTAAACAGGTTTTCTTGTATGTCTCTTTTAATAAGTAAGGGGTTATAATTTATTATTACTTTTAATTATCCAAAGGATGTAATTGAAAAAAGATGGGCAGATATTTAGTTCTTTGGGGAAAGACTGGAGATTTTAAAAAATACAAATTAAATGTCTTAAAAATAATTATTATGAACCAGATTGTTTTGGCTTAATTTTTGCTGCATAATTCTGGAGTTTTCATGGATTGGACCAAAGTGATAAGGGATCCATGAACTGCTTATGCTATTGTATAAGTTTCATTATAAAGAGTAAATGGTAACTGGCCATGAAATCCTTAATGTCCTTGTGAGAAGTTCCCATCTGAAAAGCACAAAAGATTTTGAGCTTTGAGCTGTACATTCATCATAAAACTAAAACTAGCCTATATTTACCTATTACTCAGGTTTCTAATTCATTAATTCTCAGTGGATTAGTAAAATCTCAATTCAATATTAAGGCTAAAACATAGATATTAAACAAAAGAAATATTGCAGGGTTTTCTCAAAGCCTAAATCAAGCACCCCCCAATCTTTCTCCATTTTAGCACTTCGACCATCAGATTTTTTTAAGCCTATACAGCTATGAACTGTACAAAATGGGGATTCTGGGAATTATAATCCCAGCACAGCTGAAGGGCCCAGATTGGAGAAGGCTGATAGAAATGATGTGTTTAATTTTTCACTTTATTTTGCAATGTGTTTTAATAATGCCCTTTGGACAAATTTCTATACGCAATTCATGTAAGTTCATGAAAAAATTGCTTCTATTTGCTACCTTACATCCAGGTAAAAACTGTCAACAAGGCTTAACCTACACTTCTTATATGCTAATACTTTGTCTGTTCTTTGTAGTCTCAAGTGGCATTGAAGAAATTTGAATACATTGAATTACAGTTCCAATAAAAACAAGATTTAAGTCATGACTAATTACTGACATCAAAAAGAATTATTTAAGTGTACAGAAATTTTCTCCCTAGATTTATTGAAGTTACATTCTCTAAAAATGGGTGTGGTGCCAATGTACAAACCATTTTCAAACTAACGTTTGTGACTTTTTAAACAACTTAAATATGAAAAAGCCTAAAAGTATGTATTTGTGCTTCAGAAGTTCTATAATAATTTTTGATAAAATTTTATCTAAAAAGAAGAATCCTATCACATGGTACATTTCACTGAGAAGAGGTACTTTCAGACCTGCAAGACCTATTAATACAGCCTTACGATACAGTAGATTTAGTCCATCTAGTCTGGTTTACCAGGGAAGGCCAAGAGAAAGAGACCTTGAAGATCCAAGAAACATGGATCTAATGTTGAGTTACCCATCGTGACCACCTTTGCAAATTTCATTAAACTCTTATCAATAGAGGGATTTTTGCCATATATACCAGTGGGATCTAAGGCAGTTCTTTAGTGCATATAGAAATGTCCTACAATGCTATACTGTATACTCAATTTGTTCGTTCAGTACCTACCTGATATATCCTATAGGGTGTTCCTTTTTGTGCAGGTGTAATGGTCATTGGATAAGAACCACTGCAGGCAGAGATATTCATTCCTTCAACAGACATCATACTGATTTTTGAAGGCTCAGTCATATTAGAGATATTGATAGAACTATTGTAACTTCGGAAGGCAACAATATTTTTTTTAAGTGCATTCAGCATCTCCATTGGTGAAGAGTGAACACCAGTGTGCTTTTCTGTAATACGTTTCAAACTCTTATCTTGATTATGATCCATGGATTTGCTCTCCTGGATAGGGAGCATTGGTTCATCTCTGGTTTCCCATTTGGAGCAGCAATGTAATGTTAACATAGTTTTTGACTTTGATTCCTCAAGGGGGACATCTTTAATGCTCCCATTTAAATCAAATGAGGGTTTTTCTAAATGACTCTCTGTAGCAGAGATCTCTGGAAGGGATAAATCAGAGTCTATACTCATGCTTACTAAAGGCTTTTCATCATCAATGCTTACAAAACTGAAGTTTGTGAGTTTCCCATCCTTTTCATAATCTGCATCTAGTTCATTCATCAGATTTTTAGCTATTAAAGGGGTCTCTGATTTGTTCCCTTTATTTTCTTCCGAACAATTTGAATCTCTTGTTTGACTTTCCTTTGGGCAGCTCTCTTGCATGCACCCTTCAAGTTTTAAGCAACAGATTTCAGCTGTCAAACTTGTGCTTTGCTTTTCTGGGATCTCAGTAATTTTACAACCACGCTTATATTCGCTATTGTTTTTTTTCACAAGGATACGTTCTTGAGAAGGGCTGGTATCAACTAATTCAAAGCATCTTTTGATACCAGTCTTCTGCAACATTGGTCTCTCCTTCTGTTCTTTCTTGAGATTATCCAAGCCCAGATGGGAAAAGTGACAGTTAGGCTTTGCTACCTCCTTGGATTGAGCAGAGTTGTTTGTACAAAGTTTTTCTTCCCATTCTTTGTACTCTGAAAGACATTTTCTGACTAGGTCTTTCACATCACAAATTCTTACAGAAATATCTGATGAGTCAAAATATTCACTCCTTCCATTATGCCTGTCTGCAGAGTCATTACTACTAATAGGAGAGATAGCAGTTTCCAGCAACTTTTGCTTTAAGACTTTACTGTTGTTGACAAGTGGCATATCTGTGGCCTCATGTATCTCCATTTCATTCATTTGATCTGCTGCAGGGCAGAGATTGTCTTCATCCTGAAAAGCAAGTAGTTTCAAATTAATTAGAAAAACTTTACTTCAATCCAACTCAAAGTAATTACACACATAGAACCACTAAAATTAAAATAAATTAGAATGAAAGGAAGGATGCATAAATAATATATAAATCTAAAAAAGTATAGTTTAGCATCTTAACTGAAAGAGACAAGTCTTTGTTTTTGAGGAACAGATCGATGTACATTCTAGATTCTGAACAGAATAAATAGTCTGTCTGCCATGTTTCAGATGGAAAGGGCCTCTAATTCTGATTGAAACTGAATGGAAAGAGAGAAGGTCCCTAATCACAGCTGCTTCCTAGTTTAATTTCATGTCCAATCACAAAACTATCTCCATGGTGGCTGATATAAGATGCTTATTACTGTTAACTCAAAATACTGAATTAAAAATAAAATGGCATATTAGTAAACGTATTACAGATAACAGATAATCAGAGTTGGGATCTTATAGCTCATCTAGTCCAACCCCCGTCCAAGCAGGAGACCCTACACCATTTCTGAAAAATGGCAGTCCAATCTCTTCTTGAAGGTCTCAAGTGATGGCGCTCCCACAACTTCCGAGGGCAAGCTGTTCCATTGGTTGATTGTTCTCACTGTCAGAAAGGTTCTCCTTATTTCCAGGTTAAATCACTCCTTGTTCAGTTTCCATCCATTAATTATTCCTTGTCTGGCCTTCGAATGCCTTGGAAAATAGCTTGACCCCCTCCTCTCTGTGACAGCCCCTCAAATATTGGAAGACTGCTACCATGTCTCCTCTGGTCCTTCTCACTAGACTAGCCAAGCTCAGTTCCTGTAACTGTTCTACATATGTTTTAGTCTCCATTCTCCTAATCATCCTGGTTTCTCTTCTCTGTGCTTTTTCTAGAGTCTCAACATCTTTTTATAATGTGGTGAACAAAACTAGATGCAGTACTCTAGGTGTGGTCTTACTAAGGCTTTATAGAGTGGTATTAGTAGTTCCCTTGATCTTGATTGTATCACTCTGTTAATACATCTTAGGATTGCATTAACTTTTTTGGTGGCTGCTGCACACTGCTGGCTCACATTTAGCTGGTTGTCCACTAAGACTCCAAGATCCCTCTCACAGTTACTGCTATTGAGCCTGGTTTCACCCAGTCTACATATGTACTTTTGGTTTTTCTTGCCCAAGTGTAGGACTTTACTTTTCCCAACACTGAATTTCATTTTGTTAGATATGGCCCAGTGTTCTAGTCTGTCAAGATCCATATGGATCTTGAGCCTATCTTCTTGGGCGTTAGCTATTCCTGCTAGCTTAGTATCATGTGAAAATTTGGTAAATTCCTCTTCTAATCTCTCATCTAAGTCATTAATGAAGATATTGAAGAGTACTGGGCCTGACAGAACCTTGTGGCACCCCACTGCTTACATTCCTCCATGTAGACTTAGACCCATTAAGGACTACTCATTGAGTACAGTTTATTAGCCAGTTGCAAGTCCATCTAATGGTAGTGCTATCTATTCCACTTTTTTCTAGCTTACTAAGAAGTAGGCTGTGCTCTACTTTGTCGAATGCCTTGCTGAAATCTAAATAAATTATGTCTACAGTATTTAGCTGGTCTACTAATTTACCGTATTTTCTGGACTATCGAGCGCATCGGAATATAAGCTGCACCCACTAAATTTTAAAAGAAAAAAATATTTTTACATATATTAGCCGCACCAGACTATAAGCCGCAGATATATACATTGTGAAATGAGATATTTAGACAGAAAGAGAAAAATGCTCTTCGCATGCGGCCAGACGTCTCCAACGTCTCACCATTGATTCATTAACACCAAGCTTACATGCAACAGCTCTATTTCCTTCCTGGATAGATAGATTGATTGCTTTCAACTTAAAAGCTGCATCATATGCTTTTCTTCGTGTACTTTCCATGATGAGGATGCGAAAAATATTTTGTGTTCGTGCGTGTCGTGCTGATTGCGTCGAGCGCGCCAAAAACTATTGGTAGCGTCTTCTTCTTTGTATTGACCTCTTGCGTCTGTCACGTTTTTGCGCCCCCGATGGCAGTTAGCGAAGAAAAATATATAGATAAGCTGCATTGTTGTACAAGCTGCAGGGCTCAAAGCGTGGGAAAAAAGTAGCAGCTTATAGTCCAGAAAATACGGTAGTCACTATGTTGACGAATGAAATGACTGTTTTGGCATGATCTGTTTTTAACAAACCCATGCTGACTGCTAGTTATTACTTTACTTGTTTCTAGATGTTGGCAGATCTGTTTTTTAATTATATTTTCTAGTATCTTCCCGGGTATTGATGTTAGGCTGATTGGTCTATAGTTTCCTGGGTCTGTTTTTTTTTTTTACTTTTGTGAAAATGGGAACCACATCAGCTCTTTTCCAGTCCTCTGGTAGTTCCCTGGTGCTCCAGGATTTCTGAAAGATAGGGTGCAGTGGTTCTGAGATGACCTCTGCCAGCTCTTTTAAAACTCTGGGATGTAATCCATCAGGCTCCCGGTGATTTGTGTTCATCAAGATCAGACAGGTGTTCTCTTGCGATTTTTTTTTTGCTTATTTTAACTTTTATTTCTGGTCTGTCTTTTACAGTTATGTTTTTGGTGGGTTGAGCCTATTACTGAAAAGCCTACTACTTTGAATCTTATTTAGTAATACACTTTTTGTTCCCTTCTCAAGAAATACTGTATGTGGTAAGATCAAGAAAAATATTATACTTGTTTTTAAATTCATATTCTACTTAGAGGACCTTGCTTTGAGTCCACATTTAGATATAGAAACTCATGGGTTACCAAGGGACAGTCTCTTACATGCCATCCAAATCATACAAACCAGTATTTATTTGCATATTAAGTTATGAAATGTATAATAAAGTGTCTTAATTTACTGTCTTCAAAGGAATAAAACTGAAGACTAGAATATTACTCTATGAATGACATTCTGAGCTCTGGGAAAAAGATAAATATAAATCTAACAAATAAACCACTGAACTTGAAGACAGAACCACCATACAATCCAGATACTATTTGAAAGTAGAACATGTTTTCCTAACTTTGGGGGAGCTTCTGTTTCTACAGGCATATTCTCTGCTAACTAATGTAGGAATGGAATGTGTTGAGGGGACAAAACAGTCAGAAGAAGGCCATGTGAACCCAAAATTGCTATCAATTATTTGAACCAACTTTTAGAAAATGTGTATTCCTATCCTTTGTAACAGGGTTGGACAGAACAACCTTCCAAAAATATTTAGAGAACAAAATAACTAATAATTCTATCTCTTCATCAAAATATGCTATCCATTTCTTGCAAGGTTATCCTATTTGGAAAAACAATTTTTAAAACCATTTGAAATGTCCAGTACCAACAGAGAATAATTCAAGTTAAGAAAAAGCAAATTCTTAGAAAAAAAGTAGTCCTAACCTGGATGTCTTTTTCCCACCTGGGGCTGCTGCAGCACTCTGATTCCATACTAGACAGCTGGGTCCGGGAATGGCTACTGGCACTAGATGTTCCATACCTTCTTCTGGACTGAAGCAGAGTTGGTGTTAAACTTCTTATAGGCATTCCAGGTGTAACAGCTGAAGAATCAATGCCTTCAAAAGAAATAGGTCATTTTTGTCTGTTTAATAAAACAACGTAGTAATGTAAATGCATTTCTTTTAAATAAATTAGACATTTCTCTCCTGCCTTCAAAATACTTTCTAGTATAATTTATACTTTAATTATTTTATTTAGAATTTGTTCAATTAAAATGATTTTCTGGAAGGTTAGAAAAGGTACTAAAAGTATAAAAGTAAAAAAAAACACTGATATAAATCTACATTCATATAGAAAGTTATAATTATACAAATAATTATACATCTCATAAACCACACCAATATGAATTTCTGACTTAAATTGTCATGGATTTATTCTGAAGGATCACAACACTAAGAGCCAAGTTTATTGCAATAGTTGGATATCTGCTTTATAAAAAAGATGGGCAGTGGAACAATGGAAAAACCAAAACAAATGTATTGAGGGTGAGGGCTGCAAGGCAAGAAATCCTAGGGAATCTGATTTGCCTGGCCACTTTGAGGGAGCTATGTAGCAGGGTGAGCTGAAGAAGTTTCTTGCTAAAGGTGATAGAACGTTAAGCTCATCAGGTGACAGCGGATGGAAGGTGGAGTTTCTTTATGTTGCAATTTTATAGTAAAGGTTGCCATAGGGCTCTATTATGAGGCTTCTTTGGCTTAGATAGGATTACAAGAGGCTTTGTTTCGGGGGAGAGAGAGGCAATTTTGGACTGATGGGATTAGACAAAGTTATGAGTAGGCTTTTGATCTTTGTCATAGGGAAAAGGCAATTGTTGGGAGAAGGTGCAGTCTCCATTTTGCTTATTAAGACTTATTTTCTCCATTGCAATAGCCATAAAGTAGGATAGAATCATTCAGGAATTGCTCAGAATTTAAATGCCATCAAGATGAACTGTTAGGTATAACATAGGTCACCTAACGTAGTTTGGGTAAGATAATATATATAAACTATCATTGTTAGTTTAAGTGTGTGTCACTTTAAAACTGTAAAGCATGTAATTTGGGTGTGGTGTGAAACCACCATAAGAGGGAGCAAGACAACCTGATTGATTGCTGACGATTCCCTGACGGTTTGCTGGCAATTACTGACAATTACTGGATTGGATTACATTGATGGTTTGTTAGCTGCGTTTTTCCCCTACTGAAGAGTTGCTGAAGGAAGAGAGGAGTTTTTTGAGTTATTCATATCTCTCTACTGCGAGGAGATATATCACCGGACTGATATTTGTAAGTGTACTGACCTCTCTTTATCGACACTGGAATTTGCAACTGAATAATCCCTGGACGGACTGAACTAAGTGAATGATATATGGACTGTTTTGACTGTGCTTTAACTCTTGCTGGAATAAAACTATTTAATAGGCACTGTGTATCTGGTTTACTGAGTGTAAGCTACAAAAACACTTATCTCACATATTTTGCCTGCCTGCCTGCCTGCCCTGCAGATCTTGCTAGGGTGTATCCCTAACATGAACAATGGATTTGTCTATTTGGGATAGAATTCCAATAATGGGGCAGGGCACCACTTCAGTGGCCCTTTCCATACAAACTGATCTCTTTAAAAGGATAGGATTACCACTGGTTTGAAAGAGGGGCCACCTACATTAAGATTGAACAATCCGCTTTTAACAGAGGAATACAATACCACCTAATTTCTATTTACAACACTGTCCTTTCAGCAGTTCCAAGAAGGATCCATACCCACTTGCACTATTGAGGGCACAGATAAACTTCCAAGTGGCCTCAAGGACTCTCAGAATTAGCGGTAATGACCAGATAACTGTAAGATTATAAATCCTTCCATCCTCCACCATTCAGTCACAGCTGAAGAAGCTTCTTGGGTGAGAAGTGAAACATCTTCAAGGAAAAACAAAGCTTTTGAAAAAGCACCTTTGGAACAACCATGACGATGACTGAGAATCTCCATAGATGATAGGATCAAATCCTTCCATTTAGATACTTACATGCTCTCAGGAGCTTACTTGATGCCATAGAGTAATCTTTGCAACTTATGGATAGAGGAGAAATAAATTCTCGAGGCAGCTGTGGAATATCTGCAGAAACAGGGCTTGGACTCTGCATAGGCCCTTTCCCTCCAACTGGAGTATACTGTCAAAATAAATATATATTTTTCATTAGATAGATGTATCAAAATTTATCACAGGTATAGCAATTTATAATTTCTGAACTTAAACATATGCTTGGGTATCTGAATTTTTGTGAGATAGACACAGATACATAAGCTTTCTCCCAAAATAAAGCCCTACAGATCAGTTAACACTATAACAATCAGAGTTCTACTGACATGCTGCTGAATGCTAGATGCGTGAATGACAAGCTTTAAAAAGTTTCTTTCAATGCACAGCCAAAATGCTGGGGTGTATTAATTGTTCAAATGGCTAAAATCCACCTCATGTAATTTAGTAGAAATTCTTTGTATTCTCCCACTTTCTCTCCCACTCATTGCTATTTCATGGGTACTTAGTCAAATTTTTTTTAGACTTAAGTATTTTATTATGTAATCTCCAACTTTATATCAGCAGTGTGATCTTAATTGTTGTAAGAAGATAGGTATGTTAGCTGACAGTTTTATGTTTATAATTTTTAATATTGTGTACTCATTATGTTGTAAACAATACTGTATAAATACATTATTTTGAACACTTACAAAACCAAAGGAGCTGATAAGAGATAATACTTGTCCAGGAGTTCGAGAATAGTCTTGCATAGGTTTGGACATTGATGGTGTAGTGAGTATATCTATCATATTTATTTCTGAAAAAAATATGATCATTAGGTTCTATTTGGTACTTATAAACATGTAATCAAAGAAATAACATTTTAATTAGCATGTAAACTTACACTACATGTTATAAAAGTATTTGGCAACAACTCTGATATATATACAGATTCATAAACACATCAAGATGTGTAGGGCTTACCTCTGTTCAAAGTAACTCTGGACAGTCCAAAGTCTGTCAATTTAATGTGACCCTCATTAGATATCAGCATGTTATCTGGTTTTAAATCTCTAATAATAAAAAAAAATATTGATTTATAGCTCACCTTTATTACTTTTACAATTAACTCAAGCCGGCAAACATATCCAACACATCTCTTTCCTCTTAAATTCTCTACAACAAT
Organism: Pseudonaja textilis; assembly: GCF_900518735.1. The sequence continues at coordinate 1,030,684 of NW_020769353.1, forward strand.
AATTCTCTGAGGTGAACTGGGCTAAGAGAGAATGACTGCCCAAGAGCACCTAGCTGGCTTTCATAGCTAAGGCAGGATTAGAACTTGTGTTTCCCACTTTCTAGCTTCGGCCTTAACCGTGAGGTCAAACTGGCTCTAATAAATGAAATATTTATGTATAGTTTAGTGTAACACACCTTCCCATATTGATGATCACCCATTATCACTCTAGTACATTGAGAGACTAGATTGAAGAATGATATGATTTAGACATTAATTAATGCTCTGCTCTCAGATATATTTTATACAACTTAATTATTGTTCCAAGATATCTATGCTGGATCAAAGTAATAACATATTAAATGGTTATTATAAACAAAAAAGTGACCCTGTTTATTAAGTATACTGTACAAGTATACTGTACAGAAAACAGATGATCTTGCTTCAATAGAAAACAGGTTTTCTGTGCCAGCAATATTCCTATAGTTTATTATTACAAAAGCAATCAGAATAAATCTTCTTAGAATGGTTTATTTCATATATAGTGTATACTCTATAATTCTGCATTTCAGAGAAGGACACTAATTTCAATGTTCTTCTGAAATTATATTTCTAATTATTTAAGATAAAAAGTGCTCCAAACTTTTTCTTTTGAAGTTGATCTAAATTTATTAAACTTGAATCTTAAACCAGCAGATTTACCACAAAAGTTATTATAGATGAGGAGTTAAGTTTCAGCCTTTTGAAATATATGTAAACTCTATGGCCTATTTGAAAATGTTTAAATTGTATGGAAATCCAGCATAGGATGATCTTTACCGATGGATTATTCCATGCCTGTGTAGGTAATCAAGAGCCAGTGCTACTTCAGAAATATACTTTACTGCCGTTTCTTCATCAAAGTAACCACATATGTGAAGAAGAGATTTAACATCTCCGCCAATAAGATATTCCATTACCTGCCAGAAAAAAAATACCTTTGTAAAACTTGGGAGCTAATTTGTTAAGAGCAAAGATAGGCAATATAAGGCTAATGTGAACCCTCCCATTTTTTTGTATAGCCCTAGAGACCATAACAATTGTTCTGTTAAACTTCGGAGGCAATACTAAGAATAATCATGCTAGCACATGTGATCTTGGAACCACTGAACCATAGAATGTCAAAGAGCCCGGAGCACAGAGGAATTATTATAGGACTGGAAATGCTAACCCTAATTCTGGAAAAGAGCTGGAGTGATTCCCATTTCAGAAAAGGAAAAAATGGATTCATAAAACTACAGACCAATCAATCTGATATCAATACCTGGAAAGATTCTGCAAATGATAATTAAGCAACTGATATGAATCAGAACAGAGCCAGAAGGGACCTTGGTGGTTTTCTAATCTAGCCCCTGCTCAAGCAGAAATTCCTATACCATTTCAGACAGTGACTGCCCAGTCTCTTTTTAAAAACCTCCAGTGATGAAGCACTACAACTTCTGAAAGCAAGCTGTTCCAATGGTTAATAGTCCTCACTGTTAGGAAGTTCCTCCTTTATTCAGGTCACTTCTCTCCTTGATTAGTTTCCATCCATTGTTTCTTGTCCTGCCTTCTGGTGCTTTGGAAAATAAATAGAACCCCCTACTCTTTGTAGCAGCTTCTCAAATACTGGAATCACGACTCCTCAGTCCTTTTTTCCAGACTAGACAAATTCAAATTCTGCAACCGTTTTTCATGTTTTAGTCTCCAGGCCTTTAATCACCCTAGTTGTTCTTCTCTGCATTATTTTCCAAAGTCTCAACATCTTTTTCGCAATGTGGTAACCAATACTGGATGCAGTATTCCAGGTGTGCTCTTACTAAGGCTTACTAAAGTGGTACTAATACTTCATGTGATTTTGATTCTATGCCTATACCAAGGATTGTATTAGCTATTTTGGCTGCTGCCGCATACTGCTGACTCTTGTTTAAGTGATTGTTCACTATGTCTCCAAGGTCCCTTTCATAATTACTGTTTTTGAGCCATCTCCTAATATGTACTTGTAAAATCTTGCTTTCCTCCACATTAAATTTCATTTTGTTGCATAGGGCTCATTGTTCAAATATGTCAATAACTTTTTGGATTCTTAGCTTGTTTTCTGGGGTGTTGGCTATTCCAACTAACTTAGTGTCATCTGCAAATTTGATAAGTTCCTGTTGTATAACATCATCTAACATCATCATCATTTATGAAGATATTGAAGAGTATTGGGCCTATGACAGAACCTTGTGGTACCACTGTTGATAGACAAATGTGAAATAGACAACTCCTCTTTGCAGATTTCAGTTCAGTGTTCAATACCATCATTCCAGACATTTTTCTAACTAAACTAAACCAGCTATCAGAAGCTTCCTAATAGACAGGAACCAGCAGGTGAAGCTAGGCAGAATCACACCTGATACCTGTACAATTAGCACAGGGCTCCCCCAAGGCTTTCTCCACTTCTCTCTCTATACCAATGACTGCAACTCAAAGTATCAATCTGTTAAAATGCTGACGTTTGCAGATGACACAACAGTGATTGGTCTCATTCGAGACATTGATGAATCCGCATACAGACAGAGGTTGTACAACTTGCCTTGTGGTGTAACTGGAACAATCTGGAACTGAATACACTCAGTAGAGACCTTCAAATTTCTAGGTTCTACTATATCACATGACCTAAAATGGACACTTAACATCAAAAACATCATCAAAAAAGCACAACAAAGAATGTTCTTTCTGTGCCAACTCAGAAAGCTCAAACTGCCCAAGGAGCTGCTGATCCAGTTCTATAGAAGAATTACTGAGTCTGTCATCTGCACCTCTGCAACTGTCAGGTTTGTTTCTGCATCCCAACAGGACAGACACAGACTTCAGTGGATAATTAGGACTGCAGAAAAAACAATTACTACCAACCTGCTTTCAATCGAGGACCTGTATACTGCATGAGTCAAAGAGGGCTGTGAAAATATTTACAGATTCCTCACATCCCAGACATAAACTGTTTCAACTCCTACCCTCAAAACAATGCTATAGGGCATTGCACACCAGAACTACTAGATACAAGAACGGTTTTTTCCCAAACGCCACCACTTTGCTAAACAAATAATTCCCTGAACTCTGTCCAACTATTTACAAAGTCTGCACTATTACTATTAATCTTCTCATCACTCCTTATCGCCATCCCTTCCCACTTGTGACTGTATGACTGTAACTTTGTCCCTTGTATCCTTACAATTTATAGTAACTGTTTCCTAGTATGATTTGATTGCTTTTTGTACCCTATGACTATTATTAAGTGTTGTACCTTATGATTCTTGATTCATATTTTCTTTAATGTACACTGCAGCATTTGCACCAAGACAAATTCCTTGTGTGTCCAATCACACTTGGCCAATAAAGAATTCCATTCCATACCTGGTTGTGATGTTGTCTATTCCAGGGGTCGTCAACCTTTTGGACCTCAGGAACCGCCAAACTCATCATTTTAAATCTCGCGGACCACTAATATGCATTTTGACTGACAGTGGCTTCCTGACATTTTCCCAGGGTCTCTGCTGCAGAAACCCTGGGAAAATCCCCCAAAAAGTCTGTAGCAAAATTTCCCATCCCATTTTCCTACCAATCAATCATTTATTTATTTGAGATCACAGCATACCATCTCCAGCTCCATTCTCGGGGGGGGAGGGGGGACTTTTGGCTTCATGCAAGAGAAGCAGCAGAAGTCTTTCTTTCTCTTCCCCAAACTCCGCCAGAAATGAGTCTTTGTGAGACTTGTCTCTTGGAGACTTGCCTCTTGGAGCAGGATGCCTTGTGGGGTCCCAAAGACTCATTTCTGGTGGAGTTTGGGGGAGAGAAAGAAAGACTTTGGCTGTTTTCCTTGTGTGCAGCCAAAAGCAGAAGAAAAAAAAGCGGAAAGCAGCAGCCCGGTGACCAGGCCAGGTGCATGGAGCGAGTAGGGTAAGTTCCCCACTCTGACCTTCCCCCCTCCCCTCACTACCTTGTGTTGTTTGCAATGCAAGCAACACAAGCCTTGTGTTTCTGCGGGCCATGTGGACGGCATAGCCTTGTGTTCCTGCGCAGCCTGGATTAATTGCTTTGGGAGGTGCTATTTCTCTGTGGACCACCAAAATTTCCTCACAGACCACCAGTGGTCCCCAGCCCACTGGTTGGTGACCAGTGGTCTATTTCACAGTTTACTAAGAAGTAGGTTGTGTTCTACTTTGTCAAATGCCTTGTTGAAGTCTAAATATACTATGTCCACAGCATTTTGATAGTATAACAACTTTAATAACTTAGTTTAATAAATTTGTCAAAGAATGATCAGTTTTTAACAAATACATGCTGGCTACTATTTATAACTTTGTTTCCAGTTGTTCACAGATCTGTTTTTTGATTATTTTTTCCAGTATCTTCTTATGTATTGATGCTAGACTGATTGGTCTCTGATTTCCTGGGTCTGTTTTTCCCCTTTTTTTGAAGATGGGAACCACATCAGCTCTTTTTCAATCCTCTGGTAGTTCTCATGATATAATGGTTCTAAGATAACTTCTTCCAATTCCTTTAGAACTCTGGAATGTAATCCACCAGGTTCTGGTTATTTCTATTCATTTATATTCTGCAACAAGCAAGCCATTACTGGAAGTCAATATGTTTGTCAAAAACAGATCATGTCAGACAAAACTTACTGCATTCTTTGACAGTGATTGAAGTAGTGGATCAGCTAAATGTTGTGGACATAGTATACTTAAACTTCAGTAAGGCATTTGACAGAGTAGACCTCAACCAACTTATTAATAAGATAGAAAAATGTGGGATAGATAGTATCACCACCAGATGGATTCATAATTGATTATTTAACAATCAATATGTAGTTTTCAATGCAACTATATCTATCTGGAGAGATTCTGTCTTAGGTCCAGTACTCTTCAACTTCTTCATTAATTATTTGAGGGGACAGAAGAAGAATTCATTAAATTTGCAGATGACCCCAAACTGGAGGAAATAGCCAACCCTTTAAATTTTAAAGGGTTTTAAAAGGCTTTTAAAGTTTAAAAGATAGACTCAAGATACGGAAAGATCTTGACAGATTTGAACATTGGCCCTGTCCAACAAAATGCAATTCAGTGGCAAGAAAAATAAGGTTTTACATAGGCAAGAAAACTCAAATGCACAGGTATAGAATAAATAGCAAACATGGCTCAATAACAGTAGAGAGAAATGGACAATCACTTAAATATGAGCTAGTAGTGTGCTGCAGCTGCCAAAAACAGCAAATGCAGTCCTAGGTTGCATCAACAGAGAGACAGAATTAAGGCCAGTGAAGTATTAGTACTGCTTTATACTGCTTTGGTAAGACCACATCTAGAATACTGCGTCCAGAAAGAATGCAGAGAAGAGCAACTAAGATCATTAAGGAGCTGGATGCTAAAATATACAATGAAGGATTGCAGGAACTAAGTATTTCTTGTCTAACAAAGGAAAGGACATGGGATTATATGATTAGCAATCTTCCAATAATTAGGGCTGTGTTATTCTCCAAAGTACCTGAGGACAGGACAAAAAGTAATGGATCTCCCATAAATGAGAGATCCAGTTAGAACTAAGGAGAAATTTTCTGACAGTGAGAACAATTTATCAGTGGAACAGCTTGCTTCCAGAAGCTGTGGGTGTTTAAGGAGAGATTGGACACCATTTGTCTAACTCTAGAATGCATAGGGTCTCTGCTTGAGCAGATAATTGGACTGGAAAGCCAATTCAAGGTCATTCCGAATTCTGTTATTTTGTTCATAATGCTTTTTCTGTCACACTGAGGGTTATTGACATTCCTAGGCTTAAACAATTAAATAATCTTTATAACTCAAAAGCTGGGCAAAATCAGAAAAATCATAGTTCTGTTTATGTCTGAGATGGTCCTGTCTGCTTTCTCCCCACCCACCCAGAAGCATCAAAATGATCTGGTGTATTTACTATAGATTATTGCTCACTATGGCTTTAGAATACAATTTCAGATTATCCTATTCAGTTCCTATCCCTATGTATTGTGGTTTCAACTCATGTGATTTAGAATTATATGAATTCAGACTCAAGACTTTGAAAGGGCACAAACTGAGGAAAGAAAAATAATGAGTTCATAAGACAATACAGAAAAGTTCATTTGTTTTCAGGAATGATCTGGAAATAGGAAATGGCTATAAAAGGCTAAGGTAGAATGTTATATGGGCCAAAATTGATATTCAGTAAAATTACAGGTTTATAGTATTGATTTAAGATTGGTAATTGAAGTTGATATTCATACAGGAGGTGATATGGACACTGAACAGTACTATAAACAATGGATTGAGACAACAGCAAAACTACACTTAAAAAGAAACAGGTTTCAAAGATGCTAGATTACTCACCAAGTAGACATTGTTGGCAGATTGAAGCGAATAGAATAAGTGTACTATGAAAGGACTTTTACTGAGAGCCAAGGCATCTCTTTCTGCCTGTACCTGGTGAGCCATATTTTTATTGATCAGATCAGCCTTTTTTACCACCTGTAAAAACAATTGTGCCTATAGTGCATTATACTTCTCCACTGCAGAAAAATACATTATAAAGTTATTTTTCCTTATGCCTATAATTCATAAATCCTCCATACTAAGGATTTTTGCTGAATGCTCCATGCAACTAATGCCAAACAAACTCTCATACCTGATATAGTTATTAATTATACTATAAATCATTCATGCTGAATATCTTAAGTCTTTTTGTATACTTTCAATCAAAATCTGTGAAACCTCACTCAGGCCCTTAAAAAATTAGGAATTAAACTTTATAAAGTTGATTGTACTCCATTACATGGAAAGATTAGGCAATTATATCATGGTTCATTTACCTTTCTAATAATGAAGTTTGTTAACTTGGTCTACTCTAGCCCATCTAAATGTTTAAGGAACTCGATTTTTTAGAAAGCAAATTGGAAGTATTAATCATCTACAAAGGGGCATGAGATAAAATTTTTTTTCAAAACCGAAGCTACATAGGGAAAAGACACCTAACTTTTTATCCATTGCCACTTATCGCACATAACTAATTTCTTTAAAATTCTCAATACTCCACAATAAAGTCGACATGGGCAGCAGCTGGGGTGGGGGTGGGGTGGAGGAAGCAATGCCAGAAAAACGGGGGATCCATATTCCTGGCGCACATTTTTCTAACTGTAAATCGTCCCCAGATGCTTTGCAACTTTTAATTCGGCTCCATTGCCATTTGCCTACTTTGCCACTGAAGCCTGTGACCAATCAAAATTAAAGCGAACTTTCGGGCTAACCATTTTTAACTGCATTCCGCGACAATTGCCGAGAAGAGGGGAGCCTCACCTTAACCGCGTAGAGTTTTCCTCCTTTGCGACCCAGATAAACTTTCCCGAAAGCACCTCGGCTGATCGGTTTAACGATGGTAAAGTCCTCGATGGAGGGCGGCTGGGGTACGGTGATGCGCTTCCCACACGAGGCGCCCTTCTCTTCCTCCCTTCTCACATTATCTTGGGGTGCAGAAGTTTCCGCCATCACGATCGCTAACGCCACAGTCCTGCTCTCCTCCAAGCCTCCCTGCGCCCAGCCCGAACAGCCGCTTCGATCCGCCACAATTCAAAACTAAGTTCCACCCCCCTGCTTCCGCCACTTGCACGTCAACCGAAACGACGCAAAACATATTAGCCACCAAGGCAACGCAACGCAACGCAAGGCGGGGTAGGGGCGGACTCACCACCCACACTTCCGGTTTAGTCGCGCCTGCTCGGTTGTCGCTCTCGGCGACGCTTCTCTATCGTCCGGAAAGCACTAACGCAATTGTGCGTTTGTTTTGGGTGTCATTTTATCTTTGCCCCCCCCCCCCCCCCGCCAAAGTATATTTAAAAACAAGCGCGATCTGTCAAACTGTATTACTCCTGAAATTACGTATTGTTCCCCAAATTTATTTCCAGCTTTCGTCTTTATCAGTGTGCAAGAATTTAATCCAGGAATTTAAGACTTTCATATACCAGAGAATCTTGTGAGGGTAGGAGATTGCGGCAGCACAAAGCCCGCTAGTGAGGTTTAAGAATGGATCTGAAAATCACCAGAGCCAGTCCAGTACTCTCGCCCTCTCTCGAAGGCGGCTTTGATCAAAATAAAACTGCCTTTATTACACACGGGTGGAGAGGGAACAAAATGCCCCCAGATATTTTTAATCAGCACTAACAATGCCGACGGCGAAGAGGAACTAACAGGCGCACAGGGAAAGGATATGGGGAAGCCAGAAGAGAAGAGAAGAAGCGGTCTAATCGCTTTCCGCCCTGGTTCAAACAATAGCTCGCTTCAGTCTCGTTGGCCTCCGCCACAGAGAGCGCCTCCATTTCACTAACACTTCCTTCTAATTCACCGCATCGCGCGGACGCGAGCTCAATGTCAGCCCAAATTACTTTTTCCTCCGCCGCGACCATTTTACAAAAGGCGGCGAGACAAGCTCAGAGACTCCCCGCTCAACCGTCTACAATTTACAAATCTGAGCGCAGGCACAGCCGGTTGCTAGGGAGGGGTGATGAGGTCACCCGGAAGTACTCCTCTATAACCGTCAGCTGCCGGGCGGGGTTCAGCCGGGCCAGTTCCAAGTGTGAGAGGCGGCCATTTTCGGGAAGAGTTAGTAAACCACCGAATCCTCTTCTCCCGGGGAAAAACGAGGCCGGAGGAACCGCAGAGGAAGAGGCGTCCTCGGTCTCAACCTGTCTGGCCGCTTGAGTGGCGAGAAGGATGCTTTCTTTTTCTACCACGGTGCAGCCCCAGGTGAAGGCCTCCCTAAGAGCAGCTGTGGAAGCCGCTATTGTTCTGCGTAGTTAGGGAGAACGGGGGCGGGAAGGGAAACGGGACCCCGAAGGAATGGTGTGAGCAGGGAGGTTCCGCAAGGGGGAGGACGGGAAGGCGAGGCTTCCTTGGCCCAATAAGTTTATTAGACAATCTGCGGGAGAGGAAGGAAAAAGCCTTTGAAAATGTGCTGGATTTTACCTTCATGGAAGTTAGTCGAAGCCAAACATGCAAGACTGTAGCCCCTTTCCTGAAATGTAAAGGGATACCGCTCTTGAAAGGCGATGTCTTCTCTAATTATCCTTTATTTCGTTAAATATTTTTTAAAAAAGATTTTACTTGCCTGCCTATCGCTTTGTGGAGATAACTTCCGTTCGTTAACTATGACATACTTTTGTTCTGAGCCTCCTGATTTCCAAATTTATTGGGGTGACTATGAACTGAAGAACGCATAGATGTTCCGTTTCTTAATGTTACAGGCTCTCGCTTAACATTTTCGCCAAAATCTCAAGTGTCCAAAGCAAATACTTGAGTTTTTGAGCACATCATTTAAATGTTAAAAGTACCTTGTTAAGCTGCCTTTTACTGGAATCAAGTTCTTATTTTAGGTTCAAATGAGATCTGAGGAAAATTTTTTGGTAAATTCCAGGATTATGCATAATTCAATAGAGGATCTGTAAAATAATATGGTAAATAACCACTTTAATTCTTTTCTGATCTTGTATCCTGTTGAGTTCGGTCACCGCTCATAATTCCTGCTCATAATGGCTATCTAATTGGAGAAGTTTCCCTTGATATAGAACCAAAGCATTCTGAGGTCAGAAGGATACAAACTAAGATAATCAGAATCAATTATCAAAGATCCAGGTCTTGTATTACAGTAAAAGATTGATCTTTCAGTCTTTAAAAAGCATATTTTTTTATTTTGGCCAGTTGGCCAGAGCCAGTTTGGTTTGGTGCGTAAGATCACTCTCAGACTAACCCATCTCACAGGGTTGTGGGTAGGGACAATAGGAGGAAGTTGTGTTGGATAAATTTTCCACCTTTAATTACTTTGTAAAAGTAATAAAGGTGGGATACAAATAAATAAAAATATACTGCCAAAAGCTGTGACAAGTTGCATGTTATCTTTAATCTCAATTGATGAGAAAATGAGATGATTTTTAATGGAAATTACAAAAAAGTACAGTCCTTTTACCTCTTATTTATTTATTTAGTAAACTTATATGCCACCCATGTAATTTTAGAATTAAAAACAAAACCTTAAAACAAGCAATAACACTTAATTTGATCTATTATTGACAAGATGAGAAGGAAGACGGCAAAATGTACACAGGGAGGAGATGGCATTTTATCTATTTATTTTAACCACCTGGCAGAGCAGGTCTTAAGGTTCTTTCAGAAGGCCAAAGAATTGGATGCAAATCTCATTTTGGGGGTGGGGCGCAATGTTCATAAGGACAAGGCAAGCCACAGCAGAAAAGGCTCTTTTCCTGGAACTGCCAGCTGGAATTCCTTGACCAACGGGGTCCATAGCACACCTCTTCTGTCAGCATGGGTGAAATTGGCAATCCCGTTAGGATGAGATGGTTCTTCAGATAGCTTGATCCTGTGCAATAGTGGTGTTTAAAGGTGCTAATCAATACCTTGAATTGGATCCAGAAGCAAATTGGCAACCAGTGCAGCTTGGATAAAATCAGTATAACATGGGTGCCATAGAGCCCCACAAAAACGTTCACATAACTTATTTCTGCACCAGCTGTAGCTGCCAAATATTCTTCAAGAGTGTAGCCATGTACAGGATGTTGAAATAGTCCAACATGACATGACCAGGGCTTAAGTGACCGAGTGCAGGGATTTCTGATCTAGGAAAGGGCACAATTGGTGCACAGTACATAGTTGGATAAGCTATCTTGGCCACAGCTTCCATCTGCTCTTTGAGAAGTTGCAATTCCAAGAGAACTCCCAAATTGCACATTGGATCTGTTTGGAGCAGTGCCATTCCATCCCCAAGTAAAGTTGTTACAGTCTTGTTGCTGAAACTCCACACTCCAAAAGCCCCTCCCATCTTACCACGGTTCAGTCAAAGTCTGTTGTTCTCCCACCCAAGCCTCATAACCTCAGCAAGAGAGCAATGACAGCAACACTTAGGCCACTAGAGATGGAGAGGTAAAGTTGAATATCATCAGCATACTGGTGGTACTCCATGAGGGCAGATTATCTCAGTGACTTCATGTAGATATTAAAAAGGAGTGGAGAAAGTACTGCATCCTGCAGCACACCACAAAGGAACAGTTGTGGACTTGACTTCTCATTCCCTGTCAACACAAATAGAGCCTTGGAGAAAGGAGTCAAATCAGCTCAAGACTGTCAGTTTCAAATCTCATAGCTGGCCCAAAAAGGGTATCCTTTTTGGGCCAGCTATGAGATTTGAAACTGACAGTCAGTGGTATTGAAGGCCATTGAGAGGTCAAGGATGGATGCATATGCCCCATCCCAATCTTGCCAGAGATCATCAAGTGCAATTAATCTGTTTCCATTCCATTAACTGGGTCTGAACCCTGACTGGACATTGTGTATTAAATGGAATCAATGTTCTTCATTTGTATTTACACTATTCAACTAATTGTCTTCTAAGAGTAACATAGTGCATTAATAGGGTCAAGGCTGTCAAACTCCCAGCCTGTGGATTGAATGCATCATGTGCTGGTCACGCCCACACCCAGTTTAACAAAGGGGGAAAGACCTGATATGAGTTTGACACCTCTGCTGTAGATGAAATACAAACTATGGACAACACATATTCTGCACAATTTATCATTCTGGTCTAAATATCAGTTTCAAGGCTCACACATAGATTGTAAATATTTTCAGTAAAATTATTGTTAATGTAACAAACTGTTTCAAAAATCTTTTATAATATTTTTTCACAATTGGGAGAGGTGTTCTCTATTTCATATTAGATAAGATACCGGCAATACATGCTTTGCTTGTTTTCAGATAGTTTTGCAAACATGATAAGTAAGTACATCATTATTTTCTATAATGCTATGCATATTCCCGGTTTCAGTTTTCTAATTTAATTAGGAGAAGTTACAAGAATAATTTATTTCACAAAATCAAATATTAAAGTTAGTTTTGCGAAGTAAGAGGAATTTTTATACAATGTATTCTGCAGTAATGAATTGATTGCTTCTGAAAAGTTTGTAAATATTTGCAAAATTAAACTAGTTTTTTATGGTTTCAGTGTTTCTGTTAGTAAAATTTCTGTGATATTGATTCAGTATTTAAACTGTATTTTGAAATGTGCAGCAACAGCTGTTTACCTTGTTAAAGCAAACATAGACTTCTACATTATTCCTGGAAGCTTAGGGATTTTACAGTTATTTAAGAACAACCAAATTATATAATATCACATTGCAGCACTGGTCAAAAGGGCCCAGCTGAGATTATACTACCTGAGACTTCTCAGGAAACAACAACTGAATGAAAAACTGCTGGTGACTTTCTACCACTGCACCATAGAGAATATTTTAACTTACTGTACATGTGTATGATTTTTCAATTGAACAGTGACAGATAGGAAAGCACTCCAGAGGGTTAATGTCATTGCCCGGAGGATCATTGGTTGCCCTCTCCCCTCTTTGGAAGAGCTTTATAGCTCCCGCAGCCTTAAGAAAGTTCAAAACATTCTCAAAGATCCATCTCATCCTGGGCCCCCTTTTTTTGAACTATTATTATCTGGCAGACGGTAAAGGATAATACAAGCAAGGACAAATAGGCTGAAAAACAGCTTCTATCCCAGGACAGGAACTCTATTGAATTCTACTGTATAGTACATCATTTCAGTTCGGTTGTATAGATTGTGAGAGGGGTGTGCTTGTGTTTTATTTTTATAGTTATAATGTACACTGAAGATGGCATTTAATTTTGTTGTATGAGGTGCAATGACAATAAAGTAAACCTAAACAAAACAAAACATGTGACTTAATATACCTTGTATTTTACCAGGTTACAGTTTCTTTGAGCCACCTCATAAATGCATTTCATTCACCCAAAAGTTTAACACAGTCTTTCATCCCAAAATCCACCCAGTCTGTGCAGAAAGAAGCACCACCTGAACATGATGTGTTGAACGCTGAAGTAAGAATCCTTGAATGGTGTAATTTATTTATGGATATTTTTCATATAATTTATACTTTACAAAAATATCAATAAGTGTACGTGATTTTTCTATAATATAAAAATAGACGGGTTGGAATTATGCGCCTCTGAGAAAAAAATTCTATTATATTGATAGGAATGCCTAGCTTTAAGTATGTGTCCTTCGGATTTCAATATGAATTCACAAAGAAATTAAATCTTTGAGATTAAATGTTCATTAATTTGATAGCATACTCTGAAAGTGATATTACATGATTATTAAAAAGCATTTGAAATTTACACTCCCATGTTTAAATATTCTAATAATTTCCTATTGTAAAATAATGGTACAATATTTTAATAGATACTGAGTATGAACACATGTTTCAGACAGAATAAGCAAAAACATAGCTTTTTGTAAACCTGGCACTTAAATACATAAGAATCATGGTTGTCAGATTTTAAAAGTTAAATGTTATTTTTGAAGTAATCCAATTTTTAATTATAATTTGAATCCTTTATTATTTTTACAGCCATTACTTAATCTACGAGACCTAGGATTGGGTGATTTGAAAATTAGCCAACTTGATGAAGTAGTGAACAAACTGATTCCTGGCTTTGGCGAAGAAAATAAAATACCCTCACATTGGCAAACGTCATATGTATCAGCAGAGTCTTTCTTTGAAAATAAATATGGTATGCTTTAGGATGATATTTTAACATATCTGGGCAGTAATTTAATTTATTCCTAAACTGTATCACCCATGAATAATGCTTCTGTAAAGTGCTTTAATTCTATTATTGTTTCATTGTAATGCAGTTCCAAATGCAGAATTATTGCTAGTTTTATTTCTAGCTTTTGCCATTCCTCATCTAGGCTCAGCTTATTCAACACTATCTTGTTTACATCATATAGCTTGATTATACTGGATTAATCTTGATGACATTGATTGTAGTATCAAACATAGTTAACTATAATTTGCAAATAAGGAATTAATACAGAAAATCATTATTTTAAATAAATAAATAGCAGTGTCAGGCCCAAACAACCAGAACTATACTTGAAGAGTCCAGTTGGCAGTTTTACTGCTCAAGCGTATGCACAGGAATTTTCTTAGACTGACAATTTGCAACCTGGTGATACTAGATAAGGTTTCACAGCATTCAAGGAGGGGTTGAATGCTTCACCTTGTTGTGTTCACATAAAGATTCTAAACTAAATCCCTGTTTGACCCTAGCTTAGCCAGTCTCTTTCCTACAGGCAAAATTTTGTCTGCTCTTAGCCCCTTAATCCATCTTGTTTCTAGTACTATTGTGTTCTCTTGAATCTGAAATATCCCTTGTGTTTATTTATAGAATTTGTATTCTGACTTCAACATAATATATACCTTTTCCAAATATGAAGTAGACCATATTTGTGTATCTTCTTCAAATCTGCTACACTAATACACACATACATACACACACACACACACACACACACACACCAGGATTGTTTGAATGAAATATGTTTCCCTTAACTAGAGAAAAGACAGGATTGAAATATTAAACATGTAAATAAATAATTTCTCATTTACTTGCTTATTCCATCCTACCATGTACAGTGAGTCTGATATCATGGCTAAAGTTTTGGACTGACATTGGAGAGACAATTTATAATCCTCTTAACCATTCTTCCTTAGCCCAATCTACCTCACAGGGGTATTGTGGGATAAAATGAGAGGATGAAGTATGGCACACCACTTTCTGTTAATGAATGAAAGATGATGTATGATTCAAAGAATGATATGCCTTTTGTTATGATACAAGTTTTAGTAAAAAATCATAATTATTCATTAAAGATGGGATGTTTTTATAACAGGAAACCTTTATCATGTGTTCTTCCATTATTACGGTATAATTGTATTTGCAACTACATAGCAGAATTATTGTTGGAATTTGCATGTACAAGTTACTCTCGAGATGCTTAGCCCAGTTATACTTAAAAATCTATATTCACACCAGTTTTCATGTTTAGAGCTTGCTAAGTGCCTTGTTCAATATATGGATTGCACAAAGACAATTATTACTTATCTGATGACGTGGGTTTATAATAGCAATCACAATAGCATTTGGACATATACCACTTTACAGTGCTTTACAGCCCTCTCTAAGTGGTTTACAGAGTCAGCATATTGCCCATAACAATTTGGGTCCTCATTTTATTCACCTCGGAAGGATGAAGGCTGAGTCATCCTTGAGCCTGGTGAGATTTGAACTGCCAAATTACAGGCAGCCGGCAGTCAGCAAAAGTAGCCTGCAGTACTGCACTCTAACCACTGCCCCACCGTGGCTCATGGTGATGGATAAACCTTACAAATTTCTAATGTAAGTAGCATTTGGGAAGCTATATTCAAACCTAAATTAGCACCTGCTATTTTTAAAGAGTTTTTGCTGTTTGTTTTTGCACAGTTACTTAAAATTCAGATCCATTGGTCTATATAGTTCATTTTCTCCATTTCGTCTCCCATCTTTGGTTCTACTTAGAGTAGGAATTGGTCCTCAAGAAGCCATTAATTCAAATTTTAAACAAGGAATACATAGCGTGTATCATGTTTAACATTCACTTTCTTGACTTTTGAGAGAAAAGTTTACTCATACACAAATATTCTTTGTTCTCTCAGCTATCATAGCACCATTATAATTAAGCATAAAATATTGAGAGTGATCTTTGATTTTGTAACCTGTATATCATCATTGCAAAATTGCTTATTTAAGGGACTGTATTAGTACATTGTCTAATTTACATATATCTGGGATGTATGTATGTATATAATTTAAAATTTTTAAATGCACAAGATCTTATTCCTGTAAGATTTAAGTAAATACTAAATAAGCTTTTTATTCTTTCCTAGGTTTTGCAGATACATTTAGGGTTTTACGTTCCTCTTACCTCTACAGACAGCATCTTAATCCTCCCCAGAGTATATGTTCCAGTCTTCAACACTGGCCAGGTAGGAAGTAAAAATGTTTCTTTTTCAAAAGTAAGAGAAATATAATTGGATCCAGAGTTTCCATAAGTAGAATATGTATTCCTTTGTATAAAGGAGTTCTCTAAAAGCTTTTCCAAAGAAGAATAATCCCTTGTATTTCATTTTGTAGAAGGAGAACTAGTTCATAGTACACTACAGAACATGTAGTCCTTGTCTTATAACAGTTTGTTTAGTGACCATTCAAAGTTATAACAGCATTGAAAAAAGGGACATGATCTTTTTCACACTTACAAATGTTGCCGCATCGCCATGGTCACGTGATCAAAATTTAGATGCTTGGCAAATGATATTTATGACACTTGCAATGTCCCGAGGCCATGTGATCAACTTTTGCGACCTTTTGACAAGCAAAGTCAATGGGGGAAAGCCAAATTCATTCATCTGTGTTACTAACTGAACAATTGCATGATTCAGTTAACAAATGTGGCAAGAAAGGTCATAAAATGGGCAGCATTCACTTAACAAATGTTTTGTTTAGCAACAGAAATTTTGGGCTCAGCTGTAGTTGTAAGATGAGGACTGCCTGTATACAAAAATATTAATCATGCAGGCAATTATGGCCCTGTAGAGATTACTGAATTATAATTCCCAGACATTCCAGTGAGATGATGTTGGAGTTACATACAATTCAATACCTTTTGGAAAATCAAAAACATTTTATCACCAATATAGAAGGTAGCATTTCAGCCTTGAAGGTATTTTTAACATTTTAAAGTACATCTGATTAGTTATGTGATTTTTTTAAAAGTATAGCTATAGTATTCAATTAGACTGATTTAAGGCAGCACTGTATCATTTCTGATACCTCAGTTACAAGTGTATTTTAAGGCCAGGAATTTGCATGTATACCCACTGTTTGTAGGCAAGTCTGGATTTACTGGGAATTGTAATTTGAATTGTAATTTCTATAAAGTATGAAAATAAGTGCAATAATTTATATGTGAATAATTCCTAGTCAGTAAGAAACTATATAGAATAAGCAAATGTTTCAGAGAACTAGTCTGAAATACCTTGTTTAAATAGAATAGGTTTTAATTATTACCAATCTGTGTTGTAATCTATTCTGTGTAGTGAAGATTTCTATAGACTTTCCAGAGCTATCAGAATAAATTGTCACTAAACGCTATGGGGAACAACATTGAGGAATTTTTACTCCTTATAAACTTCAGAAGTTTGCATTTTTAAAAAACGTTTTGGTTACTTCAATTAGAATCACAAACTATCAGCCCTTTTCTGCTTTGCAAATGTTATTTAGTTGTCAGAAGTTGAGTAAGAGTAGGAATTGATGACACAGCAGAGCAAAAAGATGAACTAAAGTATTATTTATTTCTCTCTATAACTGTTCACAATTTCATCTTTATGTTGTTTGAATATATGTATAGGTAATTCTTGACTTGTAACCACAATTGAGCCTAAAATTTCCACTGCTAAGCAAGACAATTGTTAAAATGAGTGGTGCCCTGTTTTATGACCTTTTTTTATTAAGCAAATTATCATAGTTGTTAAGTTAATCTGGCTTCCCCCGTTGACTTTGTCAGAAGCTTCCTAAAAAGATTACAAATGACAACCCTAGGACCACGGCACAATGCAACCACAGAAAATGCACACCAGTTGCCAGCACTCAAGGTTTGATCACACAACTGGCGAGATGTTGCAATAGTCATGTGAAAACTGGTCATAATTCACTTTTTTCAGTGCCATTTCAACTTTGAGCGGTCATTAAACAGTTCTAAGTCGAGAATTTCCTGCAGAAGTGAATGCAAAAGCAATATTTTAAAATGGTATTTTTTTAACTGAGACAAACATGACATTCTAAAAAGAGAGTTCTGAATTTGCAAAGAGCTGTCTTATACATAATTGTTTTAGGTTCTTTTCTCTTTTTCTCTTTTTTTTCTTAGGTTTTTTTCCTCCCTGTGTGCTGTAGGTATTTTCTGATGCCTTCCTACTCCTCAGCTGCGTATCATCTACCTCTCTCTTTCTTAGTTCTGAACTGAATTGGTCACTTATTTCACAGGCATCTCCTGCAGGACTTGAAACACACACAAACACAAAGTTACAATTTTTTTTCCTCTTATGCAGCTTATCGCTAACATGCTTAGAGATAAGCATGATGACGGTTGGCAGGTTGTTTCCATTTATTTTCTTTTCCTTGCCTCGTTGCTCTCATATCCTTGCATTCAACCATGAGATCCCTCAGAAAAAAATCCCTTTAACCTGTATATGTATATTTTAAAAAAAATCAAGTTCTCAAATATGGTAGCTCACATTGCTACAATGGTGCTTAGGTAGCTATTTTGGTATTGAAAATGTGAATCTTTGCACATAGGATTGAGAAATGATTATACAGCTTTTTATGTTACAATATCAATTAAGGATCAGTATCTAAGCAGTATTCCAGATAAGCTATTGAACACATCTCACTGTTTTCTCTCACTTGTTCTTGACGTATAATATCTCTTTTTCTGTATTAAGTTTTCATTCAGTCTCGAGGTTTTAAGACTCTGAAATCAAGAGCAAGACGGCTACAGTCCACATCAGAACATTCAGCAGAAGCAGAAGATGTAGCTCCCTCATTTGTAAAGGTAATTATGAGAATGTGCACATTATGTTGACAACAGAATCTTACACCTTCTCCGGTGACTGTTACCATGTAATGTCGCCCATATACATGAAGTTAGAAAATGTAGTCAAATGTCAAGCAGCTCTTAAGTTCCATAGAAATAGAAATATTACCAAGTGTTAGGGACTTTTTGCATCAAGTTGGTTGTGCAAATAGGGTTAGATTAATTATATTTTTAAATAATTAGTACAGACAGTGAAGAATTAAAATGTATACATAAGTGAATATGCAAAATATTTCCTGTGAAATACTTGGAACAGACTGCACCTACTTGATATTTGCTAGATGTATTAGGCTTCTACTACCATAATAGCATAGCCAAGGATATCAGCTTATGGGAAGCAAAACTAAACAATTAGATTTCATAATTAATATATGACTTTAATTCAAAAGTTAGTAATCTTTGCATCTTAATATATAAAAATGTATTTTTTAAAAGACCAAATTATCACAACATTGCCACCACTTGTAAGATTTTGGTACTCTTGCTTTAAAATCTTATAAAATATTGATAGTTCTCTTTAAATCTTGGGACAGTTTATTGACATTTTTAAAGATTTGTCTATTTAAAATTATTTAAAATTTCTAGGATTCTCAAAAATGTGGATGATAGTGTTACCAATCCATTCTTTATTTAGTTACATGTTTATTATAGTTTATTAATTTTATATAACAAGCACATTTCCTTGATTGGTAGTTTTAAGACTTATTCATGTAAGGAACTAAAACATGTTTATTTGGGGAATACACATTAACTTAAAAGTTCAGTAGGAGTACTTTTTGGAGAGGAAATCACTTTGTAAATGTCCAGTGTATAATCTTTTTTTTTTTTTTTTGCTAAAATTAACGTGTATGTGGAATGGAACAACTCTTCCTGGCCATCTCACCAGAGGTGACTTGCCATAGCCATCTCGCCATGGTTGACTCACCATGGCCAAGTCACCAAGCGACAATTCAAAGTGAGTTAACTCAAGAGAGGGACAAGTAGAATTGCAGCTCACCTCAACCTCAAGAACTTCTATCTTGAGAAGATTCAAATCTAAAGCAAGATAACGCAATTCACTTATCCCTCTCTTGAATTATCCCATGTTGAATTGTCCTGCGCGAGTTGGCCAGGGGCAAGTTGTCCCTGACCTGTGTAAAGCTTTTTAAAAACAAAGGTTTGAATAATGCCATGAAATTACATATGACAGAAATATAAACTATAAATACTTCCAGAGAAATTGTGTTTTAACATGAGATTTGGTGATTTTTAAAAATAATAAATATTTCCTGTTTTGTTCTTAGGGTCTTTTACTGAGAGAGAAAGTATCTGAGATTGAAAGTTTAGACAAACTGATGAAAAGAAAAAACATACCTGAAGCTCATCAAGATGCTTTTAAAACTGGGTTTGCAGAGGGTTTTTTGAAATCACAGGCACTTGCACAGCGTACAATTGGTCAGTTAATCTGTTTTGTTAAAGCAGATTTTGTAATCATTTGTAAACTTCCTTTCCTTTCCTTATTACTTTTTATTATGCTGTAAATTTCCTTTCCTTTTAATATTGGGAGAACATATTTTAAATAAGTAGTAAAATTAATTCCTTTATGTCTGTTTTGTCTAGTGATAGGTAAGTACATCTCCCCTCCATGTCTTCATCACATGTAAAATGATCAGTGTTTGTAATAGTTTTCTTGTTCCTTTGAGGGCAGTTCCAATTGGTGTTACCAGATGGGAAGAGACGTAGCTATAAGCCTCTGCTTTGTGTTTTTTGCACAGCTTGACTCCCCATTCCTAATAGATATCTATGTGAAGTTGCTGGGTGACGTTATCTCTTGATACAAGGCTAAGTATCAACAGTGTTCATACTCAGCTATACATCTTTGTTTCAGGCCATCCAAGTTAATAGTCTGTAGAGATTCTCAGTCATCCATGTCATGGTTGACAAACATGATCTGGATAACTGAGAATCTCTACAGATTTTAGCTAAACAATTCGGGATGAACAGCCTTCGAAATGTGTGGGAGTAGGGATGGATTTCCCCCCCAAAATTGCAGACTACAGGAACTCAGATAATCCTGAGGACGTAGATAAATCTCCAAGTGCTTCAGCGACCCTCTAAAAGAATGCAAATGGCCAGCTGTCTGCAAGGAATATAAATCCTTCCATTGCCCACTGTCCTGTCAGAGTTGAAGAAGCTTCTTGGATAAGAAGCAAGCTTCTTGGATAAGAAGCAAGTCTTCAAAAGAAAAAAACAAGAAAGTCCAGCTGCCTTCTGAATAAAGCATATTTGGGGCACCCAAAGTTACTGTTTCTTTCTCGATGCCTGGAAGCTTTGAGACTCTGGTTAGGGAAAAAAAAACATTGTTAACCTAGAGAGGATAACATTCCCCAGACTAAGTTGTGCAATCAGAGGGTTACTGCTTGAGGGGTGGATGGCAGCTATAGCCAGGCATAGCTGTACCATGCACTGTACTATCTTGAACATCAAATGTCCAATTCCTACATTGGGAGGCCCTTCCTATAGTCACTGAAGACATATTGCCCAGTTGAATTATTGCAGTGTAATGTATGGGAGGGTGGGGGCTTCTCTTTAAGAAAATTGGACGGTGTGAAACTGTCAGTTTGAAGGACCCAGGAGGCATGCCTTCCCTGTTACAATGCCAGTCACTTGAAAGATTCTCTGTCCTAAGCTTCAGACAGCCCTGATCCTTGGGAATGTTCTGGAATATTTAAAGATCTGTTTTTTTTATTCAGAGGCCGAGAGGTGTAATACGTATGTTTGGTTTTTGTATTGTCAAAGAATCTGTAAGGAGTCTCAACTTTTTTGTTTTAAATTGGGTGTTTATGATATTTTATGTTGTGCTTATTTCAGTTTTTGTCAGCTGCACAGATTAATGTAGTGAATATGTGCACCATAATCAACTGACTAACAAATATTTTTTTCTCTTTCAGATTCCTTAAGACGAACTCGATTATTTGTCTTTCTAGCAGTGTTGTTTGGTATTTATACTGTGTTAAAAAGCCAGTTCTTACCTAAAGGGTCGTTTTCTGATGCTGGTTTGTTAACTTTTCACTCTACTACATTTTTAATTTATTATTATTTACTATTTTATTATGCTGTCCTAGACTTAAATTTAAAAGTCAAGTTATTCTGTGTCTGATTGTTAAGGAATATATTTTAAATAAAGGAAAGTTTCCTGAAATATAATGGAAAAAAGAGAAAGAGATTATTTTTATATCTGTATGCTTTATATCTGTTTGAAGTATTTTTGAATAGGATATATAGAACACAGCTTGCATATTCTTCAGATTAGATAAATAATCCCAGCAGGTTTAATATCATAGTAATGCCTCCTTTGTTTTTCAGTATCTATTTATTGTAGTATCAGCCATTTCAGAACTTATATATTGAACAATATCAGAATTTTAATTTTGAATGACATATTTTGTATCTTCTTGAACCGTTGGGAAGTCTTTGATCAGTATTTTAATTTTAGAAAAATTGAAGATATTCTTATTGTAGAAATCAGATGCCTGGATGATATGAGTCTAAAATTTGATATGAGTGGAAAAAATTCTAATTTAGTAAACAGCTGCTAATGGTTTGTGTAAATACTGAGACTGAAGCATTGCCAAAGCTGGAGGTATTGGTGTGTGTGTGTGTGTATGTGTGTGTGTATAGTAACTTTTGAATCCCTTGTAAGAGTGAAGGGAAAATATAGTTTTTAAAGAATATCAGGTAATTCTGCATTATTATGGTATTTATTATTTGTTTATTAAATAAATTTATATAGCTGCCCAGATCATACAAAGATATTGTTACAGATGAAAATTCCTTACATATGTATTTATTTAGATTGTGTTTTAAATGACCACCTATCTCTGGGTAGCTAAGTAGCTTTAAAACACCAATGTATGGACAAATAGCAGCAATTACAATATATTGTACAAAAATAAAATAAATAACAAAATTTATTTGATTAGATAAATTGTTTTGCTTGCAGTTCGTTTCCGAGCAAGTTCTGGGCTTGATGCAGCAGTGGATCCAATTCAAATGAAAAATATCACCTTTGAACATGTGAAAGGGGTAAGTTCAAAAGAGTGGGTATCTTTTGATTATGCAATAAAATTAAAGCAATCAGATAAACATAAATATCCTGATAAATCTAAGAGGGCAGGAGTCAATCCACATAAAACATGTTACTGGGACGGACAAGAAAAGTAAAGTGAATGAATTATATTGTGGATGAATAAAACAACTTATACTTTTATTTAGAAATAGTATAATATATCTGAATGGCAGAGCGGCCCAATTTTGCTTTACTTAAGATGAACATTTGATAGTTGGGCTGTCAGAACTGTGACCTATTTGAATTTTTTTACTATTAATACTTGCCAGTATATTCTCTCTCCCATGCTGCTAAGCATCTGGATGTGTGTGTGTGTGTGTGTATAAATGTATATATAAATGTGTATACACACACACACACACACACACACACACACACACATTTTGGCAGAATCTCATCTGCCATCATCAGGCTTCTGTATTGTGTTCGTCTGTGAGTCATACAGACGAATACAATACCGAAGCCTGATGATGGCAGATGAGATTCTGCCAAAACGTTGCTACAACTTAAAAGCACAACTATAATGATGTGGGAAAATACCCGAACAAAGCTGAATACCATACATGTAAGTACCTGTGAAAACTTAAGAAAACACACACACATCTATGTATATATGTTTTCTTAAGTTTTCGCGGGTACTTACATGTATCGTATTCAGCTTTGTTCGGGTATTTTCCCACATAGTTGTGCTTTTAAAGTTGTAGCAATGTTTCGGCAGATGAGATTCTGCTGAAACGTTGCTACAACTTTAAAAGCACAACTACAATGACGTGGGAAAATACCCGAACAAAGCTGAATACCATACATATGTGTGTGTGTGTGTGTGTGTGTGTGTGTGTATGTGTATATACATACATATACATATATATATATGGATAGCCGCATAATCATACTTCCAGCAGACAAAGGGAATGCCACAGTAGTAATGGATAGAAAAGACTACGAAACAAAATTGACAGACCTACTCCAAGACTCCACATACAAACCCATAAACACGGACCCAACCACATATCTGGAAAAATTAACCAAGAAGAAAATTATAACCAGCCACATGAGCAAAGAGATCCAACAGACGATCAACCCAAGAGAAAAATCTTCCAGATGCTCCAAACTATACGGCCTCCCAAAAATACACAAAGAAGGCATACCTCTCAGACCCATAGTCAGCTCCAGAGGAGCACCACTACAAAACCTAGCTAAACACTTAGCAAAACAGCTACAGCCCCATGCTGAAACAGCAGCTTCACATGTACAAAACTCATAGCACTTCTTGGAAATGATCAAAGATCTACACGTGGAACAAGAAGATTTGCTTGTAAGTTTCGACATGGTTTCACTATTCACTCAAGTCCCGATAAAAGAAACTCTTGAAATCATCAAAAATAAATACCAACCAGCTAAACACCTCATGGAACTAACAGAACACTGCTTAACCAATACGTATTTCATATACAAAGGACAAAGATACAAGCAAATTGAAGGAGCTCCTATGGGATCACTACTGTCACCCGTCATTGCAAACCTGTTCATGGAAGAATTCGAATCCAGAGCCCTGCCTAATGCCACCCACAAACCCAAACTATGGTTAAGATACATCAATGACACATTTGTGATTTGGCCCCATGGAAAAGAAAACCTAAACAATTTCCTAACACACCTAAACAGCACACACCCCAAACTCAAGTTCACCATGGAAACTGAAACAAGCAAACAACTACCATTCCTAGATGTACTAATCTACAAAAAAACAGATGGCACACTAGGACACAGCATATACCAGTACAAAACACATACCAACCACTACCTCAACGCCCAATCCCACCACCACCCAGCACAGATAAACTCCGTGCCCAAAACACTAATTGCTAGAACCAAACGCCTGGCAGACAAGACACACACAAAGACTGAACTATGCATCCTGACTAAAGTACTGACAGCCAACGGCTTCCACAAAAGCAAAATCACCAGCTAGATCCACAAAAACACACTTAGATATAATGGAGACCTAAAAGATGAACAGACCTATGGAATAGCTGTCCTGCCCTACATAAGAGGTACTACAGACAAAATCAGTAAGATACTACACAGGCATCACATCAAGACTGCCTTCAAAACAGATAGAAAAATAGCAGCCATCCTTAGAAACCCCAAAGATAAAATTGACCTAGAAAACCAAGGCATATACGAAGTCCCCTGTGCATCATGCTCGGCCACATATATTGGACAGACCAATAGAAGAATAAGTACTCGCCTGGATGAACACAAAAATGCAGTAAAAATGCTGGAACACACTTCCTCACTAGTCCAACACGTGAAAGCAACAGGTCATAGCATCAACGTCAATGGCACCAAAACCCTAGCCACTATAGAAAACCCCAGCCACAGAATCATCAGAGAAGTCATAGAGATTGAAAAAAGACCAGAAAGCATGAATAGAAGAGATGATTCCACCAGACTGCCAATCATTTGGAAGCCTGCACTCACAAACAAAAAAATCTCCACACCACTAGCCAGGCAAACACCTGGGCACAAACAGATCCCCCCTGATACCTCCAGCTCAAACACACCCCAACCAGGCACCCAGATGAAACCTAGCTTCCTAATAAATGATAGCCGTCCATTTACTCAGAGCAAAGCTGCACTAAAAGCCTCCAATACAGGAAACACAATGTTGCCAGCCAATCAAGACACAAAAAAAGCCACAAAACAGACAGAAGATATTAGAAACACCAATCAAACAGAACACAGCAAACTCCAAGACCAATAAACACAGACCAAGACTCCCAACCAATCAGGATGAAGAAAAAATCATTCTGGCACAGCAGTAGGCTAGCCCCAAATTTAAAACTGAAACAACTGTAAAAGTCTGACTCACAGACGAACACAATAAAGAAGCCTGATGATGGCAGATGAGTTTCTGCTGAAACGTTGCTACAACTTTAAAAGCACAACTATAATGATATGGGAAAATACCTGAACAAAGCTGAATGCCATATATGTATGTATGTATGTATGTGTATATGTATATATATATGCATATATATATGGTATTCAGCTTTGTTCGGGTATTTTCCCACGTCATTATAGTTGTGCTTTTGTTGTGGGAATGACATAGGAAAATACCCAAACAAAGCTGAATACCATAAATGTAAGTATTCTGAGGTTCTCGCGTGTATTTGTATGTGGATCTTTGGTTGTTTGGGTTTTCTCCCGCGTAAGATTCGAAGTATCTAGGCAACGTTTCGATGAAGTCTCATTCATCATCTTCAGGCTTCTGTCTTCGGCTCCTGCTTCTCGGAGTGAAATATATATATCATATATATTTGTTGCCCAGATGTATTCTACAGTTACCTTCTTTTATAATGGAATCCACTATTTAACTTGAATCATTAATGAGTTTTTAAGAACATATAATCAGAGGAAGTTGTTATTTTTCAGTTTCCAAATTATTTAAGCATTAATAAAAACTCACAGGATTTGATTTGTGCTTCTATCAGCACTGTTCCAAAACGTTAATGAAGCAATTAATTCAATTTCCCTTTTTACCAAGTGTACATGAGTAATTTTTTTTCACAATATTTTTAATGCCAGTAAATATTTCTTCCAAATTTTCTCTCATCGGCTACAGATACTGCTATTATACTGATAGTATCCAGTGGGGATTTTTTTTAAATAATCCATTCTGTTCTGATTTTGCCTAGAAATACACCACCTTGGATAATACAGAAATGTCATGCTTAATGTGTTAAATGGCATAATGAAGTCAAATCCCATTTAACCGTTACATTAAAGGAAATAACTTTAAAAGTAACTTTATGCAAGACTATATAATTAACATGTAGGAAGCATATTAGTATGAAATTATTATAGGCTTCAATAGTATCTTCTTAATTGCATTCAGGTAGATGAAGCTAAACAAGAGTTACAGGAGATTGTAGAATTTCTGAAAAATCCCCAGAAATTTACCATTCTAGGAGGTAAACTCCCTAAAGGTAAGTGTGAACCTTTCCTTACTATTACAGTGTAGTCTAATCTTACATGATTTTTTGTAAATCAGATGCAATTTAAGATAATGTCTGATGTACATTCAAATAATTGTTCTTATTCTGAACTATCAAGTTGGTTTTAAATCTTGGAGTGGGGACGAAAGGGGCAGGCGAGATTCCCTACAGAAATCTTTTGTCCCCCTCCCAGCAGAGATTGGATAGAAAGAGATTTGCTGATTGCTACCACATGATCACACTGCTTTTGATGTACAGGAGAGCAAACACTTGAACACTCTTTCTTTTCGATCCACAAGGAGGAACAAAAATGGCATTCGCATAACTGAGGGTCACAAAATTGGCCGTAAAGTTATTTTTTCAGCACTGTTGCAACTGCAAACAGTTGCTGAACGAATGGTCAGTAAACCAGGACTACTGTACTTGTTACTAATAAATGCTTATTTAAAAAAAAATTACAGAACTCAGGACCAATATTGATAACAATACAGTTTGTATACTTTAGCTTGATATTCTTTTCATTCTTATATCTTTCTAGGTGTTCTGTTAGTAGGCCCACCTGGTACTGGCAAAACTCTGCTTGCCAGGGCTGTAGCAGGAGAAGCTGATGTTCCCTTCTATTATGCTTCTGGGTCTGAGTTTGATGAGATGTTTGTTGGAGTGGGAGCCAGCCGTATTAGAAATCTATTTAGTAAGTTTGGGTTTTCCCTTGAATCCCTTTAGTGAAAATAGCATCAAAGTCTCAATAGCTTTTTAGTAAATAGCTATTAGTAAATGGGTAACGTATTTTTTTTGTTAACTACATTAGAAATTTGTGAACATCACAAAAATTCAAATGTATTATCTTTCAGATTATTTGCAGTGTCTCCATTGTAAATGAAAATGTAAGTGAAAAAAATAACTCCATTGGTATGGGGTTTATTCAGAGAATAGCTTTTGTGAATAAAGAAAATACATAATGATAGTCAGAAATATCTCCCGACTTTTGCACTGAAACCCAGTGGAGACAGAGATTCTAAAGAATTTAATGTGTTACTTTTTTAGAGGAAGCTAAAGCAAATGCACCTAGTGTTATATTCATCGATGAGTTGGATTCGGTTGGTGGCAAACGAGTTGAATCTCCAATGCATCCTTACTCAAAGCAGACTATAAACCAGCTCCTTGCTGAAATGGATGGGTAAGTGTTAATTCTTCTTCTAATTAAAGTTTTAGTTTTATTTTAGTAAGAACAGTGGGTGTTGAACCAAGTTATACAAAACAGTTTGGATTTGAAATGTTTTGTGGATGTCTAGAAGAGAAACATGGCCCATAAAATTGAGAAATCTTTTTCTTTTTCTTAGGAGGAAAGGTTATTTCTTTTTGCCATAGAATCCATAAACTGTCTTCTGTGCTTAAATATCTAGATTTTGGGGATTTGTGGTGAGGGCAAAATCCTACAGTGCAGACATTCAAGTAGGGAAGTAATATTAAAATCACGCATAGGTGAAAGGTTTGCATTATTAAAAATGATTCAGCTTAAGTATTTTGAACCTTATATAAGAAAAGCAGCTTTCTGATACTTGAGAAGTTTGCTCATTGAACAATGCCTATATTAATACAAGGTCTGTAATTTCTAACAATTCCCCAAGCATGTACATCTGTATTAAAAAACTAATTTTCAGTTTTTTCTCCATATTTCCTTCATTTTAAAAGTTGAACTATCCTTTTGTTAAAATTCAGCTGGTATTGGCTGCTATTGCATGCACTGAATATGACTAAAAATATTTATTGTATGATGCACAAAGTCACATGATCAAGGAATTTCCATTTCAACTGGGGGAAAAATCCTCTACTACTAGATCTGCCCTATAAAATAAAAGAAACATTCTGTGAAAACCCACTGAATGAAACATGACTTGCTAGATCTAAATAGCTATGGAATAATAACTATAAGTATATTAATTACTTCTTTTTCTTTTGAAGCTTTAAGTCTAATGAAGGAATCATTATCATTGGTGCAACAAATTTCCCTGAAGCACTAGATAAGTATGTCTGTGTGCATGTGCATATGTGTGTAAAATATCTTAGCATTATTTGATTTTGTGTGAATATGATTTTGGTAGTTTAGGTCAGTAATAAGGATGCATAATTAATAATCCTGTCAATATTCCTTGTCTTCACAATTAAGTAATTAAGAAAATAGCTATATTTTGCTGGAGCAATCATTCTAAATGGAAGCTCTTAACTGAAAATAAAACAGATTTAAATGCAGTTAGTACTCTTGAAATGTAGCTGTGTAATGTTAGTCCTTAAGTAGTTTTGCAAGAGATTCTTGTGCTTGCAATTATTGTGAGATTTTCTGTGGAAAGCATGTAATTGTGCAAAATGACTGTGGAAATTACAAATGCACTAGCAACTTTTCTTATTATATTGCCTTTTAAAATATTTTAATATAAAAAATAACCAAGATTATAGAATAGAATAGAGATGAAAGGGACCTTGGAGGTCTTCTAATCTAGCCCCTTGCTCAAGCAGGAGACCCTATACCATTTCAAATAAGTGGCTGCCCAGTCTTTTCTTAAAAACTTCCAATGATGAAGCACCCACAACATCTGGTGGCAAGCTGTTCCACTGGTTAATTGTCTTCACTGTTAGGAAGTTTCTCCTTAATTCCAGGTTGCTTCTCTCTTTGATTAGTTTCCAACCATTGTTTCTTGTCCTGCCCTCTGGTACTTTGGAGAATAATTTGACCCTCTCCTCTTTGTGGCAGCCCTGAAATACTGGAACGCTGCTATCATGTCACCCCTAATACTTCTTTTCTTTAGACTAGCCAGACCCAAAACCTGCAGCCATTCTTCATATGGTTTATCATACATGGAAATCATTCACAATATTTTTTTCCTCCCCTATTTAGTGCTTTGTTACGCCCTGGCCGCTTTGACATGCAAGTTACAGTTCCCAGACCAGATGTCAAGGGACGAACAGAAATTTTGAAATGGTATCTGAATAAAATAAAATATGATAAGTGTAAGTGCTGCATTTTTAAAATAAAAACATAGAGAATTGCTAGCAAGCTGGCTGCATAAGAAATGCATGTTGATTGAGATACAAGATCTTCTCGTTAATATGAATATTTGTGCTTATTAGAACATGCTCAGTTAAAGGCTAGAGGTTGCTATTTAAGGATTTTTTAATTATCCTTACAACTAAATTTTATCAAGTGAAAACTAAATTAAAAACTTATACAAAACTTTGCTGCACCGAAGAATTGCCTAATATTTTTAAGAAAAGGAAAGGAAATTTGGTCAATCATTTGAACAATTCTATTTGTTTCTCATGTCACAGTTCTTATTCACACATTATCATCATAAAGATGATAAATTCTTAAAGCTGGATCATCTTTTTTTTAAAACAAATTTTATTAATTTTTAAAGACATACAAAAACACAAAACATAGAAACATAAAAAACCTCTTTTCTGAAGGTTGCTTAGTCCCGGGTTAAAACTCTTCATACAGACACAAATTCAAATTCATATTCATTTTATATACCATTCCATATCTTATTAGCATTTTCAATTTTCTATATAGCTTCTCCTCTCTTTTAAATTTTCTCAATTTTATTTTGTTTATCTCATCTCAATTCGAATCATAATATTATTCTCTGTCTGTTCTACTTCCAGCTATCAATTTGTCTTTCTTCTTTAAAGAAAACTTCTCCTGTATACTAATTGGAGTATGACGCCTTTATCGCTTTCCCCTACATTTATGATACTTAATATAGAATACATAGCTTACATTGGGATTCTGTTTGGTACATTCTAAAATTATACAATATTATCCATACCAATACAAATCTATTCATTAATATTAATGTTCGTTTATATCTTAAACACTTAGCACATTACTTTTCAATTAAATCACATACTTTTATGGGAGCACCTACTTTCCAAGATTATTCCCCCCCCCCCACATCACATATTTTGAATCATTATTTCATTAGGCTGTTCCCCCTTCTTCTACTCCAAATCTCTCATTTCAAAAAAAATTCCACTAGAACAACATAGTCTAATCATTAATATTAACAATCTTAAACATTTTACCCATTTCAGTTAAATGCCATGCCTTTATGGGAACACTTATGCTTTCCATGATTATTTCCCCTCCATATCACATATCTTAAGTCATTGTTTCATTAAAGTGTTCCCCTTTTCTTGACAAAAATTTCACTAAGTTATACTAAATATATCATCACATTTTAAATTGCATGTTATTTCCAATTTTCTATAATTATTTCTAAGTACAAATGTGAGAATACAATAATGCAATCTTGTGTACCTTTCCAGAATCCCTTTTTCAGTAAATTTTACCCATTATCTCTAAAAAAACTTTTGTTTCTTTGCATCTTGCTCCCCACCATTGAGGCTTCTCATCCCTTCCTTCCTCCCTTGCTTATTCTTCTCCTCGTCCTCTTTACCCCCTTGTCTCTCCACCTCCCTTTTATTCTGCTTTCCTCCTTTCTGTTGTTTTCCAACATAGTGTCCCCTTTTCATCTTATTCTTCTCTTTTTTGGTTATTTTTCCAAGTCTTAAAGTCTTCTTTTCCTTTTTCTCTTTCTTCTTTCCTTCCCTAGCCAAAGTCACTTGTTCATCAAAAATGGCTTCTTCTTGGTCCCAGTCATCCTGTTGCGCATTCAGCTTTACATAAGTACAAACCGCCATTTCTAAAAAATTGAAATAGAGTGCCCAAAGAATCCTTCCCTTCTTGCTTTTCTTTTTCATATTTTTGATATACAAGTTTCAATCCAACCACAAGTGATGCCATTATAAAGAGAAAAAGTTTTTCCAAACAACCACCCAAGAGCTTTAATCAGAGGTAATTCTCAGAAGTTCCAAAGTCACCAAACAATCCAAACAAGCTGTTTCTTTTAAATACTTTCTCCTTCTTCACTTTCTCTTTCTGGGGTTAAAGTGTAATCACAAGGTTCCATTTAAGATATATCTTTTAAAAGTCTTATTAATATTTAATAACTCTTTAGAGTTCTAGGCAATCTTCTGATTTTCAAATTCTGCTCCAATTATTTTTCCTCTCCCTTCCCACTCACAGCAAAAAAGATCCCTTTTTAAAAAAAAATAATATTCAGAAATCCTTATCCCTTCAGCATTTAAATACCTCCAGTGCAGGTTTTCCGATTTCTTTTATGGTTCCATCCGCTGTCACGTTAAGGAGAATGAAAAGAAAAAAAAAACTTTCCCTTTTAGAGTTCCATTCGCTGCTTGTAACTCTCTCTGGAAACAATGTATTTTTAGCAACTTTTCAAAATTCCAGGGTACTTTTTCTTGCTTTGCTCTGTCCCGGTCAAAAACAACTTTCACAGCTCTTCCAACTTTCTCCCTCCTGCACAATCTTGTCTGGCTGTAGGTTTCTTCATGGCGGCCATTACAGACCGCCGCTCCTCCGCCTTGGGAAAAGGGGGTTTTGCCGGCTGGGGAGGGGGTCTGTGACACCCCCAAACCCCTATCCGTATCCCCCCTGTCTTCAGCTGCCTCTACAGGGCAACTATATCCCCCAGATCCAAATGGATTGGGGGAACCTTGGCGGCGAGTGCAGCAGGGATCGCGCAGTATCGCGAATCCCTGCCGCCGCCGAAGCCTTGCAAACCGGAAGCATCCAAAGCTGGATCATCTTAAATAGTGTATGCAATGCAAAACTGCATCTTTATGTTTATTGTGTATGCTGACTTGCCTGAATATTAACATCAGTGTGGATTGACAAATGCAAAAATGTGTCTTACACAGCCATTAATCCAGAAATCATCGCAAGAGGGACAGTAGGATTTTCTGGAGCTGAATTGGAAAACCTTGTGAATCAAGCTGCATTAAAAGCAGCAATTGATGAAAAGGACATGGTTACTATGAAGGAGCTAGAATTTGCAAAGGACAAAATTGTCATGGGTAGGTATTATATTTTAAAATCACTTACTTATATATTTTTGACTTAGTGATAACAGTAACTTTTATTTTAATATAATACAATATAAAATAGTATAATAAATCCTCATCTTAACAGACTAATCAGTAAAAAAGATATGCATATATGTTTGCTAAATAATTGTGTTAATTAGATCATGTGACATCACTTGAAAGATCTTACGGAAATGATAAATTTGGGTCATTGCATGTGATCAAGTTATATCAAAATTTACAGAATCACTCTATGAGATATATTTTATAGAGACATGAGATTCTTACATATGTTGAATTGCATTAGTGTGTTAAAAGAAAGATTTATTTGGATTGTTTATTTTCAGGGAAATCACACAATTGTTATAATATTTATATACTAACTTTCAGAAATAAGTTTAATTAAATAGACCTTACAAATAATGCTATTGAGAGAATGAGATGCAGGGAATATAAGAGGTTTGTTTTAGGCTCTGTTTTTAAGACTTTTCTATGCTGTGCCTGTGGGGCATATATAGATTTTGTGGCCTGCCATAAGTGCTGCTGGTGTGAAGAAGACACGGAGTTCATGTTGGCCATGAAAGGTAGCTGGGTTAAGTCATGAGGCTTTTACCCAGCTGTTTATATGGGAGATTTAGAATAAGCCGTGGTTTAGCAGAACCCTAAAAATGGTTCTCCCCTAAATGGATAATGTTTTGCCTAAGCTGGACAAAAGTCAAGCAGTTCTGAGCACACTCCACATTATTTTTCTTTTTCTCTCTCTTATCAACCCTAGAAAGGGAAGAGGGAGGCAGAAAGGGAGAGGACGTAGGAGAAGTTGAGGGGGAAAGCCCCTGGTAGGGAGACATGGGAAGTTACCTAACATACTTGCACTGTTTGTTGTTATCATTGTTGTAAGTATCTTCTGTGAATACCATCTATAACAAAAAGACTGCCATGTGTTTCTCTGTCCATTGCCATTTTTGCTTTATAATATATCTGCAAAAATGAACCTAGCCTGAAATGCAACCTTGAAGCCTCTCAAATGCAATAAGCATCCAGCAAATCCAGAGTGGGCACAAATCTTTGAGTTCTGATTGTCAGTATCAATTATATACAAAATGGAAGTTTTTATACATGATATATAGACCTGGGATTTATAGAAATGTAGACTACCTTAGAAAAAATGAAACAATGGAAGGGAGTGGAAAAAAAGCAATCCTAAGGATGTTCATTGTTAGTGGAATACTGACTGGCCAAGGGACAGGTGGCAGGTAACAAGAGGAAAGGGAATGAATACAACATAAGTGAATCACTAAAATCCTGAAAGGGAGATAGATACTGTTCAGTTTTTATCAATACGTTGTAATTGATAGTTTGTTAAAGTTCTCTTGGTTTATTTTTAATTTCAGGTCCTGAGCGTAGAAGTGTAGAAATTGGTGACAAAAATAAAACCATTACAGCATATCATGAATCTGGGCATGCCATTATTGCATATTACACTAAAGATGCTATGCCAATCAATAAAGCCACAATTATGCCACGAGGACCAACACTTGGACATGTAAGATTTGAATAATAGACAACACTGCCTACCTTGTTGATTTTAATAGGGCTGTACAGTGCTTTAAGTTTGAAGGGATTCATTAAGTATGTAATTTGATGGGTTATATGATTGTACTGTATACATTTTTCCTCCTTTGAATTTGGTATTGTGTATAGCTCTATAGTTTTAACAATTTTTACAACTATCTTGTCTAAGAAATTTCTTCTCACTACAATGCCAAAGACTTCAAAGATAGTTTTTTTCTAAGATATTCCTTAAAAGAACTGGGTTGCTTGGGCACCAAGTCACATTATTTAAATAGTTATGATTTAAAGCTTAATATGCTAAGTTATAGTGGTTTTTATTGGTAAGATTCAAGGAGAGCATTTCATCAGTTTCAATTGTTTCAAGATTGCTGCACATTAATTACCTCGGTACAGTTTTGTATAACACTGTAGGACTTTAGACTGCAAAGTTACAAGGATTATTTATTTACAAAGTAAACTTAACTGAAAATTATTAATAACAATAAACAGTTGTATTATAAAGAATTATTTCTTATTGGGTTATCTATTGTAACTATATATATTATTTTGAAAACAGAAGTGTTAGTACATTTCTTTAAAGTTACAATATTTTCTAGCTCCTTTCCATAATCATGCTATCTGCCAGTCCCACTATCAAATGTGCTGGATTTGGTTTTTAGGAAATATTGAGGTAAGACAATAAGCAAGAATATTGGCAATTGCTCATCTCATTTGATTTTGTGTGACAACATCTCAAACCCTTTTGATATACCATAACAATGCAAATGTCTTTGTGATATTTTTGGAGCCCTTCATGGATTTCTTACTTGCAAAATATGCTGTGAGAAAACAGCATATTTTACAAACAAGAAATGCCTGCAGAGGGCTCAAAAAATGTCAAGGCGCTTAGAATCCTTAAGCATTATCACTTTAGCAAGTAGAACAAATAATCTGGCAGCCATTAAACCTGACTTATGGGTTTTGCTCAACTTAATGCGTAATTTTGTATCAAAGGTTTCCTTGTTGCCAGAAAGTGACAGATGGAATGAAACTAGGTCTCAGCTGCTTGCCCAGATGGATGTCAGTATGGGAGGAAGAGTAGCAGAAGAACTCATATTTGGCAGTGATCACATCACAACAGGTTAGTCAAAATTAAAGTGTGCACAGAATGGAAAAATGTGTTTTGTTTCAAACTTGGAACAGTTCTTTCTCTGGGATTACACAGTTAGTCTTCAATTTACAACCATTTGTTTAGTGACTATTCAAAGTTACGCCACTGAAAAAAATGATCACTTTTCAGACTTATGACCATTGCAGCATCCCTGTGGTCACGTATCAAAATTTGGCTTGGCAATTGGCTCATATTTATGACAGTTGCAGTGTCCTGGGGTCATGTGACCATCTTTTGCAACTTTCTGACATTCTGACAAAGTCAGTCTCAAATTCTCTTAATAAGCATGTTACTAAAGTAGCAGCTACAGTTATTCATTTAACAATTGTTGCAAGAAAAGCCACAACATGAGACAAAACTCATTCAAAACTCACTTAGCAATGGAAATTTGGATCTTAACTGTGGTCATGAGTCTAAGACTACCTGTATAGAATGTTTTGGATCAGTTACAGTTTTATCAAACCAGAACCCACTTTAGTTTTAGATGCAACAGACAAGATGACTAAGGCAAGGCTAGTATGCATCACTCCTGG
This sequence comes from Pseudonaja textilis, assembly GCF_900518735.1. Next base: position 1,066,591 of record NW_020769353.1, read on the forward strand.
TTTTCTCTCAGCAGCTTCTGGTGTGGCATATATCACTGTCCACACGATTTTCCTAATGCCTTCCCTTCCTCCTCAGCTGTTACCAGTGTCTCAATTTGGCTTACCCCAACAGCTATATTCCTTCTTGCCTCCTTCAGTAATCACTGTCAGTGTCCTAGCACAGCACAGTTATATATCTACTCATTCTCCAATCATGATGGTCCCACTCATACATCCTGATCTTTTCTTGCATTTGCTTCTCTGAACATTTCTCCCTGGGACAACTGCATTTGGTTGTATGACCCAAATTAATTGGACTCATGCACTTATAACAGAAATTTTAGCTCAGGTACAGATTACTCAAATACTTTGTGCATTCCTAGTCAAAACAACTTTCATAATTCATATGTAAGGACTTTAGCTTTTACAAATTAATGTTATGCTTTTTATAATTACCTAGGTTCTTCTAATGACTTTGAGAATGCTACTAGGATAGCACAACTCATGGTAACCAGATTTGGAATGAGTGACAAGGTACAATTACACGTACTCTTCTTTATAATGAATTTGCAATGAAATATTTTTATGTTGTAGTTGTGCAGGTATACAGTGCAGTCAGAAAATATTCAGACCCCTTTTGTCAATTTTGTTATGCTGCATCCTGATTCTACAGTTAAAATTCATTTTTTTTCTCATTAATCTATACTCTGTACCCCATAACAACAAAGTGAAAACAGAATTTTAGAAATGTCTGTAAATTTATTAAAAAGAAAAAACTGAAATATCACATTGGCATAAGTATTCAGACCTTTCACTCAGTACTTTGTTGAAGCACCTTTGGCAGCAATTACAGCCTTGAGTCTTTTTGGGTATGATGCAACAAGCTTTGCACACCTGGATTGGGGGATTTTCTGTCATTCTTCCTTGCAAATCCTCTCAAAGTCATTCAGGTTGGATGGTGACCATCCGTGAACAGCCATTGTCAGGTCCCTCCAGAGATGTTCAATAAGATTCAAATCAGAGTTCTGGCTGGGCCATTCTAAGACATTCACAGAGTTGACAACTGTGTTGTCTTGGGTGTGTGCTTAGGATCATTATCATGTTGGAAAGTGAAACTTTGGCCCAGTCTGAGATCCTGAGCACTGTGGAACAGGTTTTCATTGTGGATATCCCTGTATTATGCTCTATCCTGCTTTCCCTCAACTCTGACGAGTATCCAGTTCCTGCTCCTGAAGAACACCCCTAGAGCATGATGCTGCCATCACCATGCTTCATGTTGGGATGATATTGGACAGGTGATGAGTGGTTTCCTCCAGACATAATATTTAGAATGGAGGCCAAACAGTTCAATCTTGGTTTCATCAGAGCAGAGAATCTTGTTCCTCGCAGTCTGAGAGTCCTTTGGGTGCTTTTTTGCAAACTCCAAGCAGATTTTCATGTGTTTTGAACTGAGAAGAGGTTTCCATCTAGCCAGTTTGCCATAAAACCCAGATCAATGGAGGGCTACAGTGATAGTTGTCCTAGAACTCTTTCCCATCTCCACGCAGGATCTCTGGAGCTCAGAGTGACCAGGCTCTTGATCGCCTCTCTTGCTAAGACCTTCCTTCACCAATTGCTGTGTGACTAGATTGTGACCAGTTCTTGGAAGAGGCCTAGTTGTGCCAAACTTCTTCCACTTAAGAATTCTGGAGGCCACTGTTCTTAGGAAACTTCAGTGCACCTGAAATTTTGTTATAGCCAGATCTGTGCCTTGCCATAATTCTACCTCTGAGCTCTTCAGGCAGTTCCTTTGACCTCATGGCTTTTGCTCTGCTACCATATGCATTGTCAGCTGTAAAGCCTTCTATAAAGAGGTATGTGCCTTTCCAAATCATGTCCAATCAAATTAATTTACCACAGATTAATTCCAATCAAAGTATAGAAACATGTCAGCAATGATCAAGAGAAATGGGAGGCATCTTAGTTAAATTTCATGTGTTCTTGAAAAGGATCTGAATACTTATGCCAATGTGATATTTCAATTTTTTTCTTTTTAACGAATTTACAGACATTTCTAAAATTCTGTTTTCACTTTGTCGTTGTGGGGTACTGAGTGTAGATTAATGACAAAAAAATGAATTTCAACAACTGTAGAATCAGGCTGCAGCCTAACAAAATTGACAACAATGAAGGAGGTTTGAATACATTCTGAATACATAAAGGTTTGTTCTTATGGAGTAAATATAGTGTAGCTTGAATGCATGAGATTGTACTATTTTCCTACGGTATTTAAAAACAAAGTTATTTCAACAAGTTTCAAAGTCAGGAGTCGCTAAATGTGAAAGAAGAGGATGCTAGAGGAACAGGGACATTTGTTTAAGCACAATACATGGTCTTCTCAGTTTAGTGGTACATAAAGAGTTATGCAAAACTCTGACTGACAGATTTAAAGCAACAGCAGGAGGAGGAGGAAGAAATCAACTGAGCAAATACAATGTTGCTAGATGGAAGCATCCAATAATTTTAATTTCTAGATACATACAGGCCCTTGTCTAATTTTGTTTAAATATTGGTGTTTTTTAATCTACGGAACTGTATTTATCAATAGAAAATAACCATCAGCAAGCGCTCTTATCAATTTATTTGGACACTGAAAAAAATAAATACAGATCCAACAACTTATAAGAGCAATATATTAGATCGCCTGATGCTCTTTTCTAGGATAGAGTTGTTAAGGAGAAACATATCAATCTTGGAGATCACATAAAACTTAACATTTTTTAATAGGATAGAGAACATGAAGCCCAGATTATCAGTCTTGGTCGTACAAAGCCATAGGCAGCTTTTCTTGCTAATTGTGATTGGAGATAGAGGGGGACATGTTACCTGAGTGAATGCTTATGAATGGAAACTAAACTGACTTTTAAAAATAACAACCAATAGGTGATGAATGTATGTGAATTGAATACAAAAGTGAGTGACCAGTGCACAAGCAATACATTTGCTCATAGAAAGAGAATGAATGTGGACTAAATTGCAAAAGAGATATATGAAGGATGAGTGAATGGGTTGAGAGGATGAGGAAGATCAAAAAAGTGATGGTTGCAGCTGATGGGCTCTTTCAAATCAAGTAGCAAACAAGACACAAGTCATTTATTTACTTGATAGCTAATTCTGCCTATCTCTGCTAGGTAAAGGTAAAGGTTCCCCCCACACATACGTGCTAGTCATTTCTGGCACTAAAGGGTGGTGCTCATCTCTGTTACAAAGCCGGAAAACCAACGCTGTCCAAAGACGTCTCCGTGGTCATGTGGCCAGCATGACTAAACACCAAAGGTGCACGGAACGCTGTTACCTTCCCACCAAAGTTGTCCCTATTTTTCTACTTGCATTTTTACATGCTTTCGAACTGCTAGGTTGGCAGAAGCTGAGACGAGTAATGAGCTCACTTGGTTACGCAGTGCTAGGGATTCGAACCGCCAAACTGCCGACCTTTCTGATCAACAAGCTCAGCGTCTTAGCCACTAAGCCACTGCATCCCTGAATTTGACTGCTAGTAGATTCATTTTTCTTGCAGCATTTCAGACTGGGTACTTAAGCTAGGATGAAACAAAAAAGACATTGCTGAACTTCTAAGTAATGTTATCTTCCCTTTCTTTGCGTTTATTTTACAATTAGATGGCTTAAATGCATGAATCTTTGAAAGTTTTTGAAATGAAAACAAGTTATTAAGGATGACCCATAAACCTGTTTTAAATTAATTATACGTAAAGCATGTAACTAATTAAGATTGATTGATTGATTGATTGATTGGCTGCTCATCTTACTTCAAGATAACTCTGGGTGGCTTATAATTATAAAAGATAAAAAACTGTATAAATTAAAACATAAATAACTTAATTCAAAATCCAGACACTACAAACCAATTAAAAGACAGAGAAGAGCAGGATGGGAGCAGATGGAATGTGTTGTTAATCAAACAATCACCTCCACTGTGCAATTCTAGTCACACAAAAGAGAAAAGTCCCACAGATACACTCTTAAACAAATATAGAATGGCAGTATTGGTGGGTTTTTTTGTTCAAATAAACAAGTCAATTTTGAAATGATGAGTTGCTCTCAAATATGAATAAGACCCAGTGGTCAGATTCTTCAAAATTCATGGGATAAAATTATATTTCTTACCTGATCCGTGGTGATCAAATTATCTAACAATTATGCTGCATTTGATTTTTTGAAAATGCTAAATAAATAAGCATTTTCTTCTCTCTCTCAAATCATTTTCTTTTTCCATAAGCTTGGTGTTATGACTTATAGAGAGACAACAACTTTTAGCCCTGAAACCCAATCTGCAATTGAACAAGAAATAAGATCTCTTTTAAAGGTAAACATTTTAATTCTCTGATTCAAAAAGTGGATACTTTCTAGATCCTTAATTTTGTTGAATGTATTAATATGATGTACTGTAAAAATTAATCAGAGCTAAGGATCTAAAACAGTATGTTATGTGGCTACTACTTTAATTTATTGCTTATAAATTAAATTATAAATTATATCAGTCAAGCTGAGATTCTGTATATATAAGTTTAAAAATGACAATAATTGAACTTGCTTGTTCCTCTGCTAGTTTTTAAAATTATTTTTATGAATGTTTATACTTTATACTTTTTATTCCATTCCTTGGTTATGTTGAAATACACTTCAAGAGGACCTGATGTATTTGTATGAAGCATATTTGAATAAGCTACAAATGTTTTAGATTAATTATAAATAATGTTAGTGGTTAATCTTAGCTTTTTTTCATTTCCAGTGTTTTTTGCTATCTTTCTTAATTTGCCTTTTTTGTGGTAGGATTCATATGAACGGGCAAAGAGTATCTTGAAGGCCCATGCAAAAGAACACAAGAATTTAGCAGAAGCTTTATTAACCTACGAGACCTTGGATGCCAAAGAAATTCAGATCGTTTTAGAAGGCAAAAAACTTGAAGTGAGATAACTTCCTTGTCAAGCTGTCTAACAGTCAAAGTAGTGGCCATTTTATACAGTGTAACTTTCTTTCCTGCTGGATGTATGTGTGCTAATAGTCATATTTTCAAAAGATAAACAACTTGTCTTGTGAGCTTTTGTTCCCCTTACAAGTAGTCCTTGCTTACTGATTACAGTTGAAACCAACAGCTCTGTTGCTAAGTGCTGCAGTCACTATGTGAAAAATCATGACTCTGTCAGATTTATGATGTCCCTTCCATTTTTGGTTGAGAACAAATGTAAGAGTCAAAAAGGCAAATCTGGGAGGTGGAGTTAAACGTCATCAGTTTAAAATCCTTGCATTGCCACAATAGATCCAAGTCCAGCCCTTCTTGAATTCTGATGATCCTTATCTAGCACTAATTTAGTGCTGATCATTAGTTGACCAGATTCTTTTCTATAGGTTGGACTAAATCTTCTATGCTGCAACTTTATGAATAATCCTGATTCTTCACTGCTTTAATTAAGTGAGACATCATGTGATTGATTGGGTATTACAATTTCATTTCCATGTTCTCCATTCTGCTGGTTGAAAGTCGGTTGTGACGCTTGCAAATAGTGGTCACATGGTCATGGGATACTGAAACAATTGTAAATCTGAGGATTGGTTGCAAAGATATTTTTCTTCCAGCTACTGTAACTTCAAGTAGTTGCTAAACAAGGTAGTCAGTAAGCAAGGAGTACCTATTATTTGTTTTTTCTTAGAAGTGAGGTTATAAAAGTAATTTGTCAGGGGTTCACCTGCTTTAGAAATCCTGAATGCTAAAACAAAAGAGTGAATTGATATACCTTCACTGCTAGCTTGTTCAAGTGTATAAGCAAAGGAACTGGTAACTGCTGGTGTTACTCTGCGAATTGGGGCATTTGAAACTGCAGAACATACAGTTACATGAAAGTAACCCTTCTGTTTCTAAACCAACATTTTATAAAGCCTTCATTCATAATTTATCATACTACAGGAACTTAAGGGCAGGCACTATACTGTAGTAATTGTGCTCTGTCTTCCAGTTGACCTTCAATAAGTGAGATAAGGAGTTTGTACTCTAATGGGCACAAAATAATGTTCATCTATTCTGGAGATAGAACTTAAGAGTGAGTGAGCGAGTGAGTTCCCTGGACAGTAATATTTGTTACAACTAGAAAAATTGCATTGTCACCTCTGAGATAGCGTTGGGGAAATGTTTTCAATTTTATGGAGGTGTGATTTTAGTGCTCCTGTGAAACTTTTTAAATGGAGAATAGTTATGGAAATTTGAGTCCGTCATTGTGTACTTGGCAGGCCCTTTTTAAAAAGTACAATTTTGATTTCAAAATTTTAATCCATTTAATCTGATGGCACATGCCATTAAGATATTAAGTGACAATTAAGAGATGTTCTAAAAACTGAGATTAGGGTTGGGTTGACTATAGCAATTGAGAACTGCTAATAATAATTACACTGCTTTACGGGGAGGTTTAAGTTGTTTAATAGATGGCTCTCTACAATTTTAAGTCCTACACTAATTTTAAAAAAGAAAGAAAATTCTCTCAGTGAGAAAAATAAAACAACAACAAAAATAAAACAAAAGAATTGGATTTTGAATTAGGGCTTATAAGGCGTTTTGATGCCTTGTTGACAGTCCAATTTCATTTGAATTTGTAGATAATTCATTTTCTTTTAGCAATCCCAGTATTTCAATGGAACTCTTTTCTGCTTTTTCCATATAGTAAACTTGGAAGAACTTCAAGTTCATTTCATTATTGGAATTCCAAACTGCTATGCTGTTTCATTACAAATGTATACTTTTTTTAGCAATAAACAGTAAAAGATGTGCAAATGCAGCATGTTTAGCACATTTGGGAAATCATATATTTTAATTACGCAAAGTGCTTTTTAAAGTTTTCCTCCTATTGTAAAACTGCTTTTACTTTGGTAAAAGTATAAATCTGTTTAAATAAAGTTTAAATCTGTAAATAAATTTGAGAGTTAAGCAAAATGTGTAATTTTTTAATAGCGAATTTCCATAAATCTTTTGTTTGTGAGAATTTCTGCTACTTTGTTGCTGCTACTTTACTTGTTCATAACATAATATGGAGACTTTACAATTTAAGATTGAATTGTTAAATAAATTTCACATTGTCAGTATTTAGATTCTATGGAATCCTGTAACTTCTAATGCATTTTCTCTTTCATGAAACCTTATTAAGCTTTGAGATGGCGAGAATAACTTGCTAGCAAGTTTCATATGTATGTTCCTGCAAAAGCAAAGAATTAAAACTGGATATAATATTTTGCTTCAGATTTTGTTGCATACACTATTCCCTACACAATGTTTTTTATTTTTTTTATTTTTTTATTTATTAAATTTATATGGCCTCCCGTCTCATGACTGACCTTGGGAATACTATAAAGTATGCATGCATTTTACCGTCAAGCAGCAGTTTGTAAGAAACAATACTGAAAACAACCAACGGTGATTGCCTTAATGCCAAGATTTCTGAATACAAACTGATGAAATCTTGGCTTGTGACACCAGATTTCACCGTGGCTTAAAAGAAGAAAATATGGATAATTCATCAGGCAATAATGGAATAATAGAATAGAAAAAAGGAGAAAATCACAAAGTAATAAGACTTGAAAATTCAAAGATCATGGCATAAACCAGCCATCAGGTCTAGTATAGGTAGTCCTAGACTTATGATCAAATTGAGCTCAAAATGTCTTGCTAACTGAGCCATTTGCTGAGCTTTGCCACATTTTATAACTTTATAATCTTTCTTGCCATAATTGTTAAGTGAATCACTGCAGTTGGTAAAGTAAATAACACAGTTGTTAAATGAATTTGGCTTCCCCATTGACTTTGCTTATCAGAAGGCCGCACATGACTCCAGAATGTCATAGATATGAGTCAGTTGCCAAGCATCTGAATTTTTATTATGTGAGACCATAGACGTGCCACAACAGTTGTGGTCAAAAGTCACTGTTTTAGTAACATTGTAACTTTGAATGGTTGCAAATGAATTATGTGTCAAGGGCTAACTTAGTTATCAGCACTCTTGGGGCCATACCAAAAAATCTTGGCCAGCAGTTAAAAAATCTCTGCATTGACAAAATTCCCATTTGACAGATAACACTTCTTGGATCCTGAACATATATTAAACCAATATATTATGACATCCTAGGTTCTTGGGAAGAACTTGATGTGTATGAAGGCCAACCTCAGCTAAAGAACTTGAAGCCCTTCTTTCCTACACTTAATAAAACTTGGACCAGCTTACATTCCGTGATAATGCCATCAAGCAACACTATCTGCCTATCCAGGTACTTGGGAAGAACTGGATAAAAAATATAGCCCACTGAAAATAAAAGGCATTAACAAGCACTTAAAATGAATGCAGCGCAGAACAGTCATTACAGGGACTGAGTCATTATTTGGGATTTCTGTCCTATCCTTTTCATTTCTTTAGGTAGCAAATGCCACCTTCTAGCTTCTCTGATCTGTAAGAGGTAGAGGGGATTTATATATCCAATTTATGTAGCCAAGAAAACCTGAGCATCAAACAAAAGAAAATCAGAAAATTTAATTGAAATAAACCTACTAGAATAGCTTTGAGACTCAATAAAAAAACAAAAAACTACACATGTTCTTCAGTGCCAGAGCAACTCTGCTAACATCTTGGCTCCAATTTATTAATTTATTAAATTTATTTGACATTCATCTTGTCATGGAGGCTACTCTAAGAGGATTATAACGGTAGAATATAAAATTATAATTTTTTTAAAAAAAATACCATTGTAAATATAACAAAAACAAAACAAAAATAACAGCAATATGCATTAAAAAGGATGGGCGGTGGGGGCAAAAGGATGTGCACGGGGAGGTAGGGATCTGCTATTAGTCTAATAGCCACTTCCAGTGTGGCACTCCCCTCATTGGGTCACCAGGGCTACCAGCAGATCCAGGTCTTCCAGAAGGAGGGTAGAGACAGACTCACCCCAGGGAGTAAGATGTTCCAAAGGGATGGCACTAAGGCATCCCACCAGCCGGAGTTCTTTGAGCAATGGGATCTGCATCCAGATTCCCCTTCTCACATGAGTAGAACAGGCCTGTCTTAGCGGGATGAGACAGTTCATCAAGTTATCTGAACCTAAGCCACGCAGGGCTTTAAAGGTTATAACCATGGCAACATGGGCCATTTTAGGGCTCCCATTAATAGTTTGCATTGTTGCACTCTGCACCAATGCCTGACAGCTGAACCACCCTGCTTTATGCCTTATGTTACTCTATAAGCTTTCCCACCAGAGGTGGTATTCAGCAGGTTCTGACCAGTTCTGGAGAACCAGTAGCAGAAATTTTGAGTAATTCAGAAAACCAGCAAATATCAGCCACTGTCTGGAGGTTTTCCAGTATCCTTTCCCTGCCACGCCCACCAAGCCACGCCCACAGAACCGGTAGTAAATTTTTTTGAATCCCACTACTGTTTCCCACGTCTTTATTGTGTCATGTTCATGTATCTTTTTCTTCTCTGCTTTTAAAATAAACAAATTAATTAAAATCAAAACTTAAAAACAGGATTTTTCAGGGTGCAATGAATTCTCTTTCCACCTGCTCACACTCATTTCAGCATGACATATCAATGAGACCATCAAATGAGACTCCCCATTTTTCAAGCAGAAATCCAGTTAGAATTTCCACTTTATTTCAATCCCCACATACCTTTAGACTGCTTAGGTTACTTGTGCCTGCCATCTGCTGGCTTGCTTTGTGCACTGCAAATTTATTACTAGTTCAGAACTAGTTAGGCATCAGAGGTTCATATTTTTATTTATCAATTATTTATATGTTTATGATATCCTGCTGCTCATTCACAAGTCATGGCAGAATAAGAAGCAAGTCTTCTTGTTTTGTTTTTACAACAATAAACCACAGAAACTAAGGATATGAGTTACAAAAAAGCAATAGTTTTATTATTATTTAAAAGCATTTATTTTATATCAACACAATTCATTATCTCTTTCCATATTTTTTCAACCTTGCCAATCCGTAGGGGAATGTCATGACATGGATAGGACAGGATTTTGAAAAAGAAGTTTCAAATGGGGGGTGGGGTTGTATTTCTTTTTAAAACTTTGCTAATGTAATTCATCTAATTGTAATTTATATTCTTAATCTGTGGTTGAGAATTATTTATCAGTCATCAAAGATTATAGACAAAAGGAGCTCCTCTTGTAAAAGTTTGCAAAAAAAAAGGAGCTTAAGGGTCTTTGTCACAATGCAATAAAAAACAAAGGGTGTTTTATTTTTATTGTGGCCAGAGAGTGCCACAAGAATGAAATAAGCTGATGAAAAATGACCTATTTATACAGTATTTCAGAGGAATTTGCAAAGTGTCATATTGTAAATAGCTAAACACATTTTATCTTCTTTACGAAAATTACTTTATTCAGTATTCAGCATAAATAGAAGGATTAAGAAAAAATGGCAGATGAGAATGAAATAGTTATTGTGGGAATAATATTATTTAGGAGATAAGAATCAGTTTAAAAATTGTACCAAATATTAGCTAACATGTATATTAATTAAATATTGTAAATTAATGTTTTTTCCCAATTGTTTTTAACAAACAATATACGCAGATAATCTTCAAAAGGACTTTTGCTGATGTAAAGTACTATATAATACTGTTCCTGGGACAACAAAGAATAACATAAACCAAAGCTTAACATTAGCTCACAACAGCTGCAATATTTTTAGAGATTGTTTTTGGTTTATATGCAGTATTTGAAAATAATGTTTGAGTTATTCCTTCATATCCATCTATTTTTTTCTGTAGTATGGCAGAATACAAATACCACTTGACATGACATTTCACTGTAGTCAGGCATAAAGGAAGGAGAGACCATTTGTTTTCTAGGTTTGAGATTCCATTGTAATTCAATTAATGTTATATACATTATGTGGAGCTAAATTGATGTAAGACAAGGATGTTTCTTGTAAGCTAGAAAGCAAATCAAGGAATCTGTGCTGTAGAGGTCTTTAGTACGCACCCCTCTACTCTAACAGTCATGTTCATAATTGGAAGATATTGTTAGATTCAACTTAGTCTGAGGTCCTAGATGATGGGTAAAGGCTGATTTAGGCTTGCCCATAGTTGTCCATAGCCATCGCTGCATAACTATGCTGTGAAGGGGTTGATGTTTGAGTGTTGTGTTGCAGAGTGCTGTAAACAGGCCAATGTAAACAGTGCTGGGATTCAAATAATTTAACAACCGGTTCTCTGCCCTAATGAAGAGTTGGGTAGGCGTGGCTGGGTGGTCATGTGACTGGGTGGGCGTGACCAATTTGACATCACTCATGTCGAGGGGTGCTTCTCCTTGCCTGGCCTCTCGTGACCGTGGGGATGCTGCAATGGTGTGAAAAATAATCATAAATCACTTTTTTCAGTGCTATTGTAACTTTGAATGGTCACTAAATGAACTGTTGTAAGTCAGGGATTACCTGTACAAAAATACAAAAAGCTTCTTTACTTGCAAATAGATGCCCTAAATACAGTGGTGGGATTCTACTAGTTTGCACCTGTTCACTAGAACCTGTTGTTAACTTTCTAAGTTTGGAGAACTGGTTGTTGGAAGAAATCTCCTTTTGTTTTTTTCCACTTTACAGGGCTAATCCTGTAAGGCAGGCAGGAACGAAACATTCTGGTGTTGTTTCTAGCCTAATCTTTATTGTCCTGCTTATAGAAACTACCTCTCAGTTAATCTTTATTACATTCTTGGCAGTATGCCTAGACTTACTGTTGCCTCTGGAGCTTCTCCTGAGTTTTTTTCCTTTTCTTTGCTGGTACTTTGCTGAGGCTTGACTTTCTTAAAAGGGAAGAGTTGTTTTAAGCTTTTTATGCTGTTAGGAAGAAATACTCCCCTGTTGGAGTTCTTCCAGGCGTGATGCAATGATCAGCACTTTGAAGAATTGAATAATGAAGTAGAGCTGCCAGAAAGCTTTTGATGACAAGGAACCAAGGAGAGTGACATTCAGCAAGGTTTCTTGGCTAGCTAGATTGACATTCAAATGTGATTTTACATACCCTTTCTGAGAAAATTATCACATTAATAAACACAGGATTAAACATCACCAAGCACAGAATTAAACTTCACCAAAAACCAGTTTTAGACCAATAAAACTGGATTTTGGTGAAGTTTAATTCTGTGTTTGGTGATGTTTAATCCTGTTTATTGATGGGATAATTTTCCCTATTCAGCTTTGGAAGGAAAAAGGTTGATCTCTGGTCCTGAAAAGAAACTGGCTTGAAAAATCTGGCTAATTCCAGTGTCTATTTGTTCAGGTAATTGGTTTAACAAGGAACAGCAACCTTGTTTGCTCTTTTGCTACATTCTAGTGCTAATTGCTTTCTTTGTAATTAGGCTTATCTCAAGTGTTTATACTTGAGCTTGCCTGGGGTGTGAACTCTGGCAATGACCCAGACAAAGCTTGTATTTTAGTTTTAAAAGTATTTAAATTGTTGTGATTTAGTTATTTGTATTGTTTGAATTTTTTCCTGCCACATGGTTTTTCTATCTGGGGAGTGGGTCTTCCTTCACTGCTTTAGTGGTTCCTGGCACTGTCCTTTTAGGGTATACTTCCAAGAGGCAGGATACAAGCTTGGCACTGATTTTTTTTACTCCCTTTCTGGAGGGGCATGTGATCTTTCCTTAAATCTGGATGATTTCCTTAGGATATCTTGTGAGGTGAGAGAGACCAGCTGGTGACTTTAAGTGGTGCAAATGGATCTAAGGATTGCTTCTCCTGGGTGTGCTCTTTCTGAAGAGCTTAAATGACCTCTCTGGTAAAGAGTTTCACTTTATGAGCAAGAGTTGGCTGCTGATAGTTATCATTGCATTTTAACTATTTTAATTCCTCAAGCTGCTCTGGCACCCTGCCTGATTTGTAACTCTGGCTTGCAGGTCTTTTTAATCTAATGATTGGTATTTAATACAGGCATCTAGTGGAAACCACAATGCATCAAGATTCATTTTTTTCCATCCCCAACAACCTGTGCCTTCAGTTTTCTTAAGCTTTCAGAAGAAAACCAGGATACAAATCTAATAAACAAATAAAAGCTGCTATAATTTTTACTGAAGTGGAATCATTATTACAGTGTGTAAAGTATTTTGGTAATGAAGTCAGACCACCATTATCAAAATCATATTTAAATAGGAAGTGTGGGCACATGTAATACTGAAGGGAAAAAAGTTAAAAATCAGCTAAATTTCTTTGCTCTAATTAAGTCTTCATTACATAGTACAATTTAGTGATATTTGCATTTAGATAGCTAAGTCAAGTTTGAAAAGAGGGGGAGGAAAATCTAGGTATGAATGAAATAAATAACGAAACAAATCTTATCATGAAGATCTGAATAATTTACTTCAACTTTCAGATTCGTGTAAAATTTTATTCTATAGATATTAGGCTTTATTTTGCATTGGATACTTTTAATATAAATACAGTATCTTCAACATATAAGGAATCAAATCTATGATGCTTGCCAATATTGCTAACAGCTATCTTGTCTGGAAAACACATTGGGACAATATAACAAATCTGGATACAATAGAATTACACATAAATGCATCTGAATGTCCCACCTTGCAATTTCTGTAGCCATAAATTATCCATTTGTGATTCATTTGGAGTTACCATACTACCTAAATATGGTACATTGCTTCTTTTAGCCAAGATAAGCTGCAAAGAGAAATTTAAAAGAATGGATGGATTTACTTTAGATGATCCAGACATGTTAATTATATAGAAGTTATAATAAGCACATGGGTAGTGTGCAGCTGTTAGTAATATTTATGATAAAGGTTCACATGCCAGAAGGCTTGCTTCGTTGTTAGAATATGGCCTGCTTGTCCCCATTACTGATGGGCATGAAGTATGAACTGAGAAAACGTACAATATAAACTCCCTCTATTTACAAAGCCTTACCTCAATATCATACGAGTCCAGATTCTTTACGAAACTGATTTGCCATGCCTTATGATCATGATACTGCCAGTGATTCCACACTTCTTTTTGTACTTAATTGCATTCTTCCATATGTACTTTGTGGCAATCACCACCACATGGCATTAAATAAAATGGTTTCATTTTATCAGCATCCGAACAATCCTGATCCCACTTTACATTAATCATGAATGCCTAAATAAATACACCATAAGAATTGTTCTAATAAATCTTGAATAGCTTATTATAAAACAGCCTTCAACTGTCCATTTCTTCTGATTAATGTACAATTCATTAGAACATCATGAGCAATTTGATCTTCCTGAAATGGGGGAAATTTTAGCTTATGTTTTTTTCCCTATTAGTAGTTACCAGTCCCATGTTTTCATTTAAAACAAGTTTCTTATTACACTGAGAAATTTCCATAGCATTGGCCATTGTTTTGTTTGTTATCTATTTGAAAATCAAGTACAGTAACTAAAAAATGTTAAAAACACAGGGATGAACATGAGACCATGAAGAGTCCCAAATGTAATAACAAGAAACATTATCTTAAAGCAAGTCCTAAAGACATATGTGGTTGCCATAGAGAGAACGGAAATTCCTACAAGGGTGGAGGCAGATGCCTGCACAACTGGGTAACCCAGATGGAAAAGAGCATCTATTGCCTTTTCACGTGCACTGATTTTACTATTGGAAACATAGGCATAAGATATGTGAGCGGAATAGTCTACAGAAAATCCTATGCAAATAACAAGATTGATCATAGATATGGAATCAAGATTCACATGCCAAAAGGCCATGTAACCAGACACACCTACAATCACAGAGCCAATAGTAAAAGTTACCCACAAAGAACAAACAGGACTGGGAATCAGCAGCAAAGAAATAATTAACATGGCCCCAGCTGCAATCAGAACATTTTGGATGGTATTTTGATTTATAACAAGGTACTGATCAAAGTGTATAAAAGCTGGATGATAAACCATTAGGGATATCTTACAATACTTAGCAAAACGTCTTAGCTGCTTTAAAAGATTTTTCTCATGCAGTGAATTTTTAACATTTATGGTCTGTATAAAGAACCGAGAAGCTATTATTTCTTTTGCACTGATATTAATATTCCACTGAGAATTGGGATCTATTTTGAATAGAGCAGGTAAATTTGTAATGAATACATCATGATCATTTAAATCTAGAGACATGTTTTTAGCAACTTTTTCATAAATTCTTAGCCACGACTCTGAAAAATTCTTTTCCACATAGTATGAATTTTCTAAAACATTCATACAGTTATCAAGATCTGTACGAACAGATTCATTCCAATACTCTATACTTTCAGTAACTATTACCATAACCCTTGGACCATATGTTGAAAGATACTGATCTTCAAGGTTGTAGTATGGAATGATATAAGAATCATCAGTTGCTACGTTTCGAAGATCTATGCCCTCTTGAAGTGCAAAGCATCCGAGTAAACTAGTTGCTAGGTATGTGACATATAACACTACCACAAACACCTTAGTCCAGGTTTGCATAAGGAAGGGACCATAATACTTTCTGAAGAAAGAATTCATGGGATGTTCAATCTCAGTTCCAGTTGTTTCATCATAAAGTCCTCCTGTGCAACATCGGTTATACATATGGCCCCGGGAATCCTGGGGCTCTGAAAACACTTTCATGAATGTCAGCCAATGCCTGTTACTTTTTTCTCTTCTACCATTTAGAGCTAGAACAGCCCCAAGAAATGTCAGGTTGTATAAATAGCAAAAAATGAAAGCCGTTCCTGTATAGATACAAAATGATCTAATTGATGGAAAAGAAGTTGCAATTCCAATGTAGAAAGCTAAAACATCTGTCATAGTTGTGATAGTAACTGATACAGCTGCTTCTGAATAAGTGGTAGCCATCCGGTCTGTGACACTATCCTTTACTTTTGTGTGCTGCCAACATGATACCAGGATGAACATATCATCAACACCAATTCCTGTATAATGGTAGAAAGAGGAGTCAGTTTTCACATGACATAAAAAGAGCAAATTACACAAGGCACATGATCAGCAACTCATATTTTTTTAATATAACAAATCCTGAGACACATCAACCTGTTTGAGATAAATTCAACAGGTCCAGTATTTTCACTTGGTGCAGAAAAGAAAACAATTTGAGTGGTTATCTAGTTATAGGGAAGAAAATATTTCATACCCAAAAAGGTCCTGTTTCGTTTATATGCCATTACGTGATACAGACAAAAACAATGCCCAGGAAAGTACAGATAGTCCTCAATTTACAAACACAATTGAGTCCAAAATTTCTGTTGTTAAGGGAAGACATTTGTTAAATGAATTTTGCTCCATTTTCCTTCTATGCCACAGTTGTTAAATAAATCACTGCAGTTAAGTTGGTAATACAGTTGTTAAGCAAATCTGGATTCTCCATTGACTTTGCTTATCGGAAAGTCACAAAAGGTGATCACATGACTCCAGGACACTCTAATTGTCATAACTATGAGTTAGCTGCCAAATGTCTGAAATTTGATCATGTGACCATGGGAATGCTGCAATAGTTGCAGGTGTGAAAAATGGTCATGTCATGTCACTTTTTAAAGTACCATAATAACTTTGAATAGTCATGAAATGTAAGTGGAGGACTACCTGTATGAACAGGCAGAAATACTCCTCAGATACTGTGATTTGAAACCATTTTTGTGTTACTGAGATGATAGCAGGATAAATATGTGATGAAACCAAAATTGAGAATAGCAAAACAGATTCAGTTCATTTGTGTGAAGCAGAAAAATATCAGAGAAACTGAATAAATATTTAATGTTATTTATACCTAGCTTTCAAAGCAATATATAAAGACAAAATAATTATTGTTCTATATTTTGCAAAGAATCAGAAAGACTAGATGAGTGTTACATAAACTGTAGTTCTATTAATGCATACTACTGATTAGACTTAGGTGTGAGGCACCTATTTTTCCCTCTAGCTGTCACTGACTGGTAATTTGATGAATGAATGAATGAATTCTTTATTGGCCAAGTGTGATTAGACACACCAGGAATTTGTCTTGGTGTATATGCTCCCAGTGTACATAAAAAGAAAAGATACATTTATCAAGAATCATAAGGTACAACACTTAATATAGTCATAGGGTACAAATAGGCAATCAAATCATACTAGGAAACAGTCAATATAAATCATAAGGACACAAGCAACAAAGTTACAGGCATACAGTCACAAGTGGGAGGAGATGGGTGATAGGAATGATGAGAAGATTAATAGTAATAGTAATGCAGACTTAGTAAATAGTTGAACAGTGTTGTGGGAATTATTTGTTTAGCAGTGATGGTGTTCAGGAAAAAACTGTTCTTGTGTCTAGTTGGATCAGTGGTGGGATTCAAAAATTTTTACTACTGGTTCTGTGGGCATGGCAGGGGAAGGATACTGTAAAATCTCCAGTCAGAGGTGGTATTTGCTGGTTCTCCAAACTACTCAAAATTTCTGCTACTGGTTCTCCAGAACTGGTCAGAACCTGCTGAATACTACCTCTGAGTTGGATGTCTTATGTCATCTCATTTGGAGATGACATAAGTAACTGTTCGAATTAATAAACATATACAGAGTAACTATATAACTAAGTTATATAATTAGAATAAATGAAATACAACTTATTTTTTAACCTGGGTCATGCACTTATTTCTGTTTGCCTTTTACTGAAGTTCAAGAAAAATTACAAATTACACTTGGGTATGCATAATATCATAAAATCCTATGGTTCTTTTGAATATAATTGAATAGAAGTCAAACAACATATATAACTAATCTGAATACAATTTGTTATTGAAGAAAAAAAATCTATTACAATAGTGAAAAAATTAAGAAAAGAAAAATTTGGATCAAAGTAATGGATGACGAAGGTGGAAATGGTATGGCCTGAAGTAAATGTTAATGGTACAGATGAGAAAAAGACCAGACTTTGTGGTAGTCAAAAAAATAAGAAATTACCAGTGTGGTAGAATTCATGAGAACAGAGATGTTCACAGAAGTGTGTATAGGTGAGCTCAAAAGGGATTATATTATGTCAGGGAAAAATATTTTTCACATATAAGATTGTAACCTTAAGCTACTCTTAGAATGAGCTTCAGAGAAATCTAGAACATCTGTCAGAACTATCAGTTTATTTTCATAGTCATAATGTACACTGAAGATGGTATTTAATTTTGTTGTACAAGTTGCAATGACAATAAAGTAAACTAAAACTAAACTAAGGAGAAGTATAATTGGGAGAGATGGAACTTTTAGCCCATATGTATCTGTTGAAAACTCAAAGGAAGATATATATTTATTACCTACCAAGTATAAGAAATGGCGAATTTGCAGCTGTGATGACAAATGGCACCCCATAAAACAGCAATAATCCAAAACTGCTGATCACAGATAAGCCTGCTGAAAAAACTCCAAAAAATGCAACCCAGAGTTTTGTTCGGACACAATCTAGCCTATAAAAAGGATGGAGAATAGTTGAGCACTATAGGTTCTGAAGTTCATTCTGTATTTCTAATATCTTCCAAACAAAGAATTCACATGCAGGTATTAAATATTTAAAAAAACTGCAGAACTTGTAAATTGCAGAAATATACTTAATTTTAGAAATGGACATTTGTATTCTCAAAAACATCAAGTCACTTAAAGTAATGGAGGTATTTCATTAAATTATTTGTAGGCTCTAGTGTGTATAATAAGCATTTGCTCTTCAGATCATGTAAGAACTCACAGATACTGTATCTCTGACATTATTTCCATGCATAGAATTCACACAATTTCATATTTCACATAGGTTTGTGGTACAGCCAACTTATTAATATTATACAGGTGAAACTTGAAAAATTAGAATATTGTGCAAAATTTCAGTAATGCAACTTAAAAGGTGAAATTAATACTGTATATGAGATAGGCTCATTACATGCAAAGCAAGTTAGTTCAAGCCGTGATTTGTCATAATGGAGGTGATTATGGCTTATAGCTCATGAAAATCTGAAATCCACAATCTCAGAAAATTACATTACATGCAATCAATAAAACAAGGATTGTACATAGAACAATATCGGACTTCTGAAAGTATAAGCATGCATATGTACTCAGTACTTGGCTTGGGCCCCTTTTGCAGCAATTACTGCCTCAATCCAGTGTGGCAAGGAAGCTATCAGGCTGTGGCACTGCTGAGGTGTTATGGAAGACCAGGATGCTTCAATAGCAGCCTTCAGCTCTTCTGCATTGTTTGGTCTCATGTCTCTCATCTTTCTCTTGCAATGCCCCATAGATTCTCTATGGGGTTCAGGGTCAGGCGAGTTTGCTGGCCAATCAAGCACAGTAATCCCACGGTCATGGAACCAGGTTTTGGTGCTTTGGGCAGTGTGAGCAGGTGCCAAGTCCTGCTGGAAAACGAAGTCAGAATCCCCATAAAGCTCAACTGCGGAAGGAAGCATGAAGTGCTCCAAAATCTCCTGGTAGACGGCTGCATTGACCCTGGACTTAATGAAGCACAGTGGACCAACACCAGCAGATGACATGGCTCCCCAAATCAACAAAGACTGTGGAAACTTCACACTGGACTTCAAGCATCTTGCAGTGTGTGCCTCTCCATTCTTCCTCCAGATTTTGGGCCCCTGGTTTCCAAATGAGATGCAAAAGTTGCTCTCATTAGAAAAGAGGACCTTGGGCCACTGAGCAACAGACCAGTTCTGTTTTTCTTTAGCCCAGGTAAAATGCTTCTGACATTGTTTGCTGTTCAGGAGCGGCTTGGCAAGAGGAATACAACATTTGAAGCCCATGTCCAGGATCCGTCTGTGTGTGGTGGCTCTTGATGCACTGACTCCAGCCTCAGTCCACTCCTTGTGAAAGTCCCCAACACTTTCTGGCCCTTACCTGACAATCCTCTCCAGGCTGCGGTCATCCCTGCTGCTTGTGCACCTTTTTCTTCCACACTTTTCCCTTCCACATAACTTTCTATTAATGTGCTTTGATACAGCACTTTGGGAACATCTAACTTTTTTTGCAATTACCTTTTGAGGCTTTTCCGCCTTATAGAGGGTGTCTGTGGTGGTTTTCTGCACAACTGTCAGATCAGCAGTCTTTCCCATGATTGTGGTTCCTACTGAACCAGACTGAGAGACCATGTAAAGGCTCAGGAACCCTTTCCAGATGTTATGGCTTAATTAGCTGATTAGAGTGGGACACTTTGAATCTTGAATATTGAATCTCTTCACAGTATTATAATTTTCTGAGATTGTGGATTTGGGGTTTTCATGAGCTGTAAGCCATAATCATCTCAATTATGACACATCATGGCTTGAACTATCTTGCTTTGCATATAATGAGTCTATCTCATATATTAAGTTCACCTTTTAAGTTGCATTACTGAAATAAATGAACTTTTGCACGATATTCTAATTTTCCGAGTTTTACCTGTACATCCACTGTGACTGTTCTCTTGATAAGAGGAAGTAACGGCTGACTACATTCAAAAATATGGGTGTGTATTTGGGACCAAACATTAATTTCAATGGGACCAACTTTTAAGCATATCTATGTACTGACAATATATATTTCACCCATCTGTAACAATTCCAAAAGTAAATTCTTGTGGGGAAATGTAAAAAAAACAACCATTTTTATCCCAAAAGATGAACTGAAAGTTCTTTCTTTGACTCACATTAAATGAAAGAGGAAAGAATCCAAAAACCAGTAAGTAAGTGTTAACCACATGACATGTGTTGGGGAAACAGAATCTTTTTTAAGGGCACTGTGTAAACTAGAAAAACAAATAAATACAAACTGTTTGTAAGTAGATTTGCAACTTTATGTTATTATAGCCAGTAGCAAACATAATTTTTATCTTTACCATAAATGTAGTTTTTACTTTCACATTTCTTGGTTTATTTTACCTAGTGGGGCTAACAGTTTCCTTCAGTGCCTGTCATTCATTACTCAATTATGTCACATCATATTCTGCTTCCTTTCATAATCTGGCCAGAAATCTAAGAAAAGAGCTATGATTTCATTCCTTGGGATTGGGATAGGTTAGAATTAGGATTGGAAATATACTTCATTTGCCTGTGCATAATTTTTCTTCCTATTTTTAACAAGCATACCTGCTATTTAACAGACAAACTAGGTCATGCAATAATTGCACCAATTGATGCAGTCCTACTGTTTATAATTATAAACATTACTAGGGAATACTGTAAGTCTTTAGAGGAAAAAGAATTATGTACTGTTAAGGCTGCATCCTGTGTAGTTCCTTGGGAGTAAGTTACAGGTAATCCTAGACTTACAACAGTTCACCTAGTGATGACATTGAAAAAAGTGGCTTATAAAATTTTTTCACACTTATGATTGTTGCAGCATCCCCAATGATTTACATGTGGATGCTTGACAACTGACTCACATTTATGATGGTTGCAGTGTCCCGGGATCATGTGATCTCCTTTTGCAACCTCTGATAAGCAAAGTCAATGGGGAAATCAGATTCACTTAATAAGTATTACTAATTTAACAACTGAAATGATTCACTTAACAAATGTGGCAAGAAAAGTCATAAAATGTTTTAAAAGTCATTTAAAATATTTCTCACTTAGCAACATAAATTTTGGGCTCGATTAGTTCAGAACTACCTGTATATTGATTTCTATTTTTGACTGACTTTATTTCTAAGTAGTCATGCAGCACATTAGACTGTACTGGCAGGACATTTTATTTTATTAGCCATACAGGTAGTTCCTGACTTACAACTGGTCACTTAATGACCTTTAAAAGTTATGAGGAACCTCCTAAAAGTCCTTATGGCCTGTTTTAAAATTATGATGATGCATCCCCCCTACAGTTATGTGATTGCTTTTGGGGAGTTTAGCAACAGCTCATCTTTATGGTTGTTTGTAACATCCAGCAGTCATGTGACTGCAATTTATGACATGTTTTCTTGGTTTCCAATGTTTATTTCCAGTTTCTGGCAACAAAACTTACTGGAAAAAAACAAATTTGCTTAATAACTGCAGCACTTGCTTACAACTAACATGTTCATTTAACAAACATGGTATGTTAATGACTGCAGCAAAAAATATTTTAAAAAAATCAGATTTGGTCATGTGATGCCTCAACTTATGTCCATAATTCCAGGCTCAATTATTATTGTAAGTCAAGATCTACCTCTACTATTGAAAAATGTTAATGGAAAGTGTATTCTTTTCTCCCAAAACAAGTGCAATTTGATAGTTTTTGCATTTCTTTTTTTATATAGCTGCTTACCTACAGTAATATCATTTGATGTTTATGTATACTTATTTGTTACATTTATTTCCTACCTATCTTGCCATGTGTGTATGTTGGTATGTAGATATACTTTTTGGAATATGAAAACTTTTTATTCTATAAGAAAAATATATAAAGTTAAATAAGAACAGGTGAGGGAAAATTTACCTTGTACATGAAATAATTGAGAATGCTATCGTTAAAAGATATGCGATGGAGACCAATGGGATCACACCCTTAGCAAGGTTTTCAAATTCATTCTGTCTTGACAATGAGGTAAAATAGGCTACCTGCCAGGTTAAAGGGGGAAGGAGAGAGAGGGAAGACAACCTTTTAATTATTTTACCTTAAAATGTATTTTATTTGATCTATTTAAAAACAGGCTGAGATAAAAGTATTTTCATTATTATCCAGTTTTTGTATGCTTTAACATATATATTACAAAGACAAGTTAATGGAAATTTTTACAAGTAGTCTTTGACTCAAAACAACTGGAATGGAATTTTCATCTTGAAATGATGAGGTTAAGCATCTTGGTTGCTATTGTTAGCCAAATTAACCGACTTGTTATTAACCATTAGGTGGCAGGCCAAGTCAAAGGGGAAAGCTGGCAGGAAGTTGTAAGTTCCAAATAGCTTGCAGCCAGGTAAGTGGTTGTGGCTGGATAGGGGCTACATATGGAAAAGGTTCAGGGAAGGTGCTAAGAAGGTATGGCAAAATTTGGGAAGGTTACATTAGGGTATTGAGAGGGGCACAGCAAGGGCTGGAAAAGGTACATGGGGGTGCAGGAGAGATGCAGCGAAGCTTGGAAACATTGTACAAGAGGATTCAGTGAGGCTGGGAAGGATTAGTGGGAAGAACAGCAAGGGTAAGAGAAAGTACACAAGAGAGATGTGAAAAGACTTGGGGAGGGTATGTAGGAATATGTGAAGATGTGAGGAAAGTGTGGCAAGTCTCCGGAAGGGTGTGCAAGGTATGTAGAAGACAAAGCAAGAGTTAGAGAGGGTGCCTGAGGATGGCACAGCAAGAATCGGGGAGTCTGAGAGTGCCAAGGTTGCACAAGGTTGTCTGATGGGCCAATGTGGCACAGCGACAGAAAAGCTGGGAAGGGTATGTGATAGGAAAGCTTTACCTAACTACTTCCCAGTCCTCTTCCCCATTGATTTTCTAGAGAAGCCAGAAGGGAAGGTCACAAATGGCAATCACATGATTGTAAGGCACTGCAACTGGTAGTAAGATCACAATCTTGCAAGGCACTACAACTGGCAGTAAGATCACAATTGTGGGAGTGTCAGAATCCAGCATTTCTTCATTTCTGTTTCAACTTTAAATGATTGCTGGACAAATGATAATTAAATTAAGGTCTACCTGTAAAATTCTATAGCAAAAAATGCTATAGAAGTGTACGTTCCAGCATAACCCTGGAACACCTCAAGCAATTTCAACCAAACATGGTACACAAATGACTTACCCTCTGGAAAAAAAATACTGTGGGGGTAAGACACTACTAACAACCTTCTGTGTGTGTGACTGTGTGTGTGTTCCAGCATAACTCTGGAATGCTTGGGCTGCTGAAATGAAAAAGAATGAATTATGAATTATAGTGTCAAATAATAGTACTTTTGACAGTGATCGTGTGCATTCTGGATTCAAGTGCTGTTAAGATACAGCCTGTTGTGCCTTAAAATGGCTTCTACTGTATAGCACAGTGGAGTTGTCATGATAACAGCTTCACAATACTCCCAAGGGGGCTCCCTCTGGTAAGGGGGATTGGTTCTTAAAAACAACAACAAACATCATAGGCCCACAACTTCAAGCAAAGAGTACAAGTTGTTGGGGGAAGTGCCTGCTAATGCAGATAATCACCTCAAAGGCCGTTGGCCAGGACAATTAGGTCTCTAATTCTCACCACAATGGTAGAGGTAACAGGCCCAGGCCCAAGTGCCTTTTTCTTACATTTACTTTATTGTATTCCATAATAATATATTTCATTACTGACCCCAGCCTAGTTGAAAATTACAGACCAATCTCTTTATACTGCGTCACCTGTAAAGTCATGGAATCAATTATTAACCAATCCATCATCCTCCACTTAGAAACAAACAACCTACTCTCTAATAAACAATTTGGTTTTAGGAAAAAACTATCATGTAATCTGCAACTTTTACACTGCAAAAACATATGGACTACAAAACTCGATCAGGGCAAAGCAATAGATGCAATCTACATAGACCTCTGTAAAACCTTTGATTCAGTGATTCACAACAAACTACTCCTAAAACACCACTGTTGACAGGTACAGAATTTGATAGGACGCTCCCAATTTTGACCATTTGTTGTCTGTTTGACAGGAATGCTTCTATCCAATTATGCAGGTGTCCAGAGATACCGTAAGATTTTAGTTTAGTTTAGTAGGCAGAGACAGATATAATAGCTGAATGAGGATAGTTTAATCCTGCAAAATAAAGCTGATGAAGTTGCTGTAGATATAAGGATAATATAAATTTAATTATGAATAAAAGAGCTAACTTTTAAATCAGAAGCATGAATTGATGTCATCCAGACCAATCTTTTGGACCTCCGGGACCACCAAACTCATAATTTAAAATCCCAGGGACACTAACTGGTTCTGTGGGCATGGCCTAATTTGTGGGTGTGGCTTGGTGGTCATGTGACTGGCTGGGCATGGCTTGTATGTAAATATTATAAATATTTATATTTATATAAATATTGAATTTTGTATTAAAAAAACAACTTTTACCCAAAATCAGGCAAAGCAGGCAGGCAGATTGAGTTTCTCACAGAATCAGAATCATTCAGAGATCTATCTGCCATCAGCTAGCTCAATCTGTCACATAAAATTTGCTTGCAAGCAAACTCATAAAATTTGCTAGCAAGCAAACTCACAAAATTAACTCACAACACACCATGTATGTAAATATTGAATTTTTTATTTTAAAAAAGAGCAACTTTTACCCAAAATCAGGCAAAGCAGACAGGCAGATTGAGTTGCTCACATAATCATTCAGTGATCTATCTATCTGCCATCGGCTAGCTCAGTCTGTCACATAAAATTTGCTTGTCATGAGTCTGCACTGAATCATAGAACCTTCAGTCCTAAGGGAGGTTTGGCTGTGCTTAAAAGCAGAGCCAAAGATCTAAAGACTAGCTAGAAAGCAAGAAATCCAAATATTTCCTGCTTCCTAGCTAATCTAAATCTCCTGCCACAGCAGAACAGCTGATGGTCGGAAAAAGGAAAAATAGCAATTTAGCAGGCAGGTTTGCGAGGTAAGGAGTGAGTGGGCGGGGAGGGTTCCCACAGGCCATGTGGGCGGCGCAGCTTTGTGTTTCTGAGCAACCTGAATTAATTGCTTTGCCGGGGGTGCTCTGTGGGTGAGATTTCTCTGCAGCCTACCAAAATTTCCTCACAGACCACCAGTGGGCCACGGCCCACCGATTGGCAACCACTGATCCAGACTATTGTGCACAGACAGATGACAATTACATTTATGCTCTAGCAAATAGTGAAAATGAAAGGATTTGGAGTAAACATTAATAAATACTGGATGACACTCAGAGTTAAGTATTGGGAGAAATTGTATTCTCTTAAATGGAATTGATGAAGGAGAGAAAACACAAAAGAAATGACTGGGCCATTTGGAAATCTAAGAATGAATGAGGATTTGTAAATTATATGCTTAGAAAAAAAAGTTCTTTGGAAAATATGGTTTAAGCATACAGGTAGTCTTCAATTTATGACCACAACTTGGACTCGAGTTGGTAGTGGTAAGTGTTGTAGTTGTTAAATTAATCATCACATGACAGGATCTAATTTTATGACCATTTTCTTGTAAACAAATTACCACAGTGGTTAAGTGAATCAGATGGTTGTTAAGTGAATGAATCACATAGTTATTAAGTAAACCCAGCTTTCTCAACTGATTTTGTTTGTTGGATGGTTGCAAATTGTAATTATGTGACAAGATGCTGCAACCATTGTAAATTCAAGTTGGTTGAAAAGTACTGACTTGTGAACATATGACTATGGGGGTGATGTGATGGATATAAGTTTGAGGGCTATTTCCTTTTTGTCTTAATTGCGGTTCTTGTCTCTTCCTCCCTCATTATTTCTACCTACTATATGTAAGTTAAATAGTGCTCTTAATAAAGTAGCTGTGTAAAGACTACATCTGTACATGACAATTGGAAGAGTGCTCTTATTATCCTTCTATAGCATTAGGTCAGTCAAGAGATGTACGGATGTTGACTTTCATCAGCTCATTGAGAAATATATGAATGTGAGAAAGTTTAGATGAAGCATATGATAGACTGAATGATGGAACATTCAAAAAAAGGGGGGGGGGAACAGGCCCATGAAACTACAGATCAATCATCCTGACATAAATACCTGGAAAGATCCTGGGAAAGATAATCAAGCAACAGATCTGTGAAAACCTAAAAGCAAGCAAATGAGAAGGCAACATAAGTTTGCCAAACAAATCTTATTTCATTATTTGACAAAGTAACTAAATTAGTGGAGCAGTGAAATGCAGTGAACATAGTATAATTGGATTTCAGTAAGGCATTTGATGAAATAGAACAGATCTCCTTAATAAGTTAGAAAAATGTGGGATAGACAGCATCACCAATAGATGGATTTGTAATTGGCTGACAAATCACAGTCAACACATAGCCCTTACTGGAATTACATCTACATGGAGGAAAGTAAGAAGTGGAGTACCCCAAAGTTCTGTTTTAGGTCCATTACTCTTCAATATCTTCATAAATAACTAACTCGATACCTGTGCTTCGCTACAAAACTATGTCGTCAAGCTTAGTTTTTGAGGAGGAAAATAAGGGGGAAAAATTCTGCCTCTGCCTATCAGCATCCATCGGTATTCATCTGGCTAGCTTCCTGTCAGTGTGTGAGAGAGTTGAGGGTCATTTTGAAACTGAAATAGTATTTGCTGTATGAACAAGGAGACAACAAGGAGACAACAAGGAGCCTGGGTGTGGCTTAGTTCAACTGTTCTGTACTAAAGTTGTGCGGTGCTGTGAAAGTAAACTGAAACAAACTCCTCCCCTCTGCTTATGTTTTGCATTTGGAACAGATTTCTTTTCAGGTGGGGAGGGAGTGTAGAACTCCTTAGCATCAGAATGTGTTAATAATAATATACAAAATACTAATGCTCTGATGGTCATTTCAAAAAATCCTTTCTTAGTGAGCACCTAGAAGCCAAGAGGAACATACATGCCAAATTTCAAGTTTTTAGGCTTTATGGTTCTGGAGATGTTGTGATGATGCGTGAGTGGTATTTCACTTTTATATATATAGACTTAGATGGGGGAATAAAAGGGGAACATCAATTTGTAGGCAATACTAAGCTGACAGGAATAGCCAACACATTAAATAATAGGTTCAAGATTTAGATGGCTCTTGACAGACTTGAACACTGTGCCCTATCCAACAAAATTAAATTCAATGTAGAGAAAAGTAAGGTCTTACACTCAGGAAAGAAAAACCAAAAATACAAGTACAGATTAGGTGAAACCTGGCTCAATAGCAGTAACTGCAAGATGAATCTTAGAATCATAGTGGACAGTCATTTAAATATGAGCTAGCAGTGTGCAGCAGCAGCCAAAAAAGCCAATGCAATCCTAGGATGTCCCAAAGGTGCTTTTTTCAAGAGGCAACTGGATTTTCTTGTTTTTCTTTAAAGACGTTTCACTTCATCCAAGAAGCTTTTTCAGGATCCTAGGATGCATTAACAGAGGAATAGAATCAAGATCACATGAAGTACTAATACTGTTTTACCAATCCTTAGCAAGATCTCACTTGAAATTGGTTTGTCTAGTCTAGTGAAAAGAAGAACTAGGGGTGACATGATAGTAGTGGTCCAATATTTGAAGCGCTGTCACAAAGAAAGGGACATCAATCTATTTTCCAAAGCATCCCAAAACAGAAGAAACAATGGATGGAAACTAATCAAAGAAAAATCCAATCTAGAACTAAGGATAACTTTTTTGACTGGGAGAACAACTAACCAGTGGAATGGCTTGCCTTTTGAAATTGTGGGTGTCACTGGAGGCTTTTAAGAAGAGATTGGACAGTCATGTCTATGAAATTGTATATAGTCTCCTGCTTGAGCAGGAGGTTGGAGTAGAAGATCTCCAAGGTCCCTTCCAACAATGATATTCTATGTTTCTAAAACTTGTATAAATAGAATGTTGTTTGGCTGCTGAATGCTGGAATTATTAAAATAAGGCATTAAATTAAATTTTAAATTAATGGAATGCTTAAGATTAAATGGAATAGTGAATATATGACATTAAGCAGAGAATATAATAAAGATGTTGCTGTTGCTTTGGTAAAAGTTTCATATATTGATCAGGTATGCAGAGGAGTGAAAGTCTGTCTTCTTTTGGAGGAGTGTAGATCGCTTTACTATTTGGATAACATTCTCTTTACTATTACTTTACATCTCTTTACTATTTGGTAAGCAACATTCCCATCAGTATGAGAAGTTGTTCTCCAAGAACCAGCTTTAAAGAAATGAGTGCTAAGATTATTTAATTATACAGGGCAATAAATGGAATAAAACTACAAAAAAGCATGAAGAAAAAGTGAATAGGCCAAATCAAGCCAAGTGAATGGCTGGAGAGGCCAAGAAACTTTGCAAGAGACTGAGGAGATCTCAAAAACTGAGGTGAGGAGTTTACAAAACTGTTCTATGAAAGTGATGCTGTAGGCAAGGGAGCTTTGCAAGAATATTGCTTAGGGGCTATTAAGTGTTTTCCATAACCTGCACATACTCAAAAAAGATAGGCAGGTTTCATCTGAAATGAAAGATGGGGGAAATGTTGAAAATAATATTTCCTAATTCAGCCCTACCTTGAGAACGGTAAGGTTCAGGGCGCCCAGCATTAGGGGGATGCGCTCCAGAAAGGCCTCCAGCCAGAGGGTGCTGGCCTCCCGTTTCAAGGGGTTATCCTCCTGCAGGAAATAGATGAGGCGCACGGCTTGGGCCTCGAGAAGTGGGCGCCTAGGTTCATTGCCTGGGCCCAGCAGGACGCCCCCAAAGAAGAAGCCCAGGAACACCCGGTCGCGGAAAAGCGGGAAGGTTAAATTGGGCAGTAACACCTCGATGTAGGCCGGGTTGTCGTGGATGAGGCTCAGGATCGGGTTGGGGCTGAGGCAGTAGTCGTGGCTGCGCGCACAAAGCCGATCGAAGGAGAGCCCCGCCGCCTGGATGCCTCGCACCGCCCGGTCTAGCTTCAGCAGCTCGGCGAAAGCCCGCCGCGTCAGCACCGAGTCTTGGTATTGGGACGCCACGGCGATTAAAGTGGCATAAGCGCCCTCGGTGCTCAGTCTTTCCGGGGAGAAGTGATGGGCGTCATCGGCTTGAAAGTACTTCTGCACGAAACTTCGCTCGATTTTGGCGGGGCCTTCGATGGGCGTGAATTGCTCCTCCAGGTCGTTCGGTTGGCGGCTAGGTAAGAAGATGAAGCCAACTGAGAGGACAGCCGAAAGCACCAGAGGCACCAGGAGATAAGGCCACGGGTGGGTGCCTACGGAGGCACCTAAGGCACGGAGGGCGCGCGAGAGGGGCTCCTGGAGGCAGTCAGTGCGGTAAAAACGAACCGCCATCGCCATCTCGGTCCTTCCCACTCAGAGCCCGGGCGCTGTCGTTTCCGCGCCTCGCCGCCTTCTCCCGCCCTCTGGTTGAGCGACCGTTATTCGCGGGACCCGAGTACATTCCATTGGGCGCGGTTGCCCTCGCGCTCGTGAATAAGCGGGTTTGCGAGGCCTTTGGGAGAAGGAGCCTGTAGCCCAGTCTGCTCCCTGCTTAGGTGGTTCTTGTACAAATACCATATTTTCCCTAGCGAATTCCCGCAGATGCAGGGCCCGCTTTTCTTATATACAAATACCGTGTAGGTTTAAATTCCCCAGGCAAGGGAATCTTTTAACTTCTGCTCCTCCATCACTTCGATCCTCTGGCCACCTGGAAAAAATTCATACTTCAGTGACACTGATTGTAGGACAGTCACTATTATGAATAACGTTTTTGTCCTGGGCTGAAGTATAAAGCAGTGTTTTTTTAAAATGTGTCTTAAGAAGAGTGGTGTTCCACAAGGCCCTTTTTCAGCGGCCTGCGAAATTAAAATGATTTGCCAGCCTGTTGCAAAATAATATAACATTTAAAATACAATCAATCAATTTCAAGAAATGGCATCAAATGCATTAATTTTAATTTTTAAAAATGTTTACCAAATTAAAGAAAAATAAAAGTTAAGAAATATTGGTATAAATATTACTTCTGTGGTCAAAAGTACTTGTATTCATTGGAGAAGTGAATTCAGTGTATTCAGTGGAAAGTGGAGAAAAAACATACCTTTGCAAGGTGGCACAATGAGAGAAATCCCAATCTCAAAAGTTTTAGCAGGAAAAACAAGGTACAGCAGAAGGAAATTATGTTATATTTCATTTTTTACTGCAGGAAATAAGCATGGAATTATATCTAGCAAAGTGTTTCTTGGAAAAAAATCTATGTACCTTCCCCTTTCTAGTTTTCTCTCTTCATATTAAAAAAAAAACACCCTCTCCCTTGAATACTGAAGATGTTCAATCTGTTTAGAAACTCACTGAGATATAGGGGGCTTTTCTGCTCAAAATATACAATTCCAGAACAACCACTATCTTTGTATGGTATAATGCATAATGGAATCATGAAAGTCTGCCAGGTTTTCCTTTCCCAAAGAGAATCAAGGCAGCATTTGATTTCTATTTTCAGACAAAATCTTGGATACCTCTTCCTTTTGAAATCTACAATTTCATGGAAATGTCACACAATTAGGAGGAAAGCTAAGACCAATATGGTGGCTTCTGCCTATTAGGATGGGAAGCCCCTCATAATTTCCAAATCTGTGGCCTCCAGATTTGAAACTGCAACACTGGAGGTGGAAGTTAAGTACCGCTTCTTTGGTATGGATCTGTTGGTAATTCCTCTCTCCCCTGGTTTTACTCTCACTTAGGGGAAACTGAGGAAAGGGAGTATCAAGTGCATTTTAAAAGGGGGAGGAAAGAATCTTTATAGTTGTTCAAAGCTCCCTCCCCCCCCCCATTCAAAATATTGAGTATTTAAAAAAATCTTTTACTGGGAAGAGAAAATGAAAAATCCCTGTATGTCTTCTCTTCCAAAACTGGACTATGAAAAAACAGTATGGTATCCTGAAACTTGTATTACTTGCATGTATGCATGCACGTGTGCAGACACACATACTCACACAGACAATTAATACTTCTTGCTCTAGAGGCTGGAAATCATGTTTTTGAGAAAGAAATGTTTTAACTGTGAGTCCATATTAAATGGGGTTGAGCAAGAAAGAGGTGAATGCAGGTCCTCTCCAAACAGCAAGGCCACATAATATAGGGATGAGCTCACAAGCTTGCCTAAAACTGGATTCCAATGTTTTATTTTTGTGACTCTGCTTTAACCTTTAACCTTTTTTTCTCTTTTATGGAAAAAAACTTACGTTTAGGGCATCAACTTTGCCCTCCTGCAGCGGTTTTTCTCTCTAACCTAGGCTTCCACACACTCCTAAGGGCAATCATCACACTAAAACTCACACCTGTATATTTTCATTCCAGCGTTCTTTGTTAAAACTCTAAGAAGAGAAGGGCGTTTTCTTCGGTCGGGCGATCTTTTTATTTTGGTCCGCGCGAAGTTCAGAGCGAGCAAGAGAGACTGCGATGCCTCCATCCGAGATGGCAACCTAACTAGTGGATCACAACGTGGCTAAAAGCCCGAATCGGCGGGAAACGATAGCGATCTTTTTGGAGGGAGAGAAGAGTTGCGAGGCGTAATTTGCAGGAGGAAGTGGGTGTACCCCACGGCAGGGAGCCCAAGGAAGAAGGGCCGCTAGGCAACAGAGAGCGTCCCGTAGCTCCGGAAGCAGCCTAGAGACGCGCCCGGGAAGAGGCGCAGATGCTGCCTTGTAGTCCCCAAGCCAACTGCGTGCGCCGCCTTTAGTTATGCGCGCTCCGCGCTTTGGGCATCTCCGCGTGATCGCGACCCTGTCCTTTCCACCTGGCGCCCTTGCTGCTTTCTGGCTCTTCTAGCAACCGGCTTCGTGTTTCTGCCAGGAGATAATTCCTTGTAGATATTGACTTGGAGAGGCAATTCGCGTCTAGTAGGGTCCCGGCGAAGAAGAATCGACGCTTCCTGCGGAGGCGCACCGACGACGCTCATCGCTTTTCTGTGCAGAAGCTGAGTACCGAAGGCTCCTTCGCGTTCTTCACCTCGGTAGCGGCAAAGACTCACTGCTTACTCGGGCGGCTTGCGCCAAGCTGCTGGAATTAAAAGCAGGATATAAATAAATAAAAAAACAAGTATTAGGTTTATGTGTGATTGCCTGTGGGTATTGTACATGTACGATAATTATCTCGATTTTAGCAAAGAGAAGATTTGGACTGAATAGAAGGGGGAAAAATCCTTCCTTCACTGGGTTTTCATATTGTCCAATGAGTAACTTGTCCTTGAATCATGTAGTTTGGTTATTTAGTACAGATAGACCTCGATTTACAACAGTTCACTTAGTGACCGTTCCAAGTTACAACAGCACTGAAAAAGGTGAGTTATGACCATTTTTCACACTTATGACCGTTTCAGCAGCCCTATGGCCACATGATTTACATTTGGATGTTTGACAACTGACACACATTTATGACGGTTGCAGTGTCCATGGGTCATGTAAGTCCCCTTTTGCAACTTTCTGACAAGTAAAATCAACGGGGAAGCCACATTTACTTAACAACCAGGTTACTAACTTAACAACTGCAGTGATTCATTTAGCAACAGTGGCAGGAAAAGTTGTAAAATGGGGCAAAACTCACTTAACAAATTTCTCATTTAGCAACATAGATTTTGGCTCAATTGTCATCATAAGTTGAGGACTACCTGTGTAAGATTCAAATACAAAGTATGGGCTTTTGAATATATAGGAAGCCTAAACAAATCCATAACATTCCCACTAAAAGTAGCAGTCTCTTTTCCCTTGAATTTATGTTGGTGCTCTGTGCGCTACCTAGGCTTAGCTGGCAGAGATTAATCTGCCTGCTTTGTCACTATTAAATTATAAAAGAATAATTTATTGTGGATTGAAGCAGCAACAGATTATCAGACCAAAAATAACAGCCAGAAGCACCCAACCATGTGGTTGGAAGATGTGTAACAATCTGCGTCTTTATTTCTCCTGCTTTATTCCTTTGTTCCTAATCTCAGTATGCTAATAATATCCAATAAATTTCCTGGACAAATTGTAAAAAATAACAGTATAGGAATGTAGTAAGATCTCACAAATAGATAGAATCATCGTCATCCTGGTGTTTTTCCCACAGGTGCAGGGTTGGTTTATACAAATAGGTATACAACTTACAACAGTTCATTTAGTGACCATTCAAAGTTACAGTGGCATTGAAAAAAGTGACTTATGACCATTTTTCACATTTATGACCTTTGTAGCAGCCTCATGATCATGTAGTCAAAATTCAGATGCTTGGCAAATGACTCTCATATTTATGACGGTTGTAGTGTCCCGAGGTCATGTGATAATCTTTTGCAACCTTTTGACGAGTAAAATCAACGGGAAAGTCAGATTTACTTAACAACTGTGTTACTAGCTTATCTTCTGTAGTGATCCATTTACCAACTGGCAAGAAAGGTGGTACAATGGGGCCAAACTCACTTAACAACAGAAATTCTGGCCACAGTTATGGTGGTAAGTCGAGGACTACCTATAATGGCTAAATATTTTTCTGTTTAACTTTAGATGCAAAACATGCTAAACGTTTTATTAGTTTTTTTTGAATGTTGGAAAAATTTAATCTTATTGAGCTTTGGGTAATATTTCCTTTCTATTCCTACTCTTAGTAAGATGTAAATATGTAATAAACTTTCACAGGCATGATAGTCTCTGCTTATATTTCTATAATGAGGAAGGAGTATTTCAACTTGGTTTTTATAGACCTGTGATGCTAACCTTTTCCACCTCACGTGCCGAAAGTGCATGCATGCACATGCGCATGCTCACACACCTGAACCCATGATGCAATGTGTGTGCACCTTCCCGCTCCCCTGTGCATACATGTGTGATCCCCTGAGTGCGCAACACAAACCTCTGCACATGCGCACATGACCCCCATGCCGCACACCTCTGCGCATTAATGCGCATGTCCCACCCATGCATTTCCCCCATACATGTGTGGCAGGTACCTGACAATCAGCTGGCTGGCGGGGGGGGCACATGTGCATGTGCAGTGAGCCTCTTCCAGGCGACCTCTCATGTGCCAGAAGAAATGGCTATGTGTGCCACTTCCAGCATGTGTGCCACAGGTTCGCCATCACAGTTTTTGACAAATTAGCCAACTCACTGCAACTTTGGGCCTTCTAGCCTGGTTTCCAAAGCCCGCCCAGTTTATGGGAAGTGAAAGTTCCCTGCCAGTCTCCACTCCTTCTCTGAAGGCTTTCTTGCCTCACTTTCCAGCCCCTCACATCTCTCTGCCGCCCCCCGCCGTGAAAGACAGGCTGAGCGGGAGTCATGGTTTTTTACACACACACACACACACACACCATTCCAAGCTTGCAGACTTTTATCCTGAGCAAAGCTGGCAAACAATTTATTATGCTATTAGAAAAGTTTGGATTGCCTGTGGAATAATGTTCTTTATTTCCCTGCTGTGGAATGAATAACTTTCACTATTGTATCTGTAACTAAGAATGTAGATAGTTTCATGGCCTGGATTGTGCATCTTTACTCTATATCTGTGATTATGCTGGTTACTTACGTAGGATTTTCAATAGATTCATCTGCTCATATTTCCTATAACTTTATTCTCGGTGACAAATGTAAAGTTAATGACAAGACAGTGGATGCTTTGCATCTCCTAAGTTACTCTTTTTTCAGAGCACAATTTTTACAATTATAGGCATAATTTTGCTCACAATTGGCTCTTGTACTAGGGAAAAGTAAAAGAGGGCAACAATGAAACTTTACCTCCATGATTTAATTTCAATGTGCTAGTGTTTAGTTTTAGAAATGTTAAATCAATTCATTAAAATTAATATTTTTAGAAATTAAAAAAATGAGTTTTGGAGAAATATCTGAATAATTTGGAATGTAAAAGTCTTTGGCTAGCCTCAAATGGAATTTAAGGTTTGTTAGTATCTAGAATTTGGCAAAGCTGATTATTACTGTTATATATATGTACCTGCAAAGTCCTTTTCTGAAGTTGAGAGAATCCTGATCTGGATGGATGTGCTGGATTACAGAACTTCTCAACTTCTCAGCTATTCTTGGTTTAAATTATAGTCCAAGATATCTAAAATGAGTAACACTTAGGAAAGTGTAATCAAGAGAAATGAACTAGTGATTTTCTTAGCAGTAGGAAGGGCTGTCCCAAATATCAGGTTAGTCGCTGTGAGTATTCAATCAAAACCATTTTATTTTTATGTGCTTTGCATGATCTTCCTTTTTAAGTTCCTTTTTTATGACCCTGTAATCCTTTAATCTGGGGTAAAGTCAGAGCGATTGAATGGAACTGAGCATTTACTGGCTGGATGCCCTTCCTGACATCACACAGAGTTCGCAGCAGATTTCTTTGCACCCTAAGAAACAAACAACTGTTGCTGCCTAGGATTGAATTCTCAACCTTCCCAAGGAGAGGTGAGTGTCTTCACTACTAGGCCACCATGCCACTCATCTGCTTTGCATGCACAATGGTCATAAAAAGAGATCAGGATTCCATCTTATGGTTATGGCCACATCTTGACTATTTTTGACCCACCAGCAACAGATATACAATGTAATATGAAAAGCATGATCCATAATAGGGATGGGTTATAAGGGCAATACAGCCAAAGGTCTTGGGCCTGGTAAATTAATGAAAGAGGTTCCAAATTATAATGGCTAAAGAGTTACTCTTTCATTAGCTCTTCACATGCAAATTTTTTAAAGATTCCTGCAAAAAAATGAAATGGTATTTGTAGAGCTGAATAATAAATGTGTCTTAAGGCTGTCTTTCAGGAGCGTCTAAATAAGTTGAGAGAATAATCAACTATTCTAGAATATCTGTAAGAAGCATTCTTAAGAATATCTCTCAAAACATGTTAACCTTAGAAAGGCTGTACAAAATGAGTGACACGTTCAGACCATGGGATGTTTACCTCACTAAATCAAATTTACTGAGGTTTATTGCGGTAGTGCATATTTTAATTTTTGGACACTTTAATTAATGTTAAGCAGAGTAACACGGGATTAAGTTCCTCTTTTTGGAGTTTGTAAACCTGTTGTTTCATTGCATGCTTACAGCCTCAAAGTTTGTATTTGTGAGGATCACACTGTCCCTGAATGCTTGTTCATTACTGGATAGTAGATGCTCGTGTTCTTTGACTTTTACCTGGCAAACTATCTCTGAACCACTTTTTACTTCAGATTCACATTATGAAGGATTATTTAAAGAACTGGTGTCAGAACAATTTCAAAACCACTCTGAGAACTGTTTTGTCACTGATGAAAATGTAATATATAGCATTTAAAATGTAAAGCTGGGACTGTGGAGTTGCAGGTTCAAACCGCTCAACCATAAAGATTCACTGAGTGACTTTGAACCACTCATTCTCTCTTAGCTCAATTTTCCTCACATGGTAGTTGCTATAGAGAAACGTTGGATAAGAAAGTGCCTTACATTACATGCCACTTTAGCTCCTAAAATAAAAATTTATTTACTTTACAATATTTTTAGCTTGCCAGAATCCTAAAGTACATTAGTGGAACACAAGAAAACCCACAATATACCACTAAAGAAGAATATTTGTAGCTCAGGATTGAAGTGAGGGATCCTTGGTACTCTCTGAGCCTGGTTGTTTCCTTGCAGATGTTTCATTACTCAAACCAGGGTTTGCTAACAATTTATATTCTAGTGTCTTGCCCTGTCAGTGTTGGTGGGAGAGGTCTTGGAGGTTCTGTGATTGGGCTGTTTCCTATTAGCTTTTTGGCAGTTTCTTGATTAAGACAGATACAGATAATCAGAGTTGGAAGGGACCTTGTAGGTCATCTAGTCCAAGCCCCCCCCCAAGCGGAAGACCCTACACCATTTCTGACAAATGGCAGTCCAATCTCTTCTTGAAAGTCTCAACTGATGGCGCTCCCACAACTTCCGAGGGCAAGCTGTTCCATTGGCTGATTGTTCTCACTGTCAGAAAGTTTATCCTTATTTCTAGGTTAAATCTCTCCTTGTTCAGTTTCCATCCATTAGTCCTTGTCTGGCCTACAGGAGTTTTAGAAAATAGCTTGAGCCCTTCCTCCCTGTGGCAGCCCCTCAAATATTGGAAGACTGCTATCATATCTCCCCTGGTCCTTCTCTTTACTAGACTAGCCAAGCCCAGTTCCTGCAACCGTTCGTTGTAAGTTTTAGCCTCCAGTCCCCTAATCATCGTGGTTGCTCTTCTCTGTACTATTTCTAGAGTCTCAACATCTTTTTCATAATGTGGTGACCAAAACTGGATGCAGTACTCTAGGTGTGGTCTTACTAAGGCTTTATAGAGTGGTATTAGTACTTCCCTTGATCTTGACTGTATCCCTCTGTTAATACACCTTAGGATTGCATTAGCCTTTTTGGCTGCTGCTGCACACTGCTGGCTCATATTTAGCTGGTTGTCCACTAAGACTCCAAGATCCCTCTCACAGTGACTGCTGTTGAGCCTGGTTTCACCCAGTCTATATGTGTACTTTTGGTTTTTCTTGCCTAAGTGTAGGACTTTTCTCTATATTGAATTTCATTTTATTAGATATGGCCCAGTGTTCTACTCTGTCAAGATCCATCTGGATCTTGAGCCTGTCTTCTTGAGTGTTAGCTATTCTGCCAGCTTAGTATCATCTGCAAATTTAGTAAGTTCCCCTTCTATTCCATCATCTAAGTCGTTAATGAAGATATTGAAGACTACTGGGCCTAAGATGGAACCTTGTGGCACCCCACTGCTTACTTCCCTCCATGTAGACTTAAACCCATTAAGGACTACTCGTTGAGTAGTCAGCCAGTTGCGAATCCATCTAGTGGTGGTGCTATCTATTCCACTTTTTTCTAGCTTACTAAGAAGTAGGTTGTGGTCTACTTTATCGAATGCCTTGCTGAAATCTAAATATATTATGTCCACAGTATTTTGCTGGTCTACTAATTTAGTCACTGTGTTGAAGAATGAAATAAGACTGGTTTGGCATGATTTGTTTTTAACAAACCCATGCTGACTGCTAGTTATTACTTTACTTGTTTCTAGATGTTGGCAGATCTGTTTTTTTATTATCTTTTCCAGTATCTTCCCAGGTATTGATGTTAGGCTGATTGGTGTATAGTTCCCTGGGTCTGTTCTTTTTCCTTTTTTGAAGATGTGAACCACATCAGCTCTTTTCCAGTCCTCTGGTAGTTCCCCAGTGCTCTAGGATTTTTGAAAGATATGGTGCAGTGGTTCTGAGATGACCTCTGCCAGCTCCTTTAAAACTCTGGGATATAATCCATCAGGCCCCAGTGATTTGTGTTCATCAAGATCAGACAGGTGTTCTCTTACTATTTTTTTTGCTTATTTTAACTTTTATTTCTGGTCTGTCTTTTGCAGTTATGTTTTTGGTGGGTTGAGCTATAGTTTCTTTTTGTGTGAAGACAGATGCAAAGAATGAGTTAAGCAGTTCTGCTTTCTCTCTGTTGCCCGTTACTTCTTTGCCATCTTCTCTCTTTAGTGGACCAACTGTTTCCTTGATTTTTTTCTTGTTATTTATATGTTGGAAGAAACTTTTTTTATTATCTTTGACTTTTGTTGCAAGTCTTTGTTCGTTCTGAGCCTTTGCTATCCTGACTTTGTCTTTGCAGATTCTGGGTATCTGCTAATATTCTGCCTTAGTTGTTTGTCCTTCTTTCCATTTTTTGTACTTGTCCTTTTTTTCTTTCAATTTGCCAGAGAGATCTTTGTGCAGCCATGCTGGTTTCTTCTTGGATTTCTTGAGACATTGTGTAGTTGTTTATTGTTTAAACACCCCCCCTCCCCCAGCAATCAATACCCAGATGACCATAGGTTAACACCAAGATTAACATAGGATCAACTATCAAGAAATAAATAATACCCCAATCAAGGAACTGCCAAACAAGCTAACCGTTAACAGCCCAACCAAAGGGCTTTACAACCCCTCTCACCATGGCTGACAGAATATAAATGGTAAGCAAATCCCATTCTCTACTAACACTGATGATGTTACCTGGTTTGGGTAATGAAATACCTGCAAGAAAACCAAGCTCAGAGAGCACAAAGAACCCCTCAGTCCACAAAATGCTAAAACAGAAATAATACAAATTTTAAAAAGTACAAAACAAACAAGCTTGCTATATCAAAGCCTCTGTCCTAAGACCCACTTGAATAGTCTCACTTGAATAATATTAATTTGGTTTGGTTTGAAATCAGACTGTGAGCGACATAAACCTAACAAAATTAATAAATGTGGTAAAATGCTTTAAAGCAGGGGTCCCCAACCACCAGGCCGCGGACCGGTACTGGTCCGTGGTACATTTCCTACCGGGCCGCCGTTTTGCTGGGCGCCACCATCTTGTTTGATGAGAAAGTGCTTCCGGGTGAGCTTTCCGTTTGGAAAGCGGCGTTTGGGTCCTGAAGGAATCCTCGCGCCTTAGTTTCATTGAAGGGGGGGGGGGCTTCGAACAAAACTAAGGCGTGAGGATTCTTTCAGCACCCAAGGCAAGGTGAGCCGAGTGACCGTCCCAAAGCGAAGCCCATCGACAAAGGTGGAGTTGAAGGTGGCGGGGAGAAGCGGGGGACGGCTGGCTGGCTGGTCGCTCGGCTCGCCTTGCCTTGTCATACGTGCTGATGCTGGTACCGGGCTGTGGATCATTTTGTGATGCCGGTACCAGGCCGTGGCACAAAAAAGGTTGGGGGCCACTGCTTTAAAGTAAATATCTCTAGGTCCATATTTCAAATGCCTTTTATTTTCAAACATCTTGAATTGTTTGTATTAAAAATTCCCCTCCCATGTTTAGAAATCATATTCTACTGTAATTACATTATTTGTTCTTGGACTGTAAGGTGGAAGAGAATGTGTTTTGGCCTCATCTGTTCAGATAGTGTTTTGGCAACTTGGCAACTTTGAGAGGTTTAAATTTTTGGAGTCAGCATGAGGAATTCTAGAAATTGAAGTCCACATCTTAAAATTACTGTGGTTGAAAAACACTGCATTAGAAAAAGAGCAGAGAAATACTATGTACATTGCTTGGGAATACTGTACACAATTCACGTGTCTTTTTCTTCACTATTGCAATTGTGCATCATTCAAAAACTGAGCAATAAATAAACTATTTTTACAATTAAGCATCTCCAATTTCAGTGAAAAGGGGAATTTGGTAATTTTCTTAATGATCTCCCACTGTTGTGTGCTAAATTCTAGTTGAGTGTTCTGGTTTGTCTGGAATCCATTATAGTTCCATGCGAACGCCACAGAAGATGAACACAGAAGATACTTTGTGGAGCAATACCTGTATTTTGAGCTGTTGTCACACTGTTAGTCCTTTAAATCTGTGAATTTACTGATACAGACCACCAGGAGGCAGAACATGACCAGTTTCATCCTTCTGGTGATCTATGTAGGTAAATATAGGGTACAGAATATACACTATATAAAGATAAAGAAATCTTCCCCCATCTCCTTCAAGGGTCAAGGAATGGAGATCATGGAAAGCCTCATACATGGGGCACAACATAAAGTAACACCCATTTCTCTGCCTCTCTCTCTGACAACTTAAGAGAGATTGAACTGTATATAACAGGAATATAAAACTCACAGCCCACGGCCCAGATATGTCACATGCTGGCCACACCCACCCAGTTTAATGAAGGTGTAAAAAGTCATGCTATGTCACGTGATGACAATGTGACAACCCTGGTATATACCATTCTAATAAATATAAATAGCTATGAATGGCTGAAATGATAACAGATACATACAAATGGTAGCGAGTGATACTTTCCTAGTGTGAGTGTATTAGGGATTGCTGTTCATACACTTTGCTCTAGGAAATTATGTTGTAAACTAGAGAAACCTTAGCCAATGTGACTGGCAAAACAACAACAGATTTAAGACTGCAATGTTTAACACATTCATTTTTAAAAAAAAAACATTTAATTGTGTATGTATTGTAATTTCCCCCCGCAATATATCCAATCATCTGACTCATTTCTTTAAGTATATTTAATATTTGACTGTATCTATTTTAGGTCACATGTTTACAACCTTTTAAGCTGTGCTATCTTGTTAAGCATTAATTTTTAAAAAATCGCCAGAACTCCTGATCTACAAAATGGCAGCTGTGGCACTTTTATTGTTGGTGAATACATCTCATTTTCATTATGGATATTCCTGATTTTATATATATACATATATACACACATACATACATACACACACATACATATATGTCATTTTAAAAAATGTTTTAAAATGGTCACTAAATGAATGGTTTAATTTGACACTATTTGTATAAATATACACAAACATAAATGTGGAAGTGCATGCCCAATTTTTTCTACTTGCTTTGATTTTTGACACTAGATTATTTTTTTCATTTTTTTGTAGTATAGCTTTTTATTTTTCCAAAAGAAAAAGAAAAATGATGAATAGCACTATATATATTTAATACCATATTACATTTTTAAAAATAGAATAGAATAGAATTCTTTATTGGCCAACTGTGATTGAGCACACAAGGAATTTGCCTTATTTTTAATTAGCACGGTCTTTAACTGGCCACTTAAAAATACAGTTAAATCTGCTAAACCATGGGGTACAAAAATAAAAGTTAAATTACCTAAGATGATCCCTGTGTTTGGAAAGTATGTTTTTATTTTAAATAAATACATAGATACATTCTTTCCTCTGAAATCTCATTTAGTAAAGTTTGCTTGTAACATTTTATAGTGTACATCGTTTCTTGATAGCATCACTTATTTTATCTTAGTTATAAAACTTATGGAAATATTTCATGACATTAGAAAAGATGCATTTTCTTCCTGGAACTCTGATTAGAGTTAATGGAAATTGCATGTGTGAGTATGTATTTGGCAGTAGCTACCACACTTGTTTAAATTTCATGCTAGGAATTCAAATCAGAGAAGATTAGCTAAGGAAAGTATCCAGAAAGTGCATGAAAAATAAGTCAGTCATGTTTGAAATTATGGCCAGATTCTGATATGGTAATTATATATGACAATGGCTAACCTCTTGGAAGTGATACGTGGAGGGAAAAAGATAAACTACTTCAAAATTGTATGACTCTTCCTTTGAATGAATTATTGTTGAAGGCCAAGCCAATTAAGAGTCTCTATATCGATCCAATCCAGTTTAGGATTCTGATGTTGGGAGATAGCAGAGATAACAAGGAAGCCTTTAACTCTTTGCTTTCCATTGCAATTCTAATCAGC
Source organism: Pseudonaja textilis (assembly GCF_900518735.1). Next base: position 1,109,391 of record NW_020769353.1, read on the forward strand.
AATTTTCAAGGAGTGTTCTTATCACAGGAAAAAAGGTTCCAAGTAGGAACATCAGTATAAATGGGTGTGGGCCTTTCAGTCAGGACTTGATAGAGGTAGCATACACAAATGTTCGAAGGCTCAACATTCTCTGTTAAGTCTACTGTTCCTCAGCCCTTATTTATTTTTCATTATTCTTGGAATAAAGGGAAATAGTGATTGAGCCTTAAGGGGCTGGGAATGAGAAGAAGGCAATGTTGAGAGATAGGTGGGATGGGACAACTCACATCATAAAGAAATCCTTGTGCTTTAATTGAATGCCAGGGGAATGTGACTATCCTAAAAACAGTTTTGCGTATCCAGTTTGAGATGATTTTGGGGGAGGAATTAGGCAAGCCACACCACATGCAAGATGATGTTACACAATATTTCGTATTTCACACAGGTCATGTATTGTGATTCATTTTTTGTTCAGGACTGTGTTGTGTAAAGTTTGTAAACCATATTTTCTGACTTCTCGGCTTTGTGAATACAGCTATTGTATTCTTTTTAACAGCTCATTAATCAAACTAAATTTTAGCATAACATCTGAACCTAGTTCAAAAGGTAAACATTTTGGGGACTTCCGGTGGCGCTTCCATTGATAATGGTCAGAGACCATGATTGTGCGCGGCATGGGTCCATGTTTCCCTTGTCAGAAGAGTTCCTACAGGACCAGTGTCATCCTGACTCACCTCGGAGGGTTGGGCAAAGAGGGGGAGACTGCCAGCTGGGTCGAGGGAAGCCGCATCTCTCTTCCCTGGCTAAGAGTTACTCCTCTGGAAGTGGCAACCAAAAATGGCTGCCCTGAAGATGGAAAGCTGCCGGGATTTACGTTTTGTGCTGGAGTGAAGAATTGGTGATTAACATGCAACCAGATAAAGGAACTTGATTTTTTTTCTTCATAACCCCAAGAAATAGAAAGAAAGTGTCCTCATGTAAGAGTAACACAATGGTGAACAGAAAAAAAAGAGAAAAATACAAGGTAAACAAAATTGGTTCATAAAAAGCTATAATGAAATTAGAGACTAAAGTTTGAATAATATAAATTGGCATTAGTTAGGCATTGGATTAAATGCTGGACTTGCCTGGAATTGATTAATTAAATGTTGGACTTTTCTGGAATTGGTTAATATCAAGAAAATTAATTGTGGAAATGGTTGGAAATTATTCTTTAATATAAATAAAAGAGAAAAGAAAAGAACTTTAAAAAGGGGAAAGTGATACAGAGCGCCATCTAATAGTCAAATACTTTTTTTCCTACAAAATTATATGGAAAATAACTGGACTTATAACCGTTATAAAAGAAAAGACAAATAAAATAATAAGAACCCCAGAAATTTTGAAAAAGGGAGAGAAATTTACCAAGAGGATATATAAATGCAATTTCCTGGGACCTTTGGGTGTTGATTGTGACAAGGAGACAGAAGGATTAACAAAAGAAATAAAGATAAAAGGAGACTTTTGGCAAGGATTGCAAAAAAAAAAGACTTTGGATATTAATAATTTACTATAAAAATGGAAGAAATAAGCAAAGACTTTAAGTTGGAATTACAAATGGCAAAAGGAATGTTGAAAGAAAGAAGGGAATTATTGGAAATATTGGAAAATAAAATAATGGTGATGGTTGAAGAACAAAGAAATTCCAGCGAGGCGGAGTTAAAGGAGGAAGAAAGAGGCTCCGACAGACATGGAGAACAAGAGATATTGCCAAAAGACACTAAAAGAATTAAAACTATGATATTGATGACTGAAAAAATGCTCCCAGGATTAAACAGAAGAAGAAGAAATTATACAAGAAGAAACTTTAAAAAGAGAGAACAGGAAAGGGGGGGGGTGAAGAGAAGATGGGTGAAATGTTAGAAGGAAAGAAGGAAGACCAGGGAAATTTATAAAAGGGAAAGTTGGCTAAAATTAAAATAAATAATAAAGCCAAAAAATTTAGAGATAAGGGTTAGGGATTCTATAAGGGGGATATCACATGGAACATATATTGGTGTTTAATTTAAAACTTGTAGGGAAATATTTTAGGAATGTGTAATTACATATATATATGAATATTAACTGTCTATAAAATGTGTTGTTATGAACCCTTTCTTTTTTTGGAGGATCAAAACAAGGGAATGGAAATGAATTTTAAAAAAGATATGATTATCAAAGATTATAAGTAAAGTGAAGATAAAATGAGAGATATTAAGAAGCTTATTTTAATGATTTATTGGAAGGGATATATACAGTTGAATATATATACAGTTGATTATTTAATGCAGTGGTTCCCAACCTTTTTTTCACCCAGCACCCCTAAAGAAATTTCACTCGAACCTCGCACCCCCTGAAATAAATAATAAATAAAAATGCCAACATATACCCAATATCCTATTGTTTACCTGGACTTTTCTCGCACCCCCTGGAATATCATCTCGCACCCCCAGGGGGTGCAAGCACCCCAGGTTGGGAACCCCTGATTTAATGGATATTAGAATTGTATAATGAGAATATTCTATTATGATTAAAGTAGGGGAATGGGAAACACCATGTGGATCCTAAATATATTGGTTTTATCTATATTTTTACTCTTTTTAGATTGTTTATTATATATCGGTTTAGAGAAAACTAAGGATAATAATGTTGTGCAATGTAAAATAAAATAGGTGATAAGCTGAAAATGGAAATAATAGGGGATAAAGATTTGAAAATTTATGTATGGATGAAATGATATTGATATTGAATTAATGAACTGAAATATGAAATGCAAATTTATTTAAAGATGAGTGAAATGGATAATGATATGAGTTGATATTATATAAGATTAATGGAAATGAAAATATTACTATGTACAAGTGTTATAACCTGGAAACATGTTGCTCACGTGAAAGGATGCATACAATTTAAAAAATAAAAAACTTTTGAAAAAAAAGGTAAACGTTTTTATTTTTAAAATATGATTTACTTAGTTCGAATCCCTCTTCCTGCTCCCAAAATTATTGTTGGATCCTCCTTGTTCCTCCCTCTCATACACATATTACAATTGTGCATAAATCCTAATTGAAGACACACAAGAAAACAATATGCAGTAGTAGTATTATCAGTAGGTGTAATTTTTAAAAAAGGTAAGGGTTTCCCTTGCTCAGTCATGCCCAACTCTAGGGAGTGATGATCATTTCCATTTCCTAGCCGAGGGAATCAGCATTGCCCTAAGATGCTTCCCTAGCCAGCACGACTATATGTGTTGTGTTGCATCTGTAACACTGTTACCTTCCCACTGAAGTGGTACCTATTTATCTACTCACATTTGCATGCTTTTGAACTGCTAGGTGGGTGAAGAGCTGGGGCAAGAATGGGTGCTTACCCTAGGCCCTAATTTATTTTCCATCACAGCATTTAGAAAACTTCCATGTAGGCAATTTCTTAAGTACATCCTACAATGATTACTTCGTGCTCTTCTTGTGTAAGAAACTCTAAAACAATATTGTGTAACAAATTGAGTAAAGGAATTGTGTGATACCATTTCTTGTATATTGGGAAGGCAGTTATTACGCTGAATATCAATCCAGCTGTTTCAGTGTCATATGGTATTATAAAATAAAAGATACAGTATTAGCTCTTCTCAGAAGAATTCTAGATTTTTTCAAGTAATCCAGCTTTATTGTTGCCATCTAAAAGCTATAAAAAGGCCCTTCCCTCTTTTGAGGAACATTATAGTAATTTGATTAACTCTTGTCTTCTCTCTGAAAGAACACGGAGCACCAATGGAAGACTTGGTGGTGGAAATGGTTGTTTGAGGAAAGAACATTCTAGCCACCCTCTTGCATCACGACTTCATATTACTTATCCAATACAAGATAGTGTTGATGACATAGCTGTCCCTCATTTCCACCAAAACAACTCATAGACCAATTGTGGGACTAGACATGTGTTGAACATGAAAACCTGCTTACACATAAAATTGAGAAATCAACTCCTGGGAATGAAATGGCCATAGTGATGCCTGGGTATGTCCGTAAAAGGAGTGGGGTGGTATTGCCACACTCATCCCAAAATTCCCAGATCACTATACCTTGTTTCCAAGGTAAGCAGTGGACAAAGCCTTATACCAGTGATGGTGAACCTTTTTGTTGTGGTGTGCCGAAAGTGTGTGTGTGCCGGCACCCACAATGCAATGCGGGGCCCCCCTATGCATGCATGCTCAAAACCCCACCCCACCCCCTTAGCTGTACTGTGCATGCGTGCACCCGTTTGAGGCTGTTTTTGCCCTCCCAGAGGCTCGAGGGAAAAGTCAAAGTCAGCCGCAATGGTGCAATCAAAGCATATTAAAAATGGATAGAGGTTTGACTGAGCTGTTGCAGTCACCCTCCTGAGATTCTTTAAACTATATTCTGTGGGGATCACTCTTGCAATGGGAACCATTTCATGACATTATGACATTCATGTCATTTCATGACATCTATTTTAGCTCCAAGAATTCTTGATTTGAAAAATGTTTGCATCTGTCTGAATGTCTTTTTTGATAGAAGCCAGTAGGGGGCAGTGAAGAATCATTAGACATATCTATTATGCTGCTGTGTTATATCAGACTGACAGTAAAACTTTGTCCTGACTGCAAGAAGAGTTTGCTTTGAAGTTCTTTACCTAATCTCTCCAAAGCTATCATTTTTCCAATGGAAACATGTACAACGCATCCTTTCCCTGCAAACAATCACATCAGCAATTACCTTAATGGAAAATCAGATGGCCTTTGTCTGCTGAATCCATAGTGGAAACTATCCAGGAAAAATATATTGGCTCTGTTTTTGCATCAACTTGTAGCATTAATAGATTTTGGCTGCTTTTTTTGTACCAAGTTGTAACACTAATATATTTAACTCTCTCTGGAGAGGCCTAATTCTAGACTTGATTCAGCAAATGACTGTGTTACTCTTACAAATTAAAAAAAAAAACTTGGTTGGAAAGAATTGAGATGCTAATAAAGCATATTAAGACCTCAAATATTTATATGTCTGGTATGAAAGGTTTGACTAAATTGGCAATTTACTCACAGGGTGTGGGATGTAAGAATAACTTATTTAGATGCAAAATTTATCTCACTTCCTCAACAGGTGCATAAAAGTTCAAGAGCAAAGAAAGAAAAGAAAATCAAAGATGACATTTATTTTTGCACGGGACAAAGAGGCTATTAAGAACTAAGTATAAGATGTTGTTTCAAGACTGTCAAGACATGAATGTTGCAGCTGGAACAGGATGTTCCAGATGCAAAAATATTCATTTATAAATTTGCCTCATGTATTCAATGGAAAACCTTAATATAAATATGAAAATGGGGCAAAAGAAATGCATACACATACACACAAACACACACACACACCTCCTTGGAAAAAATGATAAAAGAGGAACTTAAAAAAATAATGAATTCCTTTTTTCTTTGCCCTTACCAAAAATGTTAATCCACTCTTACTCTTCTTTCTCTGTCCTAATAATAGTTGCATGATTTGTTAGTTCTTCACATCTATGGGATACAGCCGCTTTTAAAGGTTAGTAAATCAGGACACGTTTCTAGGAATGGTTTCCAATCTTGCAAATTTTGAATCTCCCCCACTCCTAGGTTTAAAACTAGACTAGAAATGTGCAGGAACAGTTCTCAAATCGACAGCCCTGGGTGGTCAAATTGCTGTTCTTAGAAGTTATACTTTTCCATTAAGATTTTTTTTTTTTAAAAAAGAGGGAAGATAAGTACTTTGTTATGTGTACAAAATAAAGGAATTTTTTTTGTCAATCATGATTTCCCCTGAACCTCCTCCCCTTGAACTTAAAATTTTGGCTATTTGTTACATTATGAAACCGTTTAAAATGAAACATTCATACAGACTTTACTTTGGTTTTCAGAAGGACTATTTTAGTGTTTGGTCACTGATATAGGAAGAAGCTATCACCTGTCTTCTAAGATCATCTGGAACACTCCCTTAAACCTCGAGCATCAAGGAATAATGAAAAAAGACATATAAAAGACATCTAGATATAAAACTGCGGCCTTGGTTTGTGCACTTTTGGTCTCTTTTCTCCACTTTTCTGTGGAGAAACAAAAACGCATATGATTTGCAACTGTGGGGTCAGGGGGCCATGGTGCAGCATTAGTTGCTAGGTCTGCAGATTTTCGGCTTTTTTTTTTTGTCTATCTACAAGTATGATAGCCAAAAATTCTGGCCTAAATGGAGAACAGAAACCTCTAAATGTCTCATAGTAGTGCAATAAAAGAAGACATTATTGACAGACTCATTTTACCTAATAATGACAGTGTGTTTCATTTTAGTCATTTAAAAGGCATCGCTATTTCTGCAGAGGAAAGGGAGGGGACCTCTTCTAAGATTTTAAAAAGTAAACACATGCTGACATTAATTATTGTAATATTTATCTGCAAAACAGATGGTAATGTTTTCCAAAAACTAGTGAGCAGTGATCAGAATGAATTTATGGAAGTGGTACAACATCTCCAGTGTCTCATCTAGGTGTAACCTTGGATTCTGGTCCATGCAAAGTGCTGCTTTTTCAGCAAAGTTTTACCAGACAGATGGAAAACATTATTAACTACTGTTTTCCTTTCTTGTCAGAAATGTTTTGTCTAATCATCACATAATTACACATCCATATTGTAGTAAATCACACTGTATAAACATTTCAAACAGAGTGGAACTATTAAGGTGAAATACAAAATATTCCAGATTTTAAAACAAAACAAATATGAAATGGACCATGCCGAGTAAGAAAAATGTTAAAACCAGGGTCAGAGAAAAATGAAACTTCACAATTTTGGCACCAAATTTTCAGAAAATGACATTCTTTTCATCATGACAATTGGGTCCTGGGTGCTCAGGAATGTTTTTTTTATAAAAGTGAGTGAAGTGTCTCAATCAGTCCAATCTTCGCATAGATTTCTCAACTGATCTTGAGCATAACTTCTGAAATTCTTCACCTCTTCAGGGTGGCAGCATTTTTGTGCTATTAATTTATCTAGGAATAGCAACTTCTTCAACTCCAAGCATTTGAAACTTCTATTCTTCCTGCAATTTGTATTTATTTTATCTGCTATTGCCAAGAATTATTTGAATTTGAACAGGGACTGTTAGGTACTTACGCCACATAGCTACTCCAAGCATGGACTATTGAACAATACAGGTAATCCTGTATTCCAGGACACTGCAACCATGGTAAATTGGCTGTCAGGGTTCCGGGGATTGTCCTAATTAAATCATGAGCCTTGAGCCAAGCTTCAAAAGAATCTAAAAGATTTATTAGGAGCAATATGTTGGCATTGAGCCATATCAAGCCAACTCTGCCACACGTAACTTACCTGTGACCCTGTTTCCACCCTCCCCCTGGGTGTGTCATAAATTAGATTCTCCAACGAAGCATGTTCACGGGCTGGATGTCATCAATCGCATTCTCCAATGAAGGATTTTCTCTGGCAGAAGATCCAGTAGTCTAGGCTATAAACTTCATAAGATAAGTGTGGAATGTACTTCTGGTTTTAATTGCTGTACTGCTCCTTCAGGTTTCCCCCTGCCCCCCACCTGCTTATGGGAACTCAAAAAAAGGCATAGGAATGCTTTACGAGTTGACATATAATATAAGTCAATTGCCAAATGTCTGAATTTGGATTACAGGACCAAGGGGATACTGCAATGTCTGTAAGTGCGAAAAATGGTCACTAGTCACTTCTCTCGGTACACTGGGTGTATGTAGCACTTGTCACATACAGAGAGTCCTTCAGTTACAACAGTTAATTTAGTGACCATTTGAAGTTACTTCGAATGGTCACTAAATTAACTGCTGTAACTTGTTTGTGACAAGTGCTACATACATAGTTTACTCATGAAGCGTGTGCACACACATACTCAAGAGGAAATGGCTTTCTAGGATAAGAAAGGCATAGTCAGATAAAAGAGAAGGTATAAAAGAAGGTATTTTAAGTAAATGTCTCACAAAGCTCCTCCCTAGTTCACAGGAAATACAGTAAAATGACGGGGGAAGCACATTCAAAGTTGGAAGATTAAGGCATTAAGAGTCCTGCATAGCTTTTTCTCTGGTAATATCGCACTACTAACTAGACCATACAAAAAATTTGCTAGACCAATACTTGAATACAGCTCATCAGTCTGGAACCCACATTACGTATCTGATATTAACACAGTTGAGAAAGTCCAGAAATATTTCACAAGAAGAGTTCTACACTCCTCTACTTGTTGCAGAATACCTTATGCCACCAGACTTGAAATTCTAGACCCAGAAAACCTAGAACCACGCCATCTTCAGTCTGATCTAAGTATAGTATATAAAATCATACATTGCAATTTCCTACCTGTCAACGAATATTTCAAGCTTCAACTATAACAATACAAGAGCACACAACAGATACAAACTCAAGGTAAACCGCACTAAACTTGATTGCAGGAAATACGACTTCAGCAACAGAGTGGTCAATGTCTGGAATACTCTTCCTGACTCTGTTTTTTTCCCCAAACCCCAAAAACTTTAACCTTAGACTGTCTATTATTGACCTCATCCCTTTCCTAAGAGGTCTGTAGGGGGCGTGCATAAACGCACCAACGTGCCTACCATCCCTGTCCTATTGTTTATTTTTATTTTTCTTATATGTATCCATTTCATGTATTCATAACTATGTTATACTTATACCTGTTATCTTATAATCACTTGACAAAATAAAATAAATAAATAAAATAAAATAAATACTGGATTGCTTGCCATTGATTCCTTAATCTGGTCCACCTTGAAGGAGTGACAGTAAGGTGTACCTCATGTTATTACTTGGTGTACCTTTTGTCCTTGCATTCTGGTTTGCCTCTAGCTTGTTCCTTTTGGTTTTTTGGTTCCTTTAATTTAGTTCTGGCTGATGCTCTGAATCTCTGTCAGGATTCTCTATCCATGGCTCCTAGTTTTGGACTCATGTTAACTGCCCATGGCTCACTAATCTCATATGTGCTTTGTGTATCTGCCAATATACTCCATACTAAATCATTTGTCCTGTATTATTTACTATTCAAATCAGATACACCCTCAGTCAGTAGCTAAAGCAGTGTTACTTCACAAGCTCCTCCTCTTTTGTATGTCTAACATGACACATGCACAAAAGGACCAGAGTTTGTTGTGTGACAGCACATCATTTGTTATGATATTTAAAATTAGTAGCCATAACAGTAGGATTGTATAATGAGCCAGAACACACAATTGTAGTTGATTGGTTGGACCATGCTGGCTCCTGCATGAGGCAATCTGCATTGTGATTGGTTGTTGTGGGAAGTGGAGAGGGAGTTTCCCTCCCCCCCACCTTTTTCTTCTCTATGCCTTGTATGCTCCTGTTTGCTTGACTATCTTGTTTGATGTAAATACAAAATATAAAACATTTATTTTTATAAAACTACAAGTTTAGTATCTCTGACTTCATGTGGACGCTTGCTGCGCAATTTACTGATATCATTGCTGTCACCATCTTGAGCAAACTACTAGATTCTGTTGTACTTTCTATAGCATCTTTTCATTAATCAATGATTAATGCTTGCTCAACGGAGAAATAGTGGTATGCTCAGAGATGGGCTTCAAAGATTTTAGCAAAGGGTTCTCTGCCTGGTTGCTGGGTGGGCATGGCCATGGTGGGTGTGGCCTAGTTGGCCTCTGCACCATGGCAGGGGGGATTTGCCCTCCCCGGGCTCCAGAGGCTTTTCTTTGCCCTCTGGGAAGGCGAAAATGGCCTCCCTGGGCTCCGGAGGCTCTCGGGAAGCTGGAAACGGGTCCATTTCCAGCCTTCCCGAACTTCCAGGAGGCCAATGTTTTGCCCTCCCCAAGCCTCCATGCGCACCCTGCACTTACCCGCATCCAAAATGTCCCGTGTGGGGACTCCTGGGAAGGGCGGGGTGGGATGGATGGGGCCAGCCAGGAGTGGGATTTGGGGGTCCTCTCAACTGCACAGAATCTTAGCTAGGGGCTCTACCAAACCCCTGCAAACCCCCAGCAGCCCACCCCTGGGTATGCTAATAATTTAGTATATGGTGACATTTAGTATGCAAGTGCAGAGGAGGAGCTGAAAAGTATAGATAGTGGGTGGGAGAGGAGGAAAAGAAGATATGTAGGTACTCGTAAGGTACATTAGAACACATTATCTCCCCCTAGGAGTGGGCCACTGTTGGTTAGACTCAAGTAACACCAATCTGATCTACAGTCCACAGAAGGGCACTGCTGCCATTTTGTCTTTTGTTGGCAAATTCTAATAGGGAAATCATTAGGATCAATATGGCTGGTAATACCAAACACACATAGAAGATGTCAATACTCAGAGTTTACTGCATTAGCAGAAATGGGCATTTATTACCATTCATTCATTTATAAAGATTTATAAACTGGTCAACTACTTCCCAGGTATGTCAAGATTTGACTTTAGCAGGTTATGCTGCTCAGCCATGTGGGCACCAGGGGAAAAAAAAAGAATTGTAGAGCAAAAAAGAATTGATAGTGTAATAGTTTGTCCTATGTTTGAGCATCATGCCATAATTGTCCAGGAATATACTGCAACTTCCAAAAGGAAGGGTGCAATTGAGCAATCTTAACACATACAGGCATTTCAAATGCCTGGAAAGATGCAAAAAAATATGATATCACATTTCTCCATAACAGGGAGATGGGCTGCCTAGATTGCTTTCCTTCCTTCTTTTGCACACAATTATTATATAGCTCTAGGGGGAAATTTGTGTCTTCATTTTCCTCCTCCTCCTCCTCCGCCTCCTCCTCCTCCTCCTCCTCCTCCTCCTCCTCCTCCTCCTCCAAAAATGAATAGAGCTAACGCTTATACAAGTAGCATTCACATTTAAAAGCCTATAGAAAATATAATAAATAAGTAAGGAATCCCATGAAAAGGTTGCATTATTTGAATTCACATTACTGAAAGAGATATTCTATAGAAAACAGGGTAATTGGTTCCAGCTCAAGAGATATAGGTGATCACAATTTGAATAATATTTTATATGTTTATTAATATAGTGTAAAAGATGATAAACCTATATTCAAGGCATACTTGCAACTTCTTGTATCCTGCTGTAGTTCTTCAAATGAGCCTCATTTTTTTTGAGTTGGCTGAAAGAATACCTTCCTCCTCCCTTCTGCACGAAGAAGAGTTAGTGCCTAAAACCACAATGGCAAGTGTGCATATGCTAGCCTCAACCACATGCTTTAACCTCTCACTAACTGATTTTTGGCTCATATGTAACACATCTGGTATCAATTTATATATTGCATTAAATCAAACATCACACTATTTGAACTTGCATTAATCACAACCTAATAAGCAAAAGAGTACAGGTGGATAATCAACAAATCTTGAATAACAAGCAGATATAATGTATTATATGAATGATATATTTTAATACATCATTTACAAAGTACTATAAGACATTCCTTATAGTAGTTTGAGTTGTTTTGGAAAAACTAAATGTGCAGGTATAGAATAGGCAATACCCATAGTAATTATGAGAAGGACCTCATTGTCATTAGGGATCCCAACTTAAGTATGGGCCAGCGCTGTATAATGCAGCTGTCAAAAAAGCCAATGCAGTTCTAGGCTGCATCCAGACAGGAATAGTCTCTAGATCAGCGGACTGGATTCAGCCCATGGGGTGCTTAAATCTGACCTGTGGGGCCAGCTTAGAAATAGCAAAAGGCCTGCCCACAGTGCCTCTGCTAGCAAAAGCAGGCTGGAGGAGGGCATATGCACCACTCACACCCCATTTTCAGCCTGGATGGCCTCCTGCAGCACCCTGGTGGCCAAAACGGGGCACGGGAGACTGTTTGCAGCCTCCCGTGCCCTGTTTTAGCCAGCAAAGTGCTGCAGGAGGCCGGCCATCCTGTTGCCCCACCCACTACAATGCTGATCCGGCCCTTGAAGAAATCCAGTTTGACATCCCTGATTTAGATCATGAAGTGGTAACACCACACTTGTAAATCCACGCTTGGAATACCATGTCTGACTCTGGTACTCACAATACAAAAAAAAAAAAAATGAAACCCTAGAAAGTGTGTAGAGAACAGCAACAAAGATGTTAAGGGGTGTGGAAGCCATACGACGAACTCTTAAGGAAGCTAGATATGTCTAGCCTAACAAAAAGAAAGTTTAAGAGTGACATGATAGCTGCCTTCTGTCGCTTGAGGTGCTGTCACAGATAAGATGATGCCTATTTATTCCATAAAGCACCTGAAGACAGAACAAGAAGCAATGGGTGGGAGCTCATCAAAGACAGATCCAACTTGAAATAAGGAGAAAATTCCTAACAGTGAGAACAATTAATCAATGGAACAATTTGCCTCCAGGAGTTGTGGGTGCTTCATCACTGGAAGTTTTCAACAAAAGATTGGACAGTCATTTTGTCTGGGATGGTATAAGTTCTCCTGTCTTGGGCAGGAAGTTGGAATAGAAGGGACATAGGTCTCTTCCAGCCCTATGATTCTGTGAAATAACTATGCTTGTAATCCTTTGCACCAGCTGATCCCAGGGCTTAAACTCTGAATCATGGCAAGAGGCAATACACAAAATGCTGAAGAACGAATAAAGGAAAAGAATGATTGGTATGGGAGAAATATTATTGGAGTCTTCCCTATCTGCTGCCCTTTAAATGTGTTGGGCCACACAACATAGAATTCCAAATCAAGACAGCCATGTAAGCTGGTGAATGATTACGACTATATAGTCCCAATATCTAGACAATACTGAATTGTGGAAAAGTACAGTAGTCCACAACTTACAACCCTTTGCTTAGTGACTGTTCAAATGGTTACAGTGGTACTGAAAAAATCACTTACCACTGGTTGTCACATTTACAACCACTGCAGCAATCCTATGGTCACATGATCAAAACTGGCATGCGTTCACAATAGTTGCAACATCCAAGGGTTATCCAATTGTCATTGGCAACCTTCCCAATCAGCTTCCAACAAAACAAGGTCAATGGCTAAAGCACTTCAATACGGTGCGATTCACTTAATAGTTGCAATGATTCACTTAGCAACCATTGAAAAAAGAGTAAAATCACGAGTGACTCATTTAACAACCACTTTGCCTTACATTGAACATTCTGGCCCCAATTAGGGTTGTAAGTCGAGGACCATTTCTATGCAAGAAATGGTTTGAAGCTGATGTTTATTAAATAGGCTATCAAGCTAATATGCATTATCAGATAGCATTCATTGTCCAGATTGCCCTGAACTTGCCTGAAAGTAGACAGTTCAAGAAATGTTGCATTGAAGAGTTGAAGATAAGCACCAAAACATAGAAAATTTTTAAATTGCAATCTGACTTCATATTGCATGCAGAAATCCAGTTTCCAGAAATATATAATAGTGAGACTCTTGATAGGAGAACAACAAGTGTTTCCTAGTTTGTTTTCATCTGAGGAATGTTACCAAATATGTGATTGAACAGACTTTATCCATCTCATATTTCATATTTCCTGTGTACACTGCAGGCTTTGGGCATACTAAATCAGTGTAGCTGACTTTCAAAGAAACAAAACAAAACTTCTATGTTAGGAAATGGCTCTAATTCTGTCTGCAGTGATGTCCTACTTGAAAATTCTGTTTATGAATGCTGGGAGGAATTTCTCTCCCCTTCTCAACTTTATAGAGACAAGCCATAGTCTGGGCTTGCAATCAGTATGGGATGGAGCAAAAAAGAAAAGAATTATTGAGAAGAGAGAAAAATTGTATCTCCTCCCCCCACTTTTCTGCCCAAAGGCAGTCTACAGCTAGACCAATTCAATATGTAAGAAACAATTTATGAACCTATAACATTTCCCATCTTTAGCAAAAAAATGAAGTGGAGCTGTCTGGACAAATCTCTTATTTCACCCACTTCAACAGCCCTCTTGCTGAGTTGAAAGGCAATGCACTAAACAGAAGGCTTGCTGAGATTGAAAAAAAAGCAGACTGGGAAATTATTTAACCACTGCACCTTGTTTACAAAGGCCAAGCCCCAAGGTTTGAACTAGAATTCCTAACACATAAACTACATGAGATAGAAGTGAAATTTTCATTTATGAACTACTTATAAAACTAATATGGGTTTGGAGGCTGGATATTTAAAAAATTATCTACAAGAAGTTTTCTCTGTTAAAACTGGATAATCGTCTTTCTTAAATCCTACTATGAGTGGACTTGGGATTTTGCATTGAAATCTGATAATATGGTCTTTAGCTTTGAGGGCTGATATTGAGATCATGGTTTGGGTGCCCTAATAATACTTTGACCACATGGTCTAAAGCTTTTGAAAATATAAGATCCATACTAAAGTAATCTATACTTTTTTTCAAGACAGGGGTATAAGTAGTAGGTATAAAATTCTTTTCATCCCTCCTGAATTCATCTTTTAGTTTAGGAAATTGTATTGTGTAATACAGAATTCTACAACCTGGTGCCTGCTAGATAAATTGGATCATAACTTCTTTTAAACAGGAAGCAAAAACTTTTATTTGGCTGAAATACATCTATTTATTTTCCAACCCTTCTCCAACTTCTGATGATATCACTTCATTGATGTCAAGTCCTTCTATGGCCCTTGGTGACCAAAAATAAGAATCCCAAGAAGTTATTATTTATTTAGTGAATGATGAGAACATAACAGAAAAGAAGTAAACATATATACACAGACCATATAATTATAAGTAAAATATCTATGGTGGTATGGCAGTGGCCTCATAACTACATGTCCAATTCAGTTATCCAGACGATCTCTGCTAACATTGCTTCATGAAGATCTTCTAGGGAACTAGAGAATGCACCTCATGGGCAATTTTACACAATATGTTATATGTTTGAATACTTGAAATAATCACTTTTGATTGGTCCGTCTGACAGCGGGAAATTCGAAGAGCTGTCATTGGCTGCGACCCGCAAGCAGCCATTATAAAAGAGTCTGCCGCGGCTCTGTGATTGTTCAGTTTTCAGAGAGACCAATAAAAAGAGCTGAAGTCTAACTGGTCTCAAGTCAATCATTCCCGTGCTACAACACTGGCAATGAAGGTGGGACACTGAGACAAGGAGACCAGTTGAGCACATGGCAATGAGGACTGAGCAAAGACGAAATGGCCGGCAGCAACTCACCACCCACATCGTTCAACCCAGCGACGGAGGACTGGGACTCTTACATCGACAGATTCCTCATGTTCCTAGAGAGCAATGAGTTACAGGGGATATCCGAAAACAGAAAGAGAGCCATTTTCCTAACCCACTGTGGGCCCACAGTCTTCAAGATGGCCAAAGCATTGGCAAAACCCCAGGATGTGAAGCAAATGGCATGGCCAGATTTGGATAGAGTGCCACGAGCCCATTACGCGCCAGCCGTCTCAAGCCTCATCAGGGCACAAATTTTACAAGCGGGACCAAAAGGAAGGTGAGAGCATAGGAGATTTCGTTGCGGCTCTAAGAGACATTGGTGGAGTGTCCAAATTTCTCAATATGGATGAGGCCATGCGGGACTGCGTGGTTCTCGGACTCAGGGATCTCACCTTACAGAGCTGGCTACTGACCAGACCCAACATAACAGTAACCAAGGCTATCACAGAAGCTACCACAGCTGAAGCAGTGCAGAAATCAGCAGTCACCATGCAGAAAATGAATAGAGCAACACAGGAAGCTCTAAAAGACCCCAGCCCAGCTCAAGACAAGAAGCCAGAGGAAACTCAAAAGGCCACCACCACAACACACCATGAGGACATCGAATCCCTGTCTGAAACCGATGAGGAGAAAGAAGAGATCAATAGACTCCAGTCAGAAAAAAGCAGGCGAGACCGAAGAGAACAGAAATCAGAATTCTGTTGTGCCAGGTGTGGAGGGGACCACCCACGGTCCGAATGCCGTTTCCTTGATGCTGTTTGCAGGCATTGTGAAAGGTGGGGGCACATAGCTAGGGTTTGCTGCAACAGAAATAGTTACAGCCCTAGACGAAGTGGAAGCACCCCCCCCCCACCAGAACGAGAGAAAGACAGACAGGGAGCCGTTGAAGCCGAGAAAACAGAAATAAGCAGTTCAACGAAACCAACAGAAAAGAAGAAACACACCAGACAATAATCATTGGCCACTCGAGCACAACTGATGCAAGGAAGGTGCACGTACAAGTCATCATAGAGGGCCAGCCATGTGAGATGGAGGCGGATATCTGTCCATGATATCGTGGAACACCCTAAAGAGCCTGATACCAGATATGCAAAGAAAGGAATTAGAAAGACAGAAACTAACACTGAAAGACTACCAAGGGAACAGGATTCCCGTAGTCGGACTCGGACATTTCCAAGTCAAGTTCAAAAAGTACACAACAATCCTTCCATTGATGATAGTAGACTGGGATCGCCCCAGTCTACTGGGACTCAAATGGTTTGCACCCCTGGGAATTGGAGTGACCGGAATCAACAGCGTCACCAAGACGGACTGGGAGGAGAACCTGATGAGTGAATTCCAGAACGTTTTCGATGGAGAACTGGGCAAGTACCGAGGCTCCCCTATTTCATTTAATTTGAACCCTAATATAGCCCCAATTAGACTGAAGGTGAGGCAAGTCCCTTTCACGTTAAAACCAAAAATCGATGAGCAATTAGATAAACTCATCGCACAGGGGGTATTAGAACCAACTGACCATGCAAGATGGGAAACCCCAATTGTGACTCTGATTAAACCGGATGGGTCCGTGCATATCTGTGGAGACTATAAAGCCACCCTCAACCACACACTACAGCAAAGCGCATACCCCATTCCGGTGGTACAACACCTATTACATTCGTTGGGGGGAGGAAAAGTTTTCACGAAACTCGACCTTGCACAAGCTTATCAATAATTGCCGGTTGACCCAGAAACAGCGGAAGCCCAAACAATTGTGACTCACAGGGGGGCATTCAAATGTAAAAGACTACAATTTGGAGTTAGCGTGGCCCCAGGGGTATTCCAAAGCTTGATGGAACGCCTTCTGCAAGGCATCAAAGGGATGGTACCATATTTTGATGACGTATTGGTATCAGCCAGGGACAAAAAGCAACTGGAAAGCTGCCTGAGGGAAGTCTTACAAAAATTTAAAGAGGCAGGACTCAAAGTGAAAAGAGAGAAGTGCCAACTGGCCACAGATGAGGTTGAATTCCTGGGATACCTCATAGATAAAGAACGGATCCACCCCAGTGAAAAAAAAATCAGAGCAATCAAAGAAGCTCCTAAACCCGAAAATAAAACAGACTTACAAGCCTTTTGGGACTTATTAACTTTTACAATGTCTTTTTGCCACAGAAGGCAACAACAGCAGAACTGTTACACAGGCTGCTTGGTAAGAAGGCTACCTGGACCTGGGGGCAGAGAGAAGCCGCATTC
Organism: Pseudonaja textilis; assembly: GCF_900518735.1. The sequence continues at coordinate 1,126,803 of NW_020769353.1, forward strand.
CAGGGAATCAAAGACTTACTGATATCTGACTCTGTGCTAATCCAATACAGTGAAACCCTGCCACTAACATTAACCTGCGATGCATCACCGTTCGGCACCAGGGCCATACTCAGCCACACTTTACCCGATGGGAGAGAAGCACCGATTGCATTCTACTCCAAAACACTATCAAAAGCAGAGAGAAATTACAGCCAATTGGACAGAGATGCGCTAGCCGCAATAACTGGGGTCAAACGATTCCATGAATACTTCTACGGCAGGACTTTTTCACTGATTACAGACCATAAACTGCTTTTAGGAATACTCGCAGGGAACAAAGTGACACCCAACATTCTGTCACCACGAATGATGAGATGGTCCGAGTTCCTCGCCGCATACAGCTACAATCTAATCCACCGTCCAGGGAAGGACATAACACACGCTGATGCCCTGAGCTGTTCCCCCCTACTGGAATTAGAAGATGATCCTGCACCAACCACATCAACCCTGTAAATCGAGACATTGGCAAACCTACCCATAACAGTAGCAGACATCGCGCAGGAAACTGCGAAAGACAGAAAACTGCCACGGATTTTAAATATGGGTAGGTAAAGGGAGGCCAGAAACTGAAGGGGATGAGACTTTTAAACCATTTCGGAACCGACAAACAGAACTCTCGATTTTAAAAGGATGTATACTATGGTGGGGATAGGGTAATTATACCGGACATACTGAGGGAGCAAATACTGTATATATTGCATGAAGGACACCCAGGTATTGTAAGAATGAACTCCATGGCCAGGAGTTATGTATGGTGGCCAGGGATGGATAAGGATATTGGGAGATGGGTAGAAACGTGCACACAATGCCAACAATCCAGGCCTACACCCCCTTCTGCACCTGTACTCGACTGGGAAACACTGAGGGGCCCATGGTCGAGGATACACATAGATTTTACAGGACCTATGAAAGGACACACATTTTTGATAGTAGTAGACGCTTACTCCAATTGGCTGGAGGTAAGCATCAGGCACTCCACAATGACAGAAGCCATAATCAGACAACTGAGTAAGCTGTTCACAACACATGGGTTACTGGATCTAGTGGTATCAGACAATGGGCCACAATTCATGGTGCTGACATTTGAAAGGTTCCTTGCCGAACAAGGAATAAGGCATGCCCTAACAGCGCCAGGTCAGCTGGCTACAAACGGAAGGGTGGAATGCATGGTTTGGTATATGAAAGACACACTAGATAAACTAGGAACTGGAGACATCCAGGAAAAAATCTATAAATTACTAACTATACAGCACATCACACCAAACACCACAACTAACAAAAGCCCAGCAGAACTATTGATGGGCAGAAAATTAAGGTCACACCTAGATAGATTACACCCCACATACAGCCCTGAAAAGCCAACAGACTCCTCCAGTAAGTACTGTATATTTGAAACAGGGGACCTGGTCTACGCAAGAAACCTCACAGGGGACCCACTATGGATACCAGCTAAAATAACCCAGGTAACAGGACCCCGGTCATACAGAGTAGAGACAGAGGACGGAAAAAACTGGAGGAGACACATAGACCAACTGAGATCAAGAACACTATTGAGAAACGCTAACAATCCAAGGATTGAAGGAGAAGAACTCACACACACACAAGAACCACATCAAACACAAAACAACAAGAATAACCAAGCCAGAGAGGGGGGAGACCCCTCAAACACAAATGAGAGGGGAGGGGGAGACCCTCCACAAACACAAGAAATAATGAAACAAACTCACCAACCAACACCACAAATAGCCCCGTTAAGAAATCGCAATCACATACCTGAAGATGACTTCAGAAGAAGGGAGCAGGCAGCGGAAACTCAACGCGAAGCCACTCCTGGTGGGAGCAGCCGAGCCGACTCAACCAGCCCGGGTAGACCAGGAGGGAGCGGCATGGCTGACACTCCTGGCGGGACCAGTATCATTCTTAATTCAGTTCAATTTTGATCAGACAAAGCGAGGCAGGTCTAAGCCAGGTGGTTTGGCAGAGAGATCACCAATGGCCAGGCTATAAGAAGGTACATTGGACCACTTCTCTTTCCAGGCAACCTAGGGATTAAACTGGCTAGATATTAATAGCTGTTTTCCAAACTGGCCTATGGGATTTCAATTGGGCCAAACCTCTCCAGGACCTCCTTTACTGACCTGACTGCCCTTTCAGCCATCCCGTTACTAGCAGGGTGAAAAGGAGCTGTAAGGGCGTGCCTGATTCCCAGGTTGGCTAAATAAACTTCAAATTCACAGGAGGTGAACTGGGGGCCATTGTCAGACACAATGGTGTCAGGGAGGCCATGGGTAACGAATACCCTAGTTAGGGCCTTTGTAACAGCTTGAGTGGTTGTTGAAGGCAGCAGGGCCAGGTCTATCCACTTTGAGAAGGAATCTACCATTACCAGGAATGTTTGCCCATGCACAGGGCCGGCTAGATCAATGTGCAGCCAGGACCAAGGGGTCCCAGCATCTTCCCACCTGCCAGGAGTAGATGTGGGTGGAGCTGGCCTGGTAGCCTGGCATGGCTGGCAAGTGCTCACCCAGCTGGAGATCTGGGAATCCATGCCTGGCCACCACATGTAACTGCAAGCCAGGGCCTTCATCCTGACAATGCCAGGATGACCTTCATGCAGGACCTTCAAAACCGAGCCCTGCAGCTTGGAAGGGATGACTACCCTCGTTCTGCACAGTAAACAGCCCTGCAGAGACTATAGTTCTTGCTGGCGAGTCTTGAAAGGCAGGAATTCCAGGGCATAAGGGATTGCTGGCCACCCCCTTCCCACCCAGTCCAGAACTTGGGCGATTACCTTGTCCCTTGAGGAGTGGGTAGCAATGTCATGGGCAGTGATGGGAAGATTGAGATTGTTGATCTTGAAAACAGCATAAATTGGTGCAGGATCTTCAACAATAAGAGGCAGAGGGCAGCGGCTGAGAGCATCAGCATGGCAAAGGTTTTTTCCGGGTCGATGAACCAGCGTGTAGGAATAGGCAGCCAGAAATAAAGTCCACCTGGTCATTCTTGGGGACAAAATCTGAGGGGTTTGTTTTTCACAGACAAAAGGCCTAACAGAGGCTTGTGATTAGTTCAAAATGGTGACCATAGAGGAATTCATGAAATTTTTTTGACAGAAGCAACTGCAGCCAAAGCCTCTTTGTCAATCTGGCTGTAGTTGTGCTCGGCTGAAGAAAAGGTTCTGGAGAAAAAGGCAGTGGGTGCCTCAGAACCATTTGGTAGTCTATGACTCAAAACAGCCCCTATGCCAAAAGGAGAAGCATCTGCAGCTAGGACTAAAGGCAGCTGTTGATTAAACTGTATTAGTACCGCGTTGGATGTGAGCAAAGATTTGACAGCATGGAAGGCATGGGCTTGCCTCGGTCCCCAATGCCAGGTGGATTATTTGTCCAAAAGTCTGTGGAGAGGCTCTGCAATGGAAGTTTTGTGAGGGAGGAATGCAGCATAGAAGTTGAGAAGCCCTAAGAAGGCCTGGAGCTCAGTCTTGTTGGAAGGTGTGGGTGCCTCGTGGATAGCCCTGACTTTGGACTCAATTGGGTGTATACCAGAGGCGTCAATTCTATAGCCCAAAAAGTCTACTTGTTTAGTGGCAATGGTGCACTTGTCTTTTTTTAGCTTGAGGCCATGCTGTCTGAAACAATCAAGGACTGTCCTGACTCTTTGTAGCAATTGGGGTTTGTCTATGGCTGAAATTAAAATATCATCGAAATAGGGGACTACGCCTGGGAGTCCTTGGAGTAGCCTCTCCATTAAAGATTGGAAAATCTCAGGGGCTACGCTTACGCCAAACTGGAGTCGCCTGCACTTAAAAGTGCCCCTGTGCATTACTATGGTCTGTAGTTCTGCAGCTTGGTCATCTACAGGGAACTGTTGATAGGCCTGTGACATGTCTAGTTTTGCAAAAATAGTCCCAGGCTCAAAAGAATGCAGAAGGTGCTGGATGACAGAGAATGGATAGGCGCTGATTTGCAGATATCTGTTCAGGGACGTCTTGTAATCAGCGCAGATTCTCACTCTACCGTTTTTCTTTAGTGGGGTAACTATGGGGGTCTCCCATTTTGCAAAGTCCACAGGCTCCAATACCCCTTATTTGATTAATTTGCCCAGTTCCACATCCAACTTGGGGCGGATTGCAAAGGGTACCCTACGAGGCTTCAAGTGGATTGGTACTGCCTGAGGATCTACATTGAATGATATTGGGGTGCCTGAGTAACACCCCAACCCTTTGCTAAATACATCAGCATAGTCCTTGAATAAGGTATCCACGTCAGTATTTGAAATAGAGTGGATGCCTGTTACGTTGAGGCCAAGAGCAGGGAACCAGTCTAATCCTAACAGACTAGGGAGGGCACCATCCACTACAACTAGAGGCAAGTGACCTTTAAAGTTTTTGAACTGAATAAAAAACTTGCCTTTTCCGAGGACTGGGATGGTTCTGCCTTGGTAATCACGGAGAGTCAGGTGGCAGTCGAGGAGCTTCTTCTTTGACAGTCTTGGAAGTAGCCTTTTTAGGGTCTCCCAGGAAATGATGGATAGTGCAGAGCCTGTGTCCACTTCCATCTTGCAGGGTTTACCTTCTAAGGAAACAAAAATACTGATTTTGTTAGAGCCTTTGTTTGTCTGATTGGAGCGGTAACAGGTATAACAGTCTTCAACTTGCCTTTGAAAGATGGGGGTTGTCTGAGGCCTCTGTGCAAAAGTTTTCCCAGCTTGGCAGACCCTGGCTAAGTGACCCTTCCTCTGGCAATTCAAGCAAATGGCATTCCTGAACTTGCAGGATGCCCTGAGGTGGTTTCCTCCACAGCTCAGGCAGATGGGCTGCTGCCGGGGGGTGGGTGGGTGGTAGGTTGGGTTTTGGCCTCATTTCCTCTTGAAGGGGTTTCTGTTGTCTGAGGCGATTTATATCATTTGATTCCTCAGAGCCCTCTTCTAGAGAAACCTTATTATAATGGATTGCTGAGCGACCATGTCTAATTGGTTTTCCCTGGATTTCTGCTGCTGACAGCGCAGAAAGCTCAGCGGCCTGTGATTCTTTGATGGCTACTGCCAGGGTTAAGTCCCATTTGGCTAACAGCTGCCTTTGCAGTCTTAAGTCGCTGACTCCACAGACTATTTGGTCTAAAAGCATATCCTCCAGTTAGTCTCTAAATCCACAATGTAAGGCAACTGACCGCAGGGCAGCCATATATTCACTGATAGTCTCTCCCTCAGCCTGAATTCGTCTCCTGAAGGCATGCCTTCTGGCAATTTGGGATGGCTTAGGGGAATAGTGACTGGAAAGGATCTCCTGTAACTCCTCCCATGGGATAGCCCTGACAGAACGTGGAGCTACCAACGCCATGGCGGTGTCAAATACTGTGGCTCCACAGAAGCTTAAGAAATAGGACTTTTTCCTATGGGCTGTAGCATCAGCGAGGTCTATAGCGTCCAGGAAGCTGTCAAAACGGTTCCTATAGGACTCCCAAGTCTCAGCTGTCGGTCTGAAAGGTGGGAACGCAGGGTTCAAAGTCATCTCGTATTGGCGGTGTTTGTCTCCTCAGCGGAGAGGTTGAATTTCGCGCTTGCAAATAGCGTCTGTGGCTGTGACAGTCAGCTCGTAGTGGCTTCGGCTCTTTTTGAAAGTGACTGAGCTCAGCTCTTCTTGTCTGGCTGCCTCTTATTTGTATCCCGCCCTCGTCACCAGTGTTGTAGAGTGGCGGTAATTACTGAGGCAGACACGGAGAGAACAGTCAAGTAACTTTATTACAACGAATAAAGGGTTGCTGCGGCTGCCGGGCTAACAGGCAGTCATCTGGCGGCAACAGCTGATGCCGTTTGACAGCACCTTTTATAGCCGGCTGTCAAACGGCATCGATCAATGGGAGCGGTCCGCGCTCCCGCCAGAAGCGCGGACCGGAGTGAAGACTGTGGGTCAGTCTGCTGAATGCAGCACATACTCTTCTATATTTTATACCCAATGCTTGAAGCAGGCACTGTATACTTTGGGGGGGTCTTCTCCTTTAAATTATTTCACTGTGTGTATCTATGTATCACAAAAGAAGCTCTCACAATATACACATCAGTTGTCCCCACATGAACATATGAGGCAGATGAAGTTGAGAGAAGATGTATTCCAAAGAAAATCAATTAACTTCCATAAATAAGGATGGAATCCAACACCTCAACTATACCATTTTTAAACATGTACTTCATTTTTGAGAAAAAATGTAGGAGACAAATTATATATACACACGTAAGTGCACACCTAATTTGTTACATTCATATATGAATGCATTTTCATTTTTTCTTAAATCCGTCAGTTTTTTTCCATTATTATGGGATTATGAATCCTGGATGGATAACATTATTAGTCCCTTTCACAATTAGGTATTGCTGAATGTTTCAGCAATGTACATGTGTCCATTATTTCAGACAACATAATTATTGTTATTGTGTTTATATAGAGCCATTAACTGGTAATTATACTCCTTGAAGAAAACAAGGCTAAGGTTAACATTGGAAGAAGAAATGCTTCCTCAATGTATATTTTTGTTTTTTCCCCTATAGTTTACTCATTGGTTCTACAACATAAAAGGTTTTTAAGAAAATCAAATCAATATTCTATCTAGAAGAATAATCATTTTGGCGAACAAATATTTTCCCCTTCACTTTTTAATATTTTTTTTCTTCAACAAAAAGCTAATGTAAAATAATGCCTCAAATAACTGAAATTAATCTGTTATTATGCTTTGGTAATTTCCACTTATTTCACAATGGCTAGAGGAAATACACACACACACACACACACACACACACACACACAAACACACACAGAGCTTCAGGGGTATGCTTCAAAATTTTTAGCAACGGGTTCTCTGCCAGGTTGGTGGGTGGGCATGGCCATGGTGGGCATGGCCTAGGTGGCCTTCTGTACGACAGGAGAGAGGCATTTTTCCAGAGGCTTTCCTGGAGCCTTCGGGAAGGTGAGAACGGCATGCCCGGGCTCCTGAGACTCTCTGGAAGCCAGAAACAGGCCCATTTCTGGCCTTCCTGAACTTCTGGGAGGCCCGTTTTTCACTCTCCTTGAGCCTCCCTTGCACTACTTATTACCCAGATTCAAAGTTAAGATGGCTGAGCCTGTGGTCATTGATTGTGTTTGAGACACCCAGAAATTGGCTCTCACTTCCATTTGTTTGCAGTACCTCATAGTCCATAACTCAAATTTATTATATATTTTTTGCCTAAAACCAATGTTTACTTCTAGTTTCCAGCAAAAAATGGCCATGGAGGACAATGGATTCACTTAATGACCACAGTATTCACTTAATGACCATGGTAATTCATTTAATGACTGCCGCAAAAAAAGTTGTAGAACTGGATATTGTCATGTGGTGACTCTTTTAATGACTGGCATGATTTATGACCATAATTCTGGGTTCAATTTTGGTTGTAAATCGAAGATTACCTGTATAAAATTAGGAAGATTTTTACCCACATTATCCTCTTCTGGAACATCTTCCAGTTGTGGTTATCTGGCTACCTGAACTCTGAAATGGAGAAGTGAGCAATGTTTGACAATTGGATGCCAAGCTTTGGTTATTTTGGGGTCCCCAGTATAATTCAGAAAATCTTAAATAGGGCAGTATGGCTAAATATTTCTCAATTAGTTTATTCATTTCCAAATTAAAATATGGTTTTTATTAATTTTCAGAGCAAAATATGGTGCTCCAAGTGAGGGACAGTTTCACATAGTTTTGTTTGTTTGTTTATCTTTTGTTTTGATGCTTGCAACAGGCTAGTTATGTGCAAAAAGTATCATGAAAGTACCAGAGACATCTGTCTTCCATTGCAGGATTTGGAATAACTGCTATGTTGCCTTTGGGATGATATCATTTAAATGATTTTGGCTGATATAGAAGCTAACCAGTGTCAGCGGTGGTTAGCACTTGGATGAGGAATTACCTGCAAATTTCAGCTTGCTGGCTAGACTAGAAAGCCAGAAATACATTTTTAATGAGGCCAATGCAAACCACATTGATAATATTGCCAAGAAACTTGCATAGATATAAGCACCACGAGTCCACTTCAACTCAGAGGTACTTTTATCTTCCATAGTTAGCTGAACATGTGTGGTCAGATGGTTTCTTAGCAATCACATAAATATACCATCTAAATAAATATAATATAAAATATAATAAACAAATATACCATATTTATAATAATAAATCTACCATATAAATCTACCATATTTATAATAATAAATATACCATATAAAATATACCATGGTTTTTCTTGGCACATCCATCATTATAACTGTCTGCTCATTTTGCTGTTGGTTGTCCTTTTTCCTTCAAAGCATTATAGCTTTCTCAAGAGAGCTTGGTCATCATATATAATGTATTCAAAATACTGTATGATTATCTGAATCTGGTCATTTCTACCTCAAATGAGAACTTTAGAATGATACGTTCTGTGATCCTTTTGTTTTCTAACACCAAGTTCAAAAGTGTCAATATCCTAGTCTTCAAAGTCTGTATTTTTGCTTCCATTGAATAACTAAGGCAAATCAAGGCCTATATGATTCTTATTTGTTTGTGTGTGTACACACATCATGGCATGGTTTTTTGCAAGCATAATTATTTACAAATTGAAAATCTTGGGACTTTGAGCCAACATTTTGGTGAAGCTGGTTGGGAATTGAAGACCCAACATATCTAGAAGACGCTACAGGATGCTGTAATATGAAGGAGCAACCAGGATGATTAGGGGACTGGAGACTAAAACATATGAAGAACGGTTATAGAAACTGGGCTTGGCTAGTCTAGTAAAGAGAAGGACTAGGGGAGACATGATAGCGGTCTTCCAATATTTGAGGGGCTGCCACACAATCTATTTTCTAAAATGCCTGTAGGCCAGACAAGGAATAATGGATAGAAACTGAACAAGAAGAGATTTAATTTGGAAATAAGGAGAGACTTTCTGACAGTGAGAACAATCAACCAATGGAACAGCTTTGCCCTCGGAGGTTGTGGGAGCGCCATCAGTTGAGACTTTCAAGAAGAGATTGGACTGCCACCTGTCAGAAATGGTGTAGGGTCTCCCACTTGGGTGGGGGATTGGACTAGATGACCTACAAGGTTCCTTTCCAACTCTGATTATCTGTATCTGTAAGGAAAGCCAATAAAAATTACATTGTATTTTTCTCCTGCTACAAGCATCTCCCTAATACATCTGCCTTCATTTTTTTTCCATAGATGAAAAAAACAGCTCTGCACTCCTACAGAAAAGTGCAACATCAGTACGATGCAAGCCAATTTCTTAAAACATGGGTATTCAAACCCTCTGAATCCTCGAATATATTAATAAAACATTCCATGATGGCAGACAAATCTGAAAAGTTCAGTGCAAGTGGGACAGTGGTGGGGTTCAAAATTTTTACTACCAGTTCTGTGGGCGTGGCTTGGAGGGCGTGGCAGGGAAGGATACTGCAAAATCTCCATTCCCTCCTCACCCCACTAACCAGCTTTCCAGCTCCATTCTCCTGTGCAGGGCAACAAAAGAAGGCCCAGCCAATCAGCTGGGACTCAGGAGGCTGGGACTCTGGAGGCAGAGAATAGATGGGGTGGGGCCAGTCAGAGCTGGTATTTGCTGATCTCTGAACTACTCAAAATTTCCACTACCGGTTTAGCTATTTATTTATTTGTTTTGTCAAATGATGATTAGATAACAGGTATAAGCATAAACTTGGTTATAAATACATGAAATGGATATGAATAAGAAAGAAAAGAAACAATAGGACAAGGACGGTAGGCACGTTGGTGCACTTATGCCCCACTAGAGACCTCTTAGGAAAGAGGTGAGGTCAATAGTAGACAGTCTAGGTTAAAGTTTTTGGGATTTGGGGAAGAAACCAGAGTCAGGTAGAGTAGTCCAGACATTGACCACTCTGTTGCTGAAGTTGTATTTCCTGCAATCAAGTTTGGTGCTGTTTACCTTGAGTTTGTATCTATTATGTGCTCTTGTATTGTTTTGGTTGAAGCTGAAGTAGTCATTGACAGGTAGGACATTGCAATATATAATTTTATGTACTATACTTAGATCAAACCGAAGGCGGCGTAGTTCTAGGTTCTCTAGGTCTAAAATTTCAAGTCTTCTACCTTCTAGAGAGCAAGCTAAAGATTCCCTAGAACAGTGGTCCCCAACCACCGGGCCCCAGACCATTACCGGTCCGTGGATCATTTTGTACCGGGCCCCTATTTTGCTTGGGCGCCACCATCTTGTTTCGACGGGGCTTGAGAAAGTGCTTCCGGGTGAGCTTGTCAGTTGTCGGTTGGAAAGCGGCGTTTGGGTGCTGAAGGAATCCTCGTGCCTTAGTTTCGTCGAAGGGGGGGGCGGCTTCGAACAAAGAGCTGTCCTGATGGTGGTGGAGTCTCGCGTTACTCAGGAGATTAAGAAAGAGCCCGAAAAGCCCATAGACCGTGAGAAGGTACAAAGGAGGAATTGAAGGTGGCAGGGAGAAGCGGGGGACAGCTGGCTGGCCGGTCGCTCGGCTCACCTTGCCTTGGCCGTGCGTGCTGATGCCTGTACCGGTCTGTGGATCATTTCGTACATTTTGTACTGGGCTGTGGTACAAAATAGGTTGGGGGCCACTGCCCTAGAACACACACCATTAAAAGCAACAAATTAACCCCAGCTAATCCCAAAGTTGCTTTTTTTTTTTTTTTCAAAAGGCAACTGGACTTTCTTTGTTTTTGCTTGAAGACTTTTGCTTCTCATCCCAGAAGCTTCAACAGAACTTCATCAGTTCTGATGAAGCTTCTGGGATGAGAAGGGAAACGTCTTCAAGCAAAGACAAAGTCAGCTCAGTTGCCTTTTGAAAAAGAAAAAAACACCTTTGGGACAACCATGACCTGGATTACTGAGAATCCTCATAGACCTAAAACCCTAACTAATAGGTGAGGAAATTGTCAGGCAGTAACCCAGTTTATGTACGTAACAGCAGATCTTGCTACAACTGCCGATGACTCATGCTAAACTGTAGCCAAGCCCTCCTTTAAAGCACGCCATCCCGTGACATCCTGGTTACTCCTCCTCCTCCTTTTGCTGCCAGTCTCAACAAGCAAAGTAACCGCTTCCCGGTTGCCTCCCCCAACCAGACACGATGTGCGCCTGCGCTACCGGAGCCCCCGCAGGAGAACCTGGACACAAGAGAAGGGGCGGGGTCACGACCAAGACGCGGAAGACGTCCTGGACGCGTGCGCACACCACAAGACTTTGGCGTCGCCCAAAGGGCGGATCCGGAGGGGCGCATGCGCAGAAGACGTGGCAGCTGGCGTAGATATTGAGGCGCCGCCTGTGTTTGGTGGGTGTTGTTGGCGGTCAGGATGGACGAGGATATTTTGACCACGCTGAAGATCCTCATAATCGGCGAAAGCGGCGTGGGCAAATCCAGGTGAGCTCTCCCCTTCTTCACGCGGGTCAGCTTCGGCCTTTTCTCCCAATGCCGGGCTTTCCTTGCCCCGCCCCGCCCCGCCTGGGCCCAGTCCGGGCGCCCCTTCGAGCCAAAGGGCGTTTTCTCTATGCGGTCGTGGGGCGACCGTTTATATCTATTTACTCGCCAGAAAGTCCTACCAAGTGTGGTGGGACTCGGCTCTCCACGCAAAGGGTCCTTGGGCGGGGAGGGGTGGGGCTCCGCCTGGAAATTGGGGGAAGGGGGAGATCTGGGCAGGGAAGCCCTGCCTTCATGAAAGCCGCGACCCCGACTCTCTTCTCTGCGGGGGTAGCTGCTTTCAGCTGCGGCTCGGAGAGGAGTGTCGCACTCTGCGAAGGCTCAGAGGCCCTGCGCTTTTCGGCACGCCTTTATTCTGCTTTGACAGACGGACCGAACTTCAATCCTATAGTTGGGGTAGGGTGAAGGCTCACGATTTGGGGGGGGGGGGGGGGGGGTTTTCTTTTTTGTTGCCCGTGGCGGGACTTCACGGGGGGGGGGTCTTGCCTTTTGGGGGTGGGTGAGCGTGGGGTGGGGAGAAGGTTAGGGGTTGGCCGTTTGCTCCTGGCTGCCCCTCTCAGTCCAAAGTACTGCACGTGACTAGTAATCCTTGGATTGCTTGCAATAACCTTTGCCTTGCTTTTGTGATGTGTTTCTTTCAGTCCCCTTGTTATTACTTGTGGTGGAGTCATATCTTGTATTGGTATGATGACATGGCTTAGCTTTAAACTGCTATGAGTAGGATGTGGATCCAGATTTTTTTTTTTTGAAGAAAATCATCTGCAAATGAAAAACGTCTTCATTCAGTGGCGGGGATGTGTGTGGGGGTAGTGATTCTTAGTTTAATTTATAGGTCACCTATCTCGAGGTAATAACTCCTAGTTGCTAACAATGTTAAAAATATAAAAAATGACAAAGAAAAAAACCCAAAACAAAAAAACCCAGTACCAAGAATATAAACAGATCCACCCATACCAATTAACATAGCCAATGCATTAGCTCAGCCCCACCTCCTGACCCCAGGCTTGGTGACAGAACCAGTTTTTTTTTTAAAGTTCTTTGGAAAGGCTTGAGCAATGATAAACTACATAACTAATTTATCCAGTGTTTGTATTAAGTTGAATTGTGATTCAAGATGTTTTGGTTGTCTGTCACTATTTGCTAGGCCATATGATTGGCATAGCATTGGCTATGTGGTAAAATAGTTTCTAATACCTAACCTACAATTCAGAAATTACCATACACATATGAAAAAAGGGGGGGGTACATGCATGCTTGTGGTATACACACACACACACACACACACACACACCTCCATTGCCTTTATATATTGTAATTTGTTACAAGTGCTTTGGTAGCAGGCAGAGTTTCAAAATACCTTTTATATTAGATCATCCCCAAGTATATGGCTTTAAAAGTTTACATTTTGCAAGCTATTGTTTATCTGTAAGTAAATAATGCAAGGCATACTGCAAGCTTCAGAGCCTCTAGGAAAGTAAGCTGAGACTGCACTAGGGATAAAGTTAAGATACTTTGTGGAATATTTAATTTCTTTAGCACGAAGAATAAGAGACTGAAAGAGGTGTTTTTTTTAATGCAGATTATATTTATTTAAACATGAGATGGTGTATATTTGAGTATAACTGAACAAGTAGAACACGATCTCCTTCTGTGGCTGAAACCTGGATATTCTACTATAACAGACTCACAGTGGGATGAAATAGGCAACATGGTGTTCATGAGAACAACAGCTCATGTAATCTTTACTTGTTCGATATGCTGATTTATGGGGATTTTCTAATCTAAAAGATTTAGCGAGCAATGAATTGCCTATCCCTGGAACGAACTTTGCCCAGATGTGTAAATACCTATTATTAAATACTTATTTGTGCAGCTGTCCTTCAAGATTGATTCACATAATCTGCATGTCTTTGGTATAGTGAGGTTGTAGGGGGTTTTAAGTCTGTTGGAAGAGTTTATAACTTGGATCAGCAAGTTGAACTTCCCAGATTACTGGGAATGTATTATTTCTATTCCATGGGTATCTGCAGATATTGTGTTCCAGTAGGTATCTACAAATGTACTGTTGACATCTTAAATCTTAACATTCAAGTACCACTGTAGCTGTTGTCTGATAAATTGGCATTGAAGTTTTTTTAAATATAAGTGGGTTTTTAAATCATAAATATTATAGTGCAATGAGAAAATTATATGATGACATAACTTTAAGCTGAACCAAGCCATAGTGGTAGTAGGGTTACTGAAAAGAAGAAAAGCTCCGTCTCCACTTAATATATAAGGTTGATGCCTTAGAAATCATATTTCCTTTTTAGATTGATAAATACATCTGAAATGCTAAGAATGTATGGTGTGCACAATTACAAATGACTGTTTTTATACCTGTGGCCAATCATAAATTGATCATAATAGGGCAGGCTAATAAGATTGTCCTAGGACATGTTTGTCTCAATTTTTTCCATTAACAGCAACATGCTCTGCCCCTCTTTTTGGTAGATGTACTCCCAAACAGAATACTGGCTATATACATTTTTTCAAATAATGGCAGTGGGGGGCATTATGGAAAAGAAAGATTATTCACAGTGTGCTAGTTTACTATTTCATTTTAATTTTTCAAACCTGTAATACAAATCAGGATGGACTGGTTCCAGATGGACAAGTATGCAGGGGATCTGTTTGTAAGGATGTTGGGCCCTAATTTTTGAAGGATATCTACATTGAAGAAGAAAGTACTCTTAATACTATAATGAACTTGCTTAATAGAGTTTAGAATTGGTAATGAATATTTCCAGTAGAATTTGAAAAACCTAATTTCTTTCTTCTCTCTTTTGCTTTATACAGCCTTTTGTTACGGTTTACAGATAATACATTTGATCCAGAACTTGCAGCAACAATTGGTAAGTTTGTATGATTGTATTAGCTTGATCAAATACAGAATACGAAGCAGTGCTAACATTATTTTGTTGCTTAATAAAAGTTGAATCATTGTAATTGAGAAAGCTCATCCTGGTCCATAATTGCAACAGAATAGTGATTAGCCCCTTTGGATTACAAACTCTGTTAAGTGTAGACATTTTGCAAAATTTAACTCTTCTAACAGAATAAAGAAATAAAAGATGAAGCTCTGCTCTGCCATGTAGTTATTAATCTTATAAATGTCTCTGTTTACGATAATTGTTCGCCCTTGAATATATCCATATTATTTTAAATACAGGTATCTGGATATATCATTGTATATAATTTTAGTTATAATGTGAATAGACCCACAAAAAAAGACTTGATCTGAAACAAGTGTTATTAATTTTGATGTATCTACTCTTAAACCATTAAGCTTGATTCCAAAATGCCAGGCTAATAATTGTACACAAGCCTTAACTTTGCATATGTTGGTTGAATAGTGCTTGTTTTTTCTTTTGCATTCTTTTTTATTCTACATTATCTGTATATGCATTTAGTATATTAATTTATGTTGTGTTGTAAACTTTTTGCCTCCCAAAGAAAGCAAAAATTCAATCCCAAAATAAAGACAAAATGTAATTCTTGATTTGTTTACACGAACCAGCTGTGCCTATTTGTTTTTTAAGAAGTTTTTTATTATATAGTCTGATGCTGTGGAAAGTTGAAAGAAATATCTTATAATTTGCTTCACAGAAAGCTGGCACAATGAAGCATGGTAAGAATTTGGTGAATTATGTACTAATCAGATAATTCTGCTATTTTATATATTTTCCAATGCTTTTGAAGAATTTCTACAATTTGTGAATGTATAAATGTAATATACTAGTTGAATTTAATCAGAAACAGGTTAAAAGCCAATTTGGAGCATATAAATAAAGGCATTGACTTTATAACTGTTTGGCTTTCAATCTATTGCTATGATTATTTAAATTCAACTGATATGTTAAAAGATTTCACAAATTGTATAAATTCTTCAAAAAGCATTGGAGAATGTATAAAAAACACTTTCTTTTGTATTATTAAGTGACTTACATGTGCATGCATGCAAAAATAGCCCTGAGCAATTATGTAAAAACTGTGTCTAATGATTTGAAGGGAGCTATTTCATTTGCACTCTCATATATTAAAAATCACCTGTTTTAAACGGTAGTAGCTCTGCTATTTTTTTTCCTTTTATTTTAATTATTTGTGTAGTATAAAAGTTTGTATGTTATTGGAACTTTAATGTTTACCCTTTCTTTATTTTTTATAAAAATTTTATTGGGGTTTTCACAAAAAATAATAAGTAAAGTTTCTTTTTTTGAGAATAGCATGGTCCTGGGTTATCACTTCTCCATACAGACACAAATTCAATTTCATATTCATCTTTGTGTTCTATTCCATATCTTATTACTATTTTAACATTTTCTCAGTAATTTTTCCCTTCCCTTAGTTTTCTCAATCTTACTTTTAATTATCTCATTCTTTTCTAAATTCAATTACATATATATCTTTTTCTAAGCTTCAATATCTTTCTAGTCTTTATATTTATACTTTTGTCTGTCCTGTTTCAATTTCATATTTTCTTTTCTCATTAAACAAAATTTTTCCCTGTAGTTACTAATTGGAGTATGACACCTTTGTATCTTTTAATTTTTATCCATTCAACTATTATTTAAACTTCAATTTATGCCTTTACAATTATAACATTCAATATAACAACTTCCAGTCGAATTCTGCTCGGTACATTCTTAAAATACGCACTAAATTCTTATGGAGAAATATATATATATATAACAATAATAAATAAAATACTTATTCTATTCCAATTCAGCTGTATCATGGATGTTAGTTATAATCTTTGATATCTTTAACATTTCTTTTCAATAGGGTATCATACTTCTAGGAACACTTGGAATATTTCCATAATTTTTTCATATTTCTTTCATATTCCTCTTCACATTTATAATAATTAAAATGCTCCCCTCCTTTTCTAATTTCATTCTCTCATTCTCTTTATTTTGTTTATTTATTAACATTACAGTACATTACAATAAGTATTTTATCATTTTAATCACACTTGTTTTGTATTTTCAAAGTTCATTTCTATTTCTAGTATAACAATACTATCTTATGTACCCTTGCAGAATCCCCCTTTCAATTAAGTTTTCACCCATTATCTCTGTGTCTTCTAAATAGGCTTATATCTTTAATCCTTGTATGTTTTCCCTGTTTCTCTATGTCCTGTTTCTGTCCTTTATAATTTCTTTTCCTTTCCCTCTTCTCCCTCTTCTTCTCCCTTCCCTTTTTGACCCTTTTCTCTCTAATTCTGATTCTCTCTTCTGTAATCCTCTCTTCCGTTTCTCCCTAATGTTGTAATTAATTTTCAAACTATTCTTTTTTTGGGATTTTTTCAAATCTTAAATTTTTCACTCTCTTTCCCCCTGCTTTCCTTTCTTTTCCCCACATAGAAGTAATTGGTCATTGAAGAAGGCTTCTTCTTTGTCCCACCCTTCTTGTTCTACAGGCATTTCTTGTTGTTTCTCATAGTTCAGGATCTCCATTTCTAAAAATTGAAATACAAAGCCAAAAGAACCTCTTCCTTCTTGTGCATCTTCTTTCTGTTTTTTAAGTTCCATTCTCAATTCTTCCAAGAGTGATACCATTTTAAAAACCTTTAAACAACCACCCAATTAATTTTAGTCCTTTAGATCCAATAGCCAAAAATCCAAAAATCACCAAGTAATTCAAATCATCCAAAACTGTTTCTTCTTGCTTCTTTTTTCTACTTTCTGTTCCTGGGGTTCTCTTATCTTGTTA
Source organism: Pseudonaja textilis (assembly GCF_900518735.1). The sequence goes on from NW_020769353.1 coordinate 1,144,081, forward strand.
CAAAGTTTCAATTAAAATGTATCTTTTAGGAATCTTGTTAAAGTTTCACTGTTAATTCCTTTCACTTCCAGGTGATCTCCATTTTTCGAGATCCCACCCTTTTGTTTTTTTCCTCCTTTTAAAAGTTTTTGAGAATCCAGAAATCTTTATTATCCCTTTGACATTTTATTTTCAGCTTAAATACCTGTTAATGTCAAAGTGGATTTTTGCCAGTTTCTTGCTTAGATCTCTTAGTTGTCAATATAGGGAAGAAAAGAAATAAAACCAAATCCTTTCCCTTCCCTCTCTTATTTGCCGCTTCAAAGTCTTCTTTGGGAACAATGTTATTCTTTATAATTAAAATTTAGGGTACCTTATGTTGTTGCTTTTTCAGTTCGACCCGGTCAGCCAAAACTTTCTTTTCTTATCTTCCTCCTGCACATTCTTTTCCGGTCGAGTTCTTTGAGGTGGCCATTTCTGACCAGCACTGCAACCGCCTTCGGGAAAGGAAGTAATGGCCAGCTGGGGAGGAGAGATACAACTCTCCTCGACCCTGCTGGCAGCTCCCCCCTCTTCACCTCTACAGGGTGGCTTAGCCCCGAAACCAGCCAGGCCACTCCAGCAGCAAGCACAGATCGAAACCGCGCATGATCGCAGATTTCGGTCTGCCGCCGAAGAAACTCAAACTGGAAGCCTCAATGTTTACCCTTTCTTGATGATGAATATATTAATATACTAAACAGGCCAATTTTTTCTAATAGTAATTTTGAAAAAAAGGTTACCATTAACTAAAGCTCTCTTTATAGGATGAGCTTTCCTACCTAGTTCCATAATTTTAAGCTATTGCATATTTGTACTGTAATTTACTGTAATTTTATTTTATTTGATGCCTTCAGGTTACTGTTCACTCCTAGCAATTGTCCCTGCAGTTTCCTTGGTAATATTTCAAAAGTGATTTTTCCTTGTCTTCTTCCTACTGCTGATCCAAGTTCACACTGGTGGATTCATGCTTAAAATAACACTAGATCTCGTGGTCTCCTAATTTCCAGCCTGGTGCTTTAATCACTACACGAAATTGGCCCCTGTGATGACCTGTAGTCTCTCAAAAAAAACCCAAACCCAAAACATACGTTAAAGTCTGGTAATGCTTTCAACTTAACTTCACTGTTTTAAAGTGAAGGCACAGTTTAAAGTCACAAAAGTAAATAACGAGGCAAAAGGAAACCAAAACAAACCGCATTGATGATAGTTCCAAAGCAAGCCAAGATAATTAATCATACATTCCAGGAAGATAACAGGGAGAGTCCATGGGAAGAACGCCAACAAAGATAAACCTCTTTCAAGGGAAACACTAAACTTTGACTCCAGCAATTCTGACTATACAGTTACAAACTTATATACATAGCTCCCAGCTGCAAGCCAAGAGGAGGATCATGGTAATCTCCTGAGTAGACCTTGCTTTTCCCTGATCCTATCCTCTCTGCGTGCCCTAGGATGGATAGGGGGTGGGCCGGGATCCTCCTCTGACTGCTCAGCCGGCCTCTGCTCTTCCCCAGCCTCCTCCAGCACCTCTGGAGTCACACTCCCACTCCCTGTTGGCTGTTCCTCCTCTTCCTCAGAGTCAGTCTCTACCAGGGGCATGACACTATCCCCCCCTTCAGGGCCCCCTCTCCCGGGTCCAGGCGGACAAAAACATTGGGGAAACCGAGTGTGAAAGTTCTGGACCAAACGAGGAGCATGAACATCAGTGGCATTGACCCACGTAAAGTCCTCTGGTCCATAACCTTTTCATGCCACCAAATACTGAAATTGGCCCTGCAACTGGTGTGAATCTTGGATGCTATCCACTTTGTACTCCTCCTCTCCCAGAGGGGCTGCTGGGGCCGGCTGTGATGGAGCCGGCCTATATGGACTGTTGGCCGAGGCAGGGACTAACAGGGAAGGATGAAAAACAGGTTGGATATGCATGGTCCATGGCAGGGAAAGACGAAAAGCCACAGGATTGATCACTGCCTGGACCGGAAAAGGTCCCAAGTAACGGTGATCAAGCTTTTTCGATGGTCGTATCGTTGGTAAGTATCGAGTAGAAAGTCAAACCCGATCGCCTACCGCTAAAGGCGGAACATCACGACAATGTTGGTCTGCAAACTGTTTATAGTCCGTCCTCCTTGGCTCTCTCTAGTTGATCGTGGACCATATGGTGCATGGCTTTTAACTCCTGCAAGAACATATCAACTGCTGGAACTGGGGAATCGGACGAAGCTAAAGGGAAAAGTTGTGGATGAAACCCATTGTTAGCAAAGAAAGGGGACACATGGTTGGTGCATGTTGAACATTGTTATAAGCGAATTCTGCCACTGGCAGCACTTCCACCCAATTGTCTTGTTGAGTATTGCTGAAACAGCGGAGGTACTGCTCCAAAATAGTATTCACACTCTCTGTCCCCCCATAAGTTTTGGGGTGATGGGCAGACGACAGATACGCCTGTACCTGCAGTTTCACGAGTAGGGTCTGCCAGAAGTGTGCTGTAAATTGTACCCCCCGATCTGATACCATTTGGTCTGGTAACCCATGCAACTGGAATACATGGGAGATAAACAATCTTGGCCATCGGAAGACCCGCACATGGAATAAAGTGGGCCATTTTAGTCAGCATATCCCCCACCACCAAAATGGTTGTAGCACCCTTCGATGGTGGCAGCTCAGTAATGAAGTCCAATGAAACCGCCCCCCAAGGTCGTTCTGGCGTGGACCAGGGGGCGCACCAGGAGCATCCTTGGCTTGTAGACAGATCCCACAGGACACCACATATCCAGACACATCATGTTTAAGTCTCGGCCACCAAAATGTTCTAGAGATGAGGTGCAGTGTTTTGAACACCCCAAAGTGTCCCACTGCCAGACTATCATGACATTGACAGGCATGTAAATGCGATCACGGAACTTCAACAGGTCCCCAGTATACGCCCAAGGAGTCTCTTTTCTCCCATTCTCATCCAATTCTTGACGTCAAACTACCACAAATGGGTCCTGCCGCTGCGCCTTCTGAATCCTCACTTGAAGGTCCACAGGTTACTCGGCCGCAAACCACTTCAATGGAATCACCGTCCGGGGCAAGATTTTATCCTCCTTTCGGGTATACTCAGGTTTCTGAGATAGGGTGTCGGCGCATTGATTTCCTCTACTCGGAACATAGGTCACCCGGAAATCAAGTCGAGCAAAGAATAAGGACCATAGCACATGACACTGGTTCAATGTCCGAGCTGTACATAGGTGTTCCAAATTGCGATGATCCGTCTGAACCTCGATTTGGTGACGAGCCCCTTCCAGGTGGTGCTGCCATGTCTCAAAAGCAACCTAAACTGCCAATAGCTCCTTGTCCCAAATAGTATAGTTGCGCTCTGGAGCCGACAACTTCTGGGAATAATAAGTGTACAGGAACAAGGTGCCTGCGGTAGCATAGGCCGGGAGGAGCACCGCATCAACAGCCATATCAGAAGCATCTGTTTCCACCACAAACAGCTGACCTGGATCAGGGTGTTCAAGGATAGGCTCAGAAGCTAAGGTGACTTTCAACGCCTTGAAAGCTACCTGCTGCTCTGCACCCCAATGGAACTTCTCCCCCTTCTTGAGCAGATTAGAAAGGGGAACAGTCAAGGCAGCAAAGCAGGGAATAAATGTGCGGTAGTAGTTCGCAAACCCCAACAGTCATTGCATATCCTTAATACGCTGTGGAGGTTCCCACACCTGCACCGATTGTATTTTTTCCAGGTCCATGAAATGCGATGTCCCAAGAAGTCAATCGTGGTCTGTGCAAACTGACACTTCTCACGCTTAGCAAACAGGTGGTTATCACGCAAACATTGCAACACCAGCCGCACATGTTGCCAGTGTTCCTGCAGGGAGTCTGAGTAAATTAAAATGTCATCTAAATAAATGACCACAAATTGATCCAACAAATCACAGAAAACATTGTGCATTAAATGCATGAACACAGGTGGGGCATTGGCTAATCCAAAAGGCATTGCGGTATACTCAAAATTCCTGTACCTCGTCCGGAAAGCTGTTTTCCACTTGTCCCCTGCACAAATGCGAAGCAAATTGTAGGCCCCACGCAAGTCCAAGTCCTTGTAAAGATCTTAGCTTGATGAAGCCGCTCAATCAGTTCAGGGATGAGGGGAAGTGGGTACTGATTCCTCACTGTGATTGCATTCAACTTGCGGTAATCACAACACAAACGTAGCTCCCTCGATTTCTTTTTTACAAAAAGCACCAGTGCAGCCAATGGGGAGGTAGAAGGCTGGAGAAACCCTTTCCGGAGGTTCTTGTCAATAAAATCCCACAATGCGGCCAACTCCGGTTCCGACAGGGAATATATCCGACCTACCGGCAATTTTGCATCGGGCAACAAGTCGATTGGACAGTCATATGCCCGATACGGAGGTAACTGATCCGCCTCCTTCTCCCCAAACACATCAGCAAAGTCCACCAATGCCGCAGGTAGATCCAGGTCCATGGGCGTAGCCACACTCCCTGCACAGGAGCGCAAGCAATGGTTGGCACACTTCCTATCAAGGAACTGCACAGCTCCAGATGACCAGGCAATCTGTGGATCATGGGCCTGTAACCACTCCAAACGCAGCACCACCAGAAAATGAGGCATTGCGGTAACGTAGAACACAGATTCCTCCACATGCTGCCCAATACGCATGCAAAGATGTTTGGTTGCAGCAACCACAGGTCCTGAACGAAGGAGCCGACTATCAGTTGTCTCTACCATTACTGGCGGTGACACCTGTTGCTGAGGAATGTACCACTGCTGTACAAAATGAGCATCCATGAAGTTGGCTGTGGCCCCTGGGTCGACTAAGGCTTGGATCTCCACCACTCCCACACCAGGCACGAACATACTTGCTGTCAGCACAAGATGCTTCACCAATAACAATTGTGGAGATGTCAAAAGTGGAGAGGATGGCAAGGTTGGTGAAAATGGTGGGCCTAAAGACTTTAAACCCTGACCTACAGACCCCCCCATAGGCTGAGCGATGCTCGTTTCCCGCCACCACAGGCGTCGCTGCTATGGATGCCTTAATAGGACATTTGGCCGCAAAATGGCCTCGATTGCCACAATAGAGGCATAAATCATCACGTCGACATCTATCCTTTTCTACTTGAGTCAGGCGAGAGCGGCCAGCCCCCAACTGCATGGGTTCCTCCAAAGGCACTTCCACCAAGGGTCTTGCTGGAAACAGATACGGTTTCTGTCATCACACCCGTTGCTGCTGAAGTCTAGCATCGATACAAAGATACAGATACATGAGCTCCTGAAGGGTGCGAGGGCATTCAGTGCGCGACAACTCGTCCCGAAGCTCCAATGACAAACCCTCCTGGAAGTGGTCTAATAGTACTGCCTCATTCCATTCTACAACCTGAGCAACCACCCAAAAACTAGCAATATAATCCATGAGTGAGCCATGCCCCTGCTTCAACTCTTTCAAATACCTGTTTGCTGTTTGTCTTTGAACAGGGTCTTCAAACATGGCCTGAAACTGACAGCAAAACTCGGCGTAATTGTTCAACACCTGGTTGGGCTGGGTCAACAGAGGCGTCGCCCAACGTGTTGCAGAGCCTGACAACAAACTAATCAAAAACCCACCGTATCCCGGTCAGTGCAGCAGCCAATGGGGAGGTAGAAGGCTGGAGAAACCTGATATACCCTAGCAAGTTCTGCAGGGCAGGCAGGCAGGCAGGCAAAATATATGAGATAAGTGTTTTTTGTAGCTTACACTCAGTAAACAGAGGCACAGTGTTAATTAAATAGTTTTTATTCCAGCAAGAGTTAAAGCATAGTCAAAAACAGTCCATATATCATTCACTTAGTTCAGTCCGTCCAGGGATTATTCAGTTGCAAATTCCAGTGTCGAAAAGGAGAGGTCAGTAAACTTACAAATATCAGTCCGGTGATATATCTCCTCGCAGTAGAGAGATATGAAGAAAAAACTCCTCTCTTCCTTCTGCAACTCTTCAGTAGGGAAAGCACGCAGCTAACAAACATCAACGTAATCCAATCCAGTAATTGTCAGTAATTGCCAGGGAATCGTCAGCAATCAATCAGGTCCTCTTGCTACCTCTTATGGTGGTTTCACACCACACCCAAAATTACATGCTTTGCATTTAAAGTGACACACACTTAAATTAACAATCATAGCTTATATATATTATTTTACCCAAACTACGTTAGGTGACCTATGTTATACCTAACAGGAAAGTCCTCAGCCGAAGGCTCATGTAAAGCTGGCACTGCCCAGAAAATGCTGGAAATTGGACCAGTAAATCATCAAATTTATCTGGCACTGCCACTGGGCATTTTCGGCGTGCCTGGGCAGCTTGCATTTGTGCCACCTGTGCAGTCAAAAGACTCCACTTGCTGGCTTAACTGGGCAATCTCTGCTCTGAGCTGATCCATGGTCACCCCACAAAAAAACAAAAATAAGTTGAAGGGGTGGCTGGATTCAAAATGTGATGACACGTAGTCTCTCAAAATAACCCCAAACCCAAAGCATACATTAAAGTCCGGGAATGCTTTCAACTTAACTTCACCGTTTTAAAGTGAAGGCACAGTTTAAAGTCATTAAAGTAAATAATGAGGCAAAAGGAAACCAAAACAAACTGCATTGATGATAGTTCCAAAGCAAGCCAAGATAATTAATCATACATTCCAGGAAGATAACAGGGAGAGTCCATGGGAAGAATGCCAACAAAGATAAACCTCTTTCAAAGGAAACACTAAACTTTGACTCCAGCAATTCTGACTATACAGTTACAAACTTATATACATAGCTCCCAGCTGCAAGCCAAGAGGAGGATCATGGTAATCTGAGTAGACCTTGCTTTTCCCTGATCCTATCCTTTCTGCGTGCCCTAGGATGGATAGGGGATGGGCCGGGATCCTCCTCTGACTGCTCAGCCGGCCTCTGCTCTTCCCCAGCCTCCTCCAGCACCTCTGGAGTCACACTCCCACTCTCTGTTGGCTGTTCCTCCTCTTCCTCAGAGTCAGTCTCCACCAGGGGCATGACAGCCCCCTTAAAAATGTTTCTTTATTAAAGCTCTAATATGATTAATATTTAACAGTTAACAAATGAAATTTGTACTATTGATTTTAGAATAGTTTGGAACCTTTTCAAATCTTATAATTCATGTATATAATTCAATACATGGTTCCAAATTATGTTGCAGCTATTTTATATGCAAATATATGTATAATGAAGTCCTAATAACTGCAAAAGCAGGAAGAGGAAATCAGATTCAGATCAGGAAGATAGTTATTATATCCTGAAGTATTTTTTCCTACCATGTTTCTCACAGAATAAGTCCGGGCCTTTTTTTTTTTTTTTTTGGACCCCTAAAAAAATGGCTAGGCTGTCTTTTCAGGGGTGACTTAATTTCCTCCTCCACCTAGAGGAGCCCATACGCACGTACCTCTCCATGAGGCCATTTCTATCGGCTGATGAAAGCTCCCCAAAGGCAGAGTCCCCAGCTGCTCCAGGGCAAGACATGGGTGCCCATGTCCCCTCGCCTTTAGGCAGTCTCTTTTGGGCGATGGAATCTCCCCAAGTGCAGTCACCAGCCACTTCGATCGGCCGGTAGAAGCAGTCTCGGGGCGACCGCACACACACACTCCCCTCGCCGCGAGGCCGCTTTTATCGGCAGACGAAAGCTCCCTTGAAGGCAGAGTTCCTAGCCGCTTCAGGGCGAGACGTGGGTGCCCATGTCCCCTCGCCTTTAAGCAGTCTCTTTCGGGCAGTGGAAGCTCCCCAAATGCAGTCACCAGCCACTTCGATCGGCCGGTAGAAGCGGTCTCAGGGCGACCGCACACACACACTCTCCTCGCCGTGAGGCCGCTTCTATCGGCAGATGAAAGCTCCCTTGAAGGCAGAGTCCCCAGCTGCCTCAGAGCGAGGCGTGCTTATGCATCAGGTTCCCAACTGCAAACTCAATGCAACTGTAAACTCAATGCAACTGCAAACTCAGTGCAATTGCGAGCTCAATGCAATGTACATACGCTGTTGTCAGAATAAATATCAGACGACCCCAAGATTCCCGCTGCATTTCTGCTTCCTGAGCCAGCCGCTCTTCTTCATCCCTTCAGATAGCCCTCCCCCCCCCCCCCCGACCTTGATTTCCCACTGCAACCATTTGGATCGCAGGAGGGTTGCTAAAGAAGCTTTTGTCTTCTCCTGTCCCACTCTTTTAAACTTCTCTCTGCAGCCCTGGAAATCCTCTCCTGGTGACTCCATCCCAGCTCCAACCCTGTTTAGTTTCCATCCTAGACAAGCCCCCTACCAGGTGCGCTCTGGGAATCCAAGGCTTGTTTCCTCCTCCCCATCTCTGACTTGAGCAGAGCAGGCACTGGGATGGGCAGGGAGGGGGCAGAGTGGACGGGCTCCTGGTCTTTTTGCCTGAGCTGGGTGAAGATCATCCTAGTGGCCCCAAAGGGTGGTCTTTCAGATTGCTTTAATGATTAACAGGACACTTCCCTGAACCCCCACCTCCCTCCAGTGGGGAGGACAGCGTCTTGCTGGGCCTGGGAGAGATTATGGCTGCATTGCAGGGAAGAAACCCTCCCCCCCCCCCCCAAAAAAAGCCCCTTGGGGAAACGTAAATGAATGAATAAACTCAAAGGGTCTTGGGACAACCCCCCCCCCCCAGGTAGATTGCACCAACAAATGAGAGGTGGTGGAAGAGCAGGGACCTTCAGGTTCAGAAACTCGGTTAAACACAAGCTGCTACTTCTTCCCTCCCTGCCCTCATTTCACATTGCCTTTGATCACAAAACAGATCTTAATGATAAACAACCCTTTTGTAACTTACCAACTGCATGGGAACCTGATGCATAGGCTCACCTCGCCCTGAAGTGGCTGGGGACTCTGCCTTCAAGGGAGCTTTCGTCTGCCGATAAAAGCAGCCTCGTGACGAGGGGAGTGTGTGTGTGTTTGTGCTCGCCCTGAGGCCGCTTCTACCGGCCGATCGAAGTGGCTGGTGACTGCATTTGGGGAGCTTCCATCGCCCGAAAGAGATTGCCTAAAGGCGAGGGGACACGGGTAGCCCTGCCACGCCCTGAAGCGTCTGGGGACTCTGCCTTCAAGGGAGCTTCTTTCGGCTATCAGGGTATCCTAGTCTAGGCTACCTGCAGGCCACTCCTAAAGGCAAGTTTTCTTCCCATTCCCTCCGCTCTTCCCCCCCATTTCTCTTCACCTCGTGTAGTTTTAACGAATGATGTGAGAAATGGTGGGGAAACGCATGGTTTAAATAGGCCTAAATTTGGGGGGCAGGGCTTAATTTCACCTCATGCCTAGAAATCATGCTGGGCCTTCCTATTGGTGGAGGCCATATTGTTGGAGAAACATAGTAGTGGGTTTGCCACTGTAATTAGATTAATTGGGTAAAGGAGCACTGTAATCTTAAAGAGCATCTAAAGTGGTATTAATCAGGAAAAACATTTTTTGTAAAGTCAATTTAAGTTTTCTACATTTTTAAGTATTCACGTAAATATTTCTGAATCAATGTAACAGACCCCTTAAAATTTACTTGAATATCACTTAAAAATACAGAGCTAATAGTAAATTTAACATTTTGAGTGGAGTTGTTTATCACATTTATCCCTGCCCATTTAGCTCAAAATGACTCTGGGTGGTGTACTGTTAAAAGCATAAAAATATAAATTTATAAAATATACTTCAATAAAAAGGAGCCAAGTGAAACAACATAAAATAAATTAAGGGTTAAAAGATAACAGAAACAAGGTGGGTCCCAAAAGTCTGCAATATTTAAGCTTAGAAAGTGGTAGGAGAGTGATGTAAGTCACCAGTTGGTGAAGGAGTTTCATCAAAATCCCATGGCAGAGGAGGGTGATGTAGCTTTTAGAAGAGAGATCTGGATGACAAAGAATGGATAAAGTAATCACGACTCCAGGACATATAATTTATTTTTCCTATGGCTTTAAACATCCAAGAGTGCCATGAAAGATCACTAGGAATTTTCTGAGAGATCTTGATTTATTTTTAAAAAACTAGAGATCAAACAAAAAGTTTACCACCTCTAACACTGGGTTAGCTTGCAGAACCCTGCCAGGAATAGGGATTGTATGTACACATGCCACAGGGAGGCAAGCAAAGTGCAAGCTGAAGCGGGGGCCTTGGAGAAAAAGCTGCTGGGGCCTCTCCATCAGTGGCCCCAAGGCTTTCCTTGCAGGTACACTGACCCAGAGGGCTGTATCTCAGGCCAGATGCAGGAGATCCATGGATGGATTAGCCCAGGGAGTAACGGTGGAAAGAGTTACCCATAAGGGGGGGGCGGGTAGGAAAAGATTTGTGTTTGTGGAGGCTTTGGCATCAGAATGCTACAAGTTCGGGAAAGATGGAGTGATGAATCCAAATATTAAGGGGAGAGGGGTTTTGGATATTGACATCCTCCCCCCCCCCCCCCCAGTTTTATATGTACTAATGTTCTGTTACATTACACCATAATGCCTCTGGTAAAAGTGATTAACATGCACCCCTGACCATTCATAGTAAGCAATACACGTTTACAAAAAGACATACTGCTAATGCAGGGCTATATTTTGCATGAGACAAATGGTGTATAAAGGGCTGTTTAGCCCCCTATAATTGTACTGGTTTTATGTTCTCAATAATTTTTGCAGAGTTCATAAAATGAGTGGGCTTCACTTAGTTATTTTTTAATGAATGAATTATGCAGCTACAGAGTTGGTCATTTCATACCTGAGCCATAAGTTCATTCATCAAGCAGCTTCTTGCAAAATATAAAAAAAATTAAAAGCAGCAGAAGTTAGAAACTGCATGAATCCTACAAACCATAGATTGTATTTCATGTTACTTGCCTTCCTCATGCGCCCTGTGTTGTGAGAAGATGTGTTTAGTAGAGTGTCATTTGTATTATGTGTTAAAGTACCACTGAAACTCTAGTCCACGTTCTTCCAAATTATTCCACAATAACAGAGTAATAAGAACATGTGATCACTTTAAGAAGTGGTGCATTACAACATTGTGTTCTTGTGTTTTAGGTGTTGACTTCAAAGTGAAAACAATCTCAGTTGATGGAAATAAGGCTAAACTTGCAATCTGGGTAAGTCTTAATCACAAAATATAAAACTCTATTAGCTTATGTCAACATTATTGAATGTGTTGTCAGTTAATAGCAATACTTATAAGTAATAGCCTATCTTATTTTGGTAAAGTGAGATTTCAAAATACTGGTGAATAGGTATGATGTTTAGTTATGGTTTAAACAAAGCAGAAAGACTTAAATCTTTAGAAGGTTTGGGCAGGGGTGGGATTCAACTGGTGTTACTACCAGTTTGGTGATTACGTTTTGTGCACAGATGCGTGCTTTGCGCACACGTGCGCCTGACGTACACTGTACATGCGTGTAAAAAAACCTTAAGCTGTGCCGCCCAGACAGCTGAAAAGTGCTGTGCTCAGGTGCACAGTGTTCGAAAAGCCTCTTTTTCCCTGTTTTTTTCAATCTCAGCTGTGCCGTGCAAAGCAGCTAAGGTTGAAAAAGCAGGAAATAATGGACAGCTAAGAGCGGTTCGGTATCTGCTGCTCTTCAGAGCTACCATTTAGAACCGGGCAGAACCAGTAGCATCCCAGCCCTGGGTTTGGGTACTTGTAGTTATATTGCTTTTCAAAATTTGAATGTAATTGCAAGGAATACTGTCATGTGAATAATTCAAAATACATCCTTTCATGTTCTTATTGGGATACTTTCTATTCTTCCATATCCATGTAATAATGATAGAGCGAGGAAAGTAGATTTTAAAAGTCTCATATTACACAGAAAAAAAGAATATTGGCCATTTGGTGCTTTCTAATTAATTCATAGGAAAACAGAGGTTGTTAGAAGGACAGATTGAATCATATTTAAGATTTGACCATAAGCCTCATCTATTTAACAGGGCTATCGAAAATAGGCAGAAACTTAGCACTGCTGTGAAATATGTATATGGGATTAGTTTAATGCTAGGAACAGGATAGGCCACTATTTTGTCAGGAGATGCCATGTGGCACAGCTGTTACAGGAAGAGGGCAAGGAAGCACCCTGAAGAGAGAGTTCAGTAGAGAATGCAGCAGCAGCTTTACTTCAGCCCACGTGTCAGAGCTTGGGTTGGCAAAGGCCACCCCAAGACTGCCTTTTTGTTCCTTAAGTTTGGGTAGGAACGTGTTGCACCCTCTTTCACATTGAGAGGTGAAATCCTTTCCTAGCCTAGTTTCCCAGCATATGCTGAAAAATGCTATCATTGCTATTGCTGCCAACTTTTGTGCTCCTTTTGTATAATGGCCATTCTCTTTCCACCCAACTAGTAGCAACGGAGCGTAAAGGGGTTTGCTTTATGTCCTCCTGTCTGCCTGAAATAGATGAGGTTGCTGGGGAGGAAAATTTAAAGGCAAGTAGGGATGCTTGCTTCAGCCAGAGCAGATCCTTGCTAGCAGCATCTTTCTCTGCTTGGAAGCTGACCAGCCCTAACCTGGACTCTGACAACAGTTGGACGAGGAATTAGATGTGCAGCTACCACACATCACTCACCCTCCAGGTTCAGAGTTTCACTTCCTTCTTCCCTTTTAATCAGGCAGTCTGTACTGCCTAGCCATGGTCAGCAATCTGCTGGCTTATTACCACATATCACTCTCTTGCTGCATTGTGGCTCCAGCTACAGAACTTTATCTTGAAGATGCACATGGCCCATGGGTCGCAAATCTGAGACTTCTACCCTAAAGGATTATCTTAATAATTTGGCAGATTTGTAGATCTATTATTAGAAGTTGATATGACCTCTATGGCATGGACTGACTTTTTTCCAAAACTTGTTTGCTCGGATAACTCTTCTTCCACACATAGAACTTAGCATTGGTGAACCAAGTACGGTTACCATCTGTTTCGATTATTTATGAAACGGTGGGAAATTGCTCTTGAAGAGCCATAGAGAAACTGGTTGAATAAAGTCATAACGAGTGTTATGAGTTTATGATACAAGATGGATTCTCAGATTAACATGTGCTTGATTAGTTCGTAGTTCAAATGTTATATGAACAACTGCTTTTTTAAGGAGGTGAATTTTTCTGAATTTTTTTTGAAATCTTTCTGAATTTTTTTAGGACACTGCAGGACAAGAGCGATTCAGAACATTAACACCCAGCTATTACAGAGGAGCACAAGGAGTTATATTGGGTAAACATGTGACTATTCACTGTTTATCTAAAAACACTCTAATTTGTATTAAGACTTAAGTTTTTAACTCTTTTGCCTTGATGAAATTCTACCAGGGTATCTTGTCAATTTTATGATATTTAGTTCTTAGCACTGTCAAGTTATGAAGTTAAATAAAGTTATTAAGAATAGTAAAACAGTCCTATGGGAATTGCTAGAAGGTGATATTTATAGTCTTTGGCTTATGTCTATATTTGAGGTCAGAATTAATCATATGTAGGTCATCACACTGATTTTGTTTTTTTGTGGCAATCGTTAGGGGAAACCTATTTTCTTTTAATTGATATTTTTTGCAGCAAACTGGAAGTAAAAACTGGATTTGGCAAAAACCACCAAAAACTAGTGTATGACCATGGGATGCTATAAACGGCTGTCTAAATGTGAGCCGGCTGCCAAATGCCCAAAATATGATCATTTAACTCTCCCACCTCTGCCTTGCACTCCTGTTTGTGTGTGTGTGTGTGTGGAGAGTGTTGGAATTCTGGAATTGGGTTGTAAGTTGCTTTTGGGAAGTCCTCAACAATTGAACAGTTGCTATGATGCCAGTTGTTAAGGATTACTTCACAATGCATTGTTCCTGATTCTGCTCTTTGCCTTTATTCTGAGGTGGTTCTTTCTTGCAGACTGAAGAAAGGCTTTTCCTTTTTAACAACAAAGTAGCTGCTGTTGGTTTCAGTTTGAGGTGGATGGTATTATTTTCTTCTCAGCAAATTCCTTGCTGAGAATTCTTTTCTAATTTGCATATCTAAAAAGGATGAAGTGGAACTGGCAAATCGCCAGAAGGATGATGAAATAATTACATGCCTGGTTGCTATATGTTTAATCTGAAGCTACATACTGTATAGATTTTTTATGTAGTAAGAAAGGCATTGCTTGAATTTCATGCCATCTGTATCATAGTTTCTTCAGAATTGATATTGGGGGGATTTGTGTTCCTCTAGGAATAGTTTTTTTGGGAAGAAAATATTAGCTTGGTATAAAAAGTTATTGTAAAAGAATTAGCAATCTTTCATTTTCTAACTTCTTGATTTACTTTGTTCAGATTTGCTGATATTGTAAAAATGTAATAATGAAATAGGGATGGAATCTATAAGCAACAAGTGTACTTATGTAAGATAATATCTACATATGGCTTCATAGGCTATCCAATATTGGTTGTTATCTTTCGTCATTGAGATCTGGCAGTTCATAGGAGCTTAGATTTGCAATTTAAATTCATAACAAAACTGATTTAGTAGAGTTTTGAGTTTAATATCAGATAAAACCCTTTAGTATAACTGCTTAGTTAGATTTATACAGCTTTGAGTAACAGTTATCTAGATGTCGATACTGTAATAAAATAATGTTGTAGTTTGAATTTGAAAATGATTGACTTAATGTTCACAGACTTGTTATGATAATAACCATGCAAATTTTTATTTCAGTTTATGATGTCACAAGAAGAGACACATTTACTAAACTAGACAATTGGTTAACTGAATTAGAAACATACTGCACAAGATACGACATAGTTAATATGCTAGTTGGAAACAAAATAGATAAGGTAAGTTGATTTAAAAATTATTGGTGGCGTACATACACACACACACACACACACACACACACACACACACATACACACAGATTTAATTTTTTTATTTCTTTTTATAGGAAAACAGAGAAGTTGACAGAAATGAAGGTCTTAAGTTTGCCCGAAAACATTCCATGTTATTTATAGGTGAGCAACTGAAATCAACTATGATAAAGTAATTTGTCATCAGAGTCCAGTTCTGATGCTGCTATCATGGTTGATATTTTATTATAGTTTTGTACAAAAAATGATATAATAGCAGCAATAACATAGATTGAACTATGTAAATTAATAGATGAAACAGATATAAGCCCCAAGGTATTCAGAAAACATCCAGATATAGTTTCAATACCGTTACAGCAGAATGCATTATCCTGCTGTCTCTTCTAGACACAGACTTTCTCCTTTCTTCTGACAAAACAATAAGTAATCTGTTTCTATCCCAAAGGACATTAGACCACGTTGGTTACAGCCTGACTAAATGAGATGTATAATTTTGATACGGTTGAAATTGGATGGAAAATAAAAGTATTAAATGATAAAGCATGGTAGAAGAGTATAAAGCTTCTTTAATCATGACTTGCTGTGGGGAAATTTTTGGCTAAAGTTGATAGCTCTTGCAAAGGTATCCTGCAGTGCATATTTGTAGAAAAATGCTTCAAATAGTGATAACAGTACAGGTAATCCTCAATTTATGATGGCAGTGGAACCTGCCTAGTATGGCTGAAAGTCGTATGGTTGTAAAAGGGGTCAGTCACATGACCAACCTGATTTTACATTTTTTTTTTTTGCAGTAGCCATTAAGTGAATGCAGAGATCATAAAGCAGCCACTATGATTGTGGGTTCTAGTGAAACGCCCCAGTGAATCAGTGGCTTGGTTTTGCCAAATGGTTTTTAGCAAAACCATCATAAAAATTGGTCACATGATTGCAAAATGCTGCAAATGTGACCACGTTGTCGAATGTCCAAAGTTCGGTCATTTCACTCTGACAGCATTTCAACCACTAGAACTTCAAATCCAGGTCATAAGTAACCCTCAGCTAGGCCTGTTGCAACTCCAAATGGTTGGTCATAAGTTGAGAAGTACAGATAGTCCTCAACTTACAACCACAATTGAGCCCAAAATTTCTATTGTTGAGACATTTGTTAAGAGAGTTCTGCCCCGTTTTTTGACATTTCTTGCCACAGTTGTTAAATTAATCATTGCAGTTGATAAGTTAGTAACCTGATTGTTAAATGAAACTGGTTTTCCCATTGACTTTGCTTGTCAGAAGTTCACAAAAGGATTACATAACCCTGGGACACTACAATGGACATAAATATGAGTCAGTTGCCAAGTGTCTGAACTTTGATCACATGACCATGGGAATGCTGCAGTGGTCATAAATGAAAAATGATCGTAACTTTTTTCAGTGCCATTGCAATTTTCAGCAGTCCTAAATGAACTGTTGTAAGCTGAAGACTACCTATACCTATAGCAGTCTTCTGGTTTCATGCTGTGTTCAGCTCTGATCATGCTTAGTTCTAAAGTAATAAAAGGTAATCCCAGTGAAATAACAGAAAGTTTCAGTCATTGAAGTATTAATGGTTCCATGACTTTTATGACCTTTTTCTACAGCAAACATTTGAACTTTTTGTTTGTCTGCCTAATTTATGAGTGTTTTCTGGAAATGGGCTCTCATGAATTAGAATAAAATCTAAATACATTCTACTGAAAGCATTTTTGCTTGTGGTTTCACTTGCCTGCAGTTTCTTGACTTTTAATTTCACTGATACAAATTTAGAATTCTCTTTAAGTTTTAAATTAAACTCTCCAGGGCAGAATCTTATTTCTTTTCAAGTGTCTTGCAAGCATAAAGGAGTTTCACAGATATTCAGGAAAAGACTGGAAGGCATTACTAAGGAAGAAACTTGCCTTTTAGCTTGTCCTCAAATATTTTCTTCTGCAGTACATATTAATTGGAGTGATAATATGAAATTGCTTCCAATGAAGCCAAGTAGTTTAACCTGAATATCTATTTTCTAAATCTTCAGCAACATAGCAAATTAATCCATGGCTATTGAAAACAGAAACAGTGATAACTATAGAAGTAACTAAAATACTTCACTTATTTTTATAAAATTGACTTTTCATATATAGTCTCATCTCTATCAAACAAATAGAGATGTATAATCTGCAGCTTTTATGCACTGCTTGTGCCCTTTTGTATAAGTCTGACAACCAATTAAATTGTGTCATTGAAATTGACCAGCAAGCTACTGGTTTTCAATCATTCATTCTTCTGCTTGCCTTTTAAAATAAAGACTAAAATGGTTGTGTCACATCTTTCTAAATCAGGGTTGTTGAGTTCCAAAGTTGGCAAAAATATATTTAAAAACCCTCCATAGGCATACCCCAAAAAGTATATACATAGCTCCAATACTTGTGCTTTTTATTGAATGGTACAGGTTTATAGGGTGACTCTCTTTCATGTTCTAGAAGCTGCAATAATGTACATGTACTCTGAAGTCTTTTTTTTAACAATGCCACAATTTCTTTCTTTTCCTTTTAGAGGCAAGTGCAAAAACATGTGATGGTGTACAATGTGCTTTTGAAGAACTTGTTGAGAAAATAATTCAGACTCCTGGACTGTGGGAAAGTGAAAGCCAAAACAGAGGTGTAAAATTATCGAACAATGAAGAAGGCTATAGGGGTGCCTGTGGTGGCTACTGTTCTGTGTTATAAACTCTTACTAGGCTTATTTACTTATTTAAGAGGTAGAAATATCCTCTGTACATAAACTCATATCTGCTATTTTAGGGATCTTGCAGTTTGCACATTTTTGTGTAGTATGGCAGGCAACATTTTCCTGGGAAAATGTATCCTGCAGCTTTTCCACTGGAGAAATGCTGTGATAAGCATGACAAAATTGCAACATTCTGGTTTTTTTTTTTTAAAAAAACCAATATACATAGCATCCCATTTTGCTAGGAACATGCACTCTCATTTTTCATAACTTTATCATGGAATATTGTGAAAACATTTATGTTGACTGTGTACTCTGACTGGTCTCTAACCCAAATCACAGGATTGTTTGAGATACTTCTCAAATGATGCAAGCAGATAGAAGTAAACCTTGCATTTCTTACTGGCAATTGCTTTTCTTACCTGTTTAATAGCATGATGGTACAATCTTTTTTTAGCTGTAAGCAACACCTTTTTTAGCTTGTAACTTGTCCTGGATGATCGTGAATTACAAGGGAAGGAAAGGGATCACTTTTTAAATGATCACTGCAATAAGTAGCTATTGGAGTTATAACCCTGAAAGGCATGGAATGGTACTTTGCATCCCAAAGTTCACATGAAAACCTGTAGGAGAATGCTTTCTGGTTCACAGAGTCACATTGTAAATTCCCCTGTCAAGTTTTAGACGTTTCTGTGTGTTACTAGTGTAATTTGGACTCGATAACCCCAAAACTATTGAGCCTTGATGTTTGAAAGCTTTGAATTAAATGGCTGCTGCATTTGCAGCTCTTGGTTCTGAACCTTAAATGTGGACAATATCTCTTGGATGTATATGTCTGTGTAAGGAATATGCTGTTTTGTTGAGGTTTTGCTGTAACAAACAGCCTGTGGCTGGCTTGTTTCAGAGAACTTGTATTATTAATAAAAAAAAATTCGACAGTATTCTTCCCCCCCCTCTAATATCTTTCTCATGTATGGATGAATTTTGTAAATCATAATGCAAGGTCACATTTCCATAAGATACAATACTGGCACCCCCTTATTAAAAATTAATAATCTAAATTAAGCAATTTAAAATACTGTGCAATTTCCTGTAAATGCGGAAATAGACAAATGTTTATACTTTTTGTACACTTTAGGTGCTGCAAACTATTGTTGATTTTTCAACAAGCAGACTGCTGTTCCTATTTGAATGTACTTCATTTATAATATTTCCGTTTTTACATTTTTAGAAAACCATGGAGAATATTCTAATGAAAAATTGCATTTAAAATTAACTTCGAAAGTGTTGCAAATGCATTGCACTACACATTACATAATGCCACTTGATTTCCATATCTTTGGCTTAGTAAATTATAGATCAGCAAATCGGCATGTTTCTTTATAATGCAGGTAAGGGCAGAATGAAATTTTATTGTAGAAAAGTGTTTTTAACATTGTAATAAAGATTTATGCAGCAGAAACCCATCCCATAAAAAAGCCAGATTATTTGCTTAAGTTTTCCCCTGATAATTGTTCTGACCCACTTGAAGTTTTGGATTAATTTGAGGAATAGGCATTTTTTCCAAAATCCCCATTTTCTACCCCAAGAAAACTCAAATTGTGTATCCAAAAAAGTGAAGCCCTTTGAATTATAGAAATAATAAAACTTTTTTATGCTTTATCTGGAAAAAAGAGATGCAAGATCTTTCAAAACACCAAATTTTGCATATTCTAACCAGTGAATATACAAAACAAATCCATAGTTAATTGAAAATTGTCTTAGATACTACCTATATTAATGGACAAAATTAATCTTTTGGTGGGATGTTACACATACAGGAACTACTACCTCTCTGGAAATTAAGAATAAATGGTTTGATATCATATATAATTGTACCTAATGTACTGTTCCTTCCAGCAAGTTGCCTCTGTCTGCTTGATTGGGGGTGGATGGATAAGCACAGTTTTTGAGGTAAAAGTAAGGCAGACCACATTAACTATCATTTTATCTCTCTCTTTGTTCATGAATAAAGGCAAATATGTGTGTCATAGGATAATTTTTCTTCTAATCAATTATGTCTGATTGTCATATACTTATCTTCCTTAATATCCTGTTAAATGAGATAATCCAATTTCGATAGCATCTTAAACCCATAAGAAAACCCTATACCAACTTTTTCTATAAGGTATACATTGTGGGAAATGGGAGCTGAGGTAACAAAATTATGATTGAAACTTTATACTTGCTTAAAGCACTAATCTTATCTGTTGATCCCTAGAAAATGATTCAAGGCCTTGCCCATTTTACTGTCATGTGCCATTCAGATACTGATATAGCCCTTGAGGAAACAGAACTCATGCATCTCTGCATAAAGTTGTATTCATTTTAGTTTATTAAGCCTTAATCGGGCATCTTTAAAAGAAAGTTAAAATTGAACCCCTATTGATCACTTTAAAAGTTTGCTGTCTGAAGGAAAAGTGGCCTTTTAAGCAAATTCATTGCTTAGAGAACACCTTTTTGAAAAATATGGAGAACCAGCTATTTAAATTAGGTTAGTTGGTTAGGAAAAATGGTACAGCCAAATGGATGGCTATGTTATAAAAATCACTTTGCAAAGTTTTTCAGTTCTCAGTGGTCTTTGATATGTATTTTTTGCAACTGAACTACTATACGGCTTCAAGAATTTCCCTAAATTGGATTAAATCTAATATTTGTTATCTGTTTGAAATAATGATTTAACACGTGGTGTAAGGTAGTTTTTCTGGATGCAATTAAAATCTTGAAATATTAAAATTGTTTTCTTATAAAAAGCTTATAAATATTTGGTTTTGCAGAGTTTTTTTTCTTAACTGTTTTCATCCGAATCCACTTTTTGAACCAAAATCCACATTCCCAGGAATACTGCATCTACTCCCAGGACAGTAAACTGATGTATAACTGCAAATATTGTCCATGGGGTTGTGATAGGTGGGACATGACTTTGCAACTAACAACAACAACAACAAATAACTGCAAAATGAACATTTTTGACTTAACAGCCATAAGCAGTAAAATAGTTTTTGGTAATTGTCTCTTACCTGTGAAAATCGAAAAAACTGAAATAGGCTGCACAACAGCAGGTAGCAATCAGAGATAGCATAGATATATACTGTAACATGCTGAATGACATAATAAAGTTTTTGCTGGGTAGACATCTGTTATGTACACAAAAATACACAAATTCAATCCAGCACAGCATTTTGATACTCCGAACAAGTTAGTGTAATACAAGATTTGGTTCGACAAGATGCTCACTGAAAAATATGTACAAACCCAAAGTGTTTACGTTTTTCAAAAACATCAGTGGCAAATTTCTTACTTCAGCGTTACACAGAAAAAATGAAGTCAACTGAGCCTCTAGTCTGAAGGAGGTATTTCTCTCCAACTCCACTTTTGTGGGTGGGTGTTCCTATTTCCACATCACCTTGTTTCTATATGAACATTTTATAAACATTAAAAAGATAGCCAATAAACAGTGTGGGAAATATTTTTTAGTTGAGACAACTCGGGTTCCTGGGAATGGCACTTGAGTACATTGTGTACCATCCTTTGATAGGGGTTGACTCATGTAATGGGAGATCACAGCAGCTCCTTTTACCAGTAGAAGCAGCTCACCAAAGGCATTTCTCACCAAGGGGAAGGAAAAAGACTTGGACATCACTTTCAGCAATGGGAGAAGACCACTCATATTAGTTGTACATAAGCTTCTGAAACATCTGCCCCTTTAGAAGCTGCTGAACCAGGACTCTTGCCACATGGCTTGTCATTCAGATTCCTCCCCCCTTCCCCTCAATACTATATAACTACTGGAGGATACCCTATTAAAAGGAACACACTATTAGCAATAGCATTTAAACTCATATACTCCTTCATAATGCTTTATAGCCCTATCCAAATGGCTTACAGAATCAGCAAATTGCCTCCAACAATTGGGTGCTCATTTTACTGACCTTGAAAGGATGGAAGGCTGAGTCAACCTTCAGTCATTCAAGTTTGAACTTGCAGAGAGCAGTGAGTTATCCTGCAATACTGCATTCTAACCACTGTGCCACCATGGCTCTTCATTAATTTGTTCTTGTAATGGTTGCATTTGAAGCACTGAAAAGATTCACACACAAAAACTAGATTTAGAAGGTGCTACTTAGAAAGGATTAGGAATTTTATTATTTAATTACAAAAGTTGTGGCTATGCTCCACTGTGCATTGAGTGTATGGACACAGACTAGGATTAATTGATTGGGTTGTACTGTGTTTCCCCCAAAATATGATCTACCCCAAAAGTAAATCCTAGCTTGTTTTTAATCGTACACCCAATATAAGTCCCACTCCCAAAATAAGCTTTATTGAAGACCCCACCTACTCCTGGATGCATGGATAAAAATTGAGTTACAGCGGGGATTGGGGAATGGAGCTGTCCTACTACTTACCTTCAGACAGTTTCAAAAAATAATGAGTCTTATTTTTGGGAAAACAGTAGAGATTTGATTCTGTAACAACATAACTCTAATGACTTTTTAAAGGATTCAATTCTTTTGAGCTTTTGAAATAGTGATTATGTAAAGTATTGCCTTCTCTACATTTTTCTGAAGCTAGGCTTGGATTCTTAAAAAGGGATTATTTCTTCAAATGCAAGGAATAAATAGTGGGGTAATTCAGTGTTGAAAAACTTGGATTTTGTCAACAGGTCATGCCAATCCAGTCAAATGGTGGAGAATATTTGAAATGGTATCTTCTGAGGTTCATAGATATAACTAAACAAACTAACCATGGAATAAAGAGCAGTGGATATTAAGATACAAAGACATCACACTGATGATATTGTTAAAGCTATAAAAGGTTTTCCTAGTTCTGTGATTATATGAGCTGGAACATTTATTTTTATTTGATTTGTCAATCACTTACAAGATAATAGGTATAAGTGTATACATAGTTATGAATACATGAAGTGGATACGTATAAGAAAAATAAAAGAAACAATAGGACAGGGACAGTAGCCATGTTGGTGCACTTATGCACACACCCCTACAGACTTCTTAGGAAAGGGTTGAGGTCAAAAGTAGACTAAGTTTAACTAAGGTTAAAGTTTGGGGGGTTTGGGGAAGAAACCACAGAGTCACGTAGAGTATTCTAGACATTGATCACTCTGTTGCTGAAGTATTTCCTGCAATCAAGTTTGGTGCGGTTAACCTTGAGTTTGTATCTATTGCGTGCTCTTGTGTTGTTATGATTGAAGCTGAAGTATTCATTGACAGGTAAGTCATTGCAATGTATGATTTTATACACCATACTTAGATCAGACCGAAGACAGCGTAATTCAAGGTTTTCTAGGTCTAGAATTTCAAGTCTAGTGGCATAAGGTATTCTACAATGAGTAGGGGAGTGGAGAACTCTTGTGAAATATTTCTGGACTTTCTCAACTGTGCTAATATCAGATACGTAAAGTAGGTTCCAGACTGATGAGCTGTATTCGAGTATTGGTCTAGCAAATGTTTTGTATGCTCTAGTTAGTGTGATATTACCAGGGAAAAAACTACGTAGGATTAGGTTAACTAGCACTTAGATCATTAGAGATGAGTATTCCAAGGTCCTTTACAGAGCTTGGATCATCAACAAGGTCTTGACTATTCAGCTTGTATTTTATTTTCTGATTTTTTTTTGCCAATATGTAAGACAAAGCATTTATTTGTTGAGATTTGAAGTTGCCATTTGTTTGACCATTATGATACATAGTCAAGATCTTTTTGAAGGGTAGCAGTATTGTCTGTGGTATTGAACATCTTTACATCATCTGCAAAGAGAATGCAGTTGCTCTTAATATGATCACAGAGGTCATTTATGTAGAGTATGAAGAGAGTTAGTCCTAGAACACTGCCTTGGGGGACACCACTGTTGACAGGTACAGAATTTGATAGGATGCTCCCAATTTTGACCATTTGTTGTCTGTTTGACAGGAATGCTTCTATCCAGTTATGCAGTTGTCCAGATATACCATAAGATTTTAGTTTTAGGAGTAGCTTGTCGTGTACCACTGAATCAAAGGCTTTACAGAAGTCTATGTAGATTGCATCTATGTTTTGCCCTGATCGAGTTGTGTAATCCATATGATTTGCAGTGTAAGAGTTGCAGATTGCAGGATAGTTTTTTTTCTGAACCAAATTGTTTATTAGGGTGTAGGTTGTTTGTAAGTGGAGAATAATGGATTGGTTAATAATTGATTCCATGACTTTACAGGTGACGCAGCATAAGGAGATTGGTCTGTAATTTTCAACTAGGCTGGGGTCTCCCTTTTTGAAGATGTGGATGACTATGGCTTATGACCATAGGTTAGGCAAGGAGCTGGTCCTGACAGATTTTTCAAAGATTATGGTTAGAGGTTCTGCTATGGCAGTGGATAGCTTCTTTAAGAAGTAGGCACATATTCCATCCGGTCCAATAGATAGAGATGGTTTTAGATTATGTAGTGCTTTTTCAACATTGTCTTCTGTAAAATCGATATGTATTAGATCATTGTAGTTTTTTGTGGTTCGGCTAGGAAATATGGGGCATGATCCATTGTTGTTTACAAATACTGAGCCAAAGAATGTGTTAAAGATGTTGGCTTTAATGGTGTCATTGCAGTCTTTACCATTCGGTCCTATTGGGGCTGGGATGGACCTTGTGTCTTTTAGTTTGTTGTTTACAAAATTGTAAAAAGCGTGGATGGAATTGGTGTGTAAAAGGTTTTCTTCTTGTTTAATGTGATAATTGGTGCATTCAGTTTTTATCTGGTGGCATAAATTTTTGTATCCGCTCTTGAAATTGGCAACATGACCAGATTAGTTTTTCCACCAGAGTGATCTCTTTTTGGATTGAAGTTTCCTTATTGTTATGAGCAATCTGGTTTTTTTTTGGGGGGGGGGGAGTTGTTATTGGTACATATAGTTTGATGACTCTTTTGACTTCAAGTAAAAATATGTTGTAATGGTCTTTAACAGTATTGCATCCAATGAATAGAGCTTGCCAATCAAGGGATGAGAGATCATTGTTTATTAGATCATAGTTGCCTTTTTTGAAGTTATAATTGGGGATTATGTCATTGTGATTATTTTTGTGTGGGTGTATGTTGAGACAAAAGTCAATCATATTGTGGTCACTGTTGGAAAAGGGTTCTTTAGTTTGTATTCCATAAATTAAATTCAAACTATTGCAGAAGATGAGATCGAGGCAGTTGTTAAGTCTAGTATTGTTGGTTACTAGTTGTTTCAGTTCCAGATTTGTAACAGCATTGTAGAAGGTTGCATGTATGGGTTCAGTTGTACATTTGTTTAGGGTCCAGTTAATATGAGGTAGATTGAAGTCACCAAGAAAGATAAAAGCGTGTGGGCAGGATGTTGCCCATGTTAGCAGTGAATTTAACTTGTTTACATGTTCGATGTCATAATCAGGTGCTCTGTGACATAGTAAGAATCGAAATGTGATATTTAAGGATAGTTCACAGATGATGGTCTCAGGAAGAGCAAGCTCCTGTGTAACTTGGATGGTTTTTAGATGTGAGGACTTTTTATAGAAGATAGCAACCCCACCTCCTCTACGGATTTCACGATCTGATCGTAGTCAGGGAGAGATACATTGAGCCCTGTTTCACAGACAAATATGGTGTCGAATTTAGCCATATTTAGTAAGAGGAGAAATTCAGATATTTTATTCACAAAGCTTCTTGCATGAGTAGCTTGCATGTAAGGCCAGCTGTAGTTGGAATTGTGGTAGTAAGGGGTGGGCGTGCCTAGTCTTGGGTGATGGTGGATTGGTTGAAATAGGGTTGTGGCTAAAGGTTAAAGCTGAGTTGTGGGTTGTGTGACTTACTTTTGATACAGTCAGCACGGTAGTCAATGTACAGGTCCTCTCTTTTGTCTAGACGTTTTTTGAGTTCTGTGCAGAGTAAACAGAAGTGGGCACGTTGCTGTATGGTTAGGTCAGGGCGAGAATGGAGGTTCTTATGGTTGGTCTTGCTTTTGACAAGTGAATTTATAGCATAAATGAATTTAAGTTTGCTTGATTCATTTTTGCAAATGCCCTGCAGAAGCGTGGAGCCACAGAGCCATCTTTGTTTTTGAGCTCTCGGCCAATGCAGGAAATATCAAGTATTTCATCAGGGAGATGGATGATGCTTGATAATCACTGATGTTTTGGACAGCTGTGATGTTGTCATTGATGTCCTCTAGATCAAATAAGATGGCGTTGGGACGTTTGTGCTCAACAGCTTCTCTGATGAGGATTGGAATATCATTATTTGTCTGATTTATGTTTTTTGTAGATTGGGTTGTGTGGGGTTGTTGTTGTTGGGTAGAGATGTGGTTTGTAGCTATTGGGTGTTCAGGTTTTTGCTTTGTGTCTTTTTTTTCAAGGTTGGATAATCTTTCTTTTAAAGCATCCAGGGATGCTACTATGGTGTCAAGGGTTATTATTCGTGTTTCTATGGTATCAACTCTTTCAAACAGATCCAGTTTGAGTCTGCATGATTTGCAGAGGTATGGAAACTCATTCGATGATTCTAGTTATTGAATCATTTGCTCGGGTAATCCCAAGCAGTCACGATGAGCGTATTTGTTACATAGAGAACATTTGATGGAATTTTCATTATCCTTTAGAGTTTTATAGCATTTAAGGCATGTTAAGGAGTCTTGTGGTTCATTGGTGGGGATTACTTTCTCTTTAGGTTGTGGTTTGGCATTGGATTTTTTTCTTGGCATGGTAGGTTTGTTAAGATGGTACGTTGATTAAATTACTTAATGAAACAATTTTGGGTAATCAATATAGTAATCAATTTTGCTAAGCAACAATCAGCCTAATCAATTAATTACACTAATCGCTAATCAATTAATTACACTAATCATTAATCACACTGTTCAATTAAATTCACTAAATCACTAATTTTACTAATCAATTAAATTACATGAATCTTGATCCTTTATACTAATCAGTAATCACACCATTTGCACTAAACATCAGAAAGGCTGAACGAAGAAAATGCAATACCTTTGAACTGTGGCCCTGGAGAATATGAGAATATCATGGAAGGCAAGAAAAATTATTTTGTGCATTATGAAATAAAAACCAAAGTGCTTATTGGAAGCTCTAAGAATAGGTTATGTCATTGTTTCTCAACCTCGGGAACTTCAAGGCTTGTGGAGTTGAGAAACATGGATTAGGTATTTTAAACACATAATATAAATGTCAGAGACATTGGAGAACCTTGATACTTGGGAGAACCGAAAGCAATCAATAAAGAAGCTGATAGAAGACAAGATGATTGGATGCTGTAATTCAATTCAGAAGATCCCCAAATAAGCAGTAATCCTGGCAAAGTGATGCCCATCTGGCTGATTGGCAAGAAGGAGATTCTTAAATCAGGCTGACTGATAACAGTATTAGCCATTTTCCCATGTCCAAGTCTATTTGACATAGAACTGCTACTTTTCCCTTCTCAAAAACTTCTTCCCATTAATGTTTTCTGTCTCTGGAAAACATGAATTCCCCTGCCCATTTCATCACCTTTCTCTAATGCTGTCTTAGCACTATTTTTTTTTAAGGATGACCTCCCTTGTAAAGGAGGAGTAAGGTAATAAACAAGCTACTTTGTTTTCCCTTGTACATGTAGTCCTCAATTTACATCCACAACTGAGCCCAACATTTCTGTTGTTAAATGAAGCATTTATTAAGTAAATTTTGCCTCACGTTATGACTTTTCTTGACAGTTGTTAAATGAATCACTGCAGTTATTACGTTAGTAACACGGTTGTTCAGTGAGCTTCCCAATTGACGTTGTCAGAAGTTCACAAAAGATGATCACATGACCCTGGCACACTTCAACCATCATAAATATGAGTCACTTGCTAAGCATCTGAATTTTGATCATGTGACCCTGGAGTATGCTGCAATGGTCATAAGTGTGAAAAATGGTCACAAGTCACTTTCTTCAATGCTATTGTAACTTCAAATGAACTGTGGTAAGTTGAGGACTACTTGTAATATTTTTTTTTTTGAGTATATATTAAGAAACAGCAGTCTCTTAATTCTTGATTTCAACTGCAGTATATGGTACTCTCTTCTCTGTTAAAGCACAGTTCATTCATCTGCATTTCGTCTTCTGGAAAATATTTCTGTAGTTATCTACATATGTCTTCCCACAAATGCAAGTTTATTTGGTTTAATGTACACTCTGCCCACAGTGTCATACACATTTCTGCTATCAAAGAAAGGAAGTCAGAATGGGAAGTCAAGAACTGCAATGGAACCAGCCCAGATTCACAAACAATTACAATGTCTTCTTGAATGCTGTATAACCATTCTAGTCCCAGAAGTCCTGCCATGGACAAGGCTGAGAGTAAAGTGAGGTTGAACTACTCAGAAGTCCCTATTAATACTCATAGACATCTACAAAATACAGCCAAAATTATTCATGGTGAAATTTTTAATATGCTTCAGGAAATGAAGTACCCTTTTAGCCTAACTTTACTTTAGCAAATTTCCATGCAGTTTTAGCAGAGATCATGGCATTTTCTTTGCAGATCTTCCCTCTTTTCATGTTCTCACATAAAGAAGTGAAGAAAGACTCCTGACTCTGTGTTGTACTCACTTCTGTCAGAATCTGTAATCTGATTTTGACATTCTGAAACCATTTGTTTCTGGCCTATTTTGTTTTTTTCATGGCTGTTAAAAGCAGCAGTAGTAGCTCCTAAGAGTTCATTTGACTCTCCGATGGTGCCGCCAATATCTGATTAAGGTCGCAAAATGCAAAAAGATAAAAGTTAACTTTCCCCCTATACTTTTAAACAGAACAAATGCAAAAGAGCAAAATCTTAGAAGTATGTGCATCTGCACAGGATACAGTCTAAAAAATAAAACGGTATTTACAATGTAATGTATAATCAAAGCTTTGTCCATATTTTATGTATCATGACACATATTATATAGATCGATAGTCTAAGAGAGAGAGAAAAAAAATACATGGTTGCTGCATATATATATCAGAACCTGCTGAATGTCATAGGTGGTATTCAGTAGGTTCTGACCAGATCTGGAGAACTGATAGCAGAAATTTTGAGTAATTCAGAGAACTGGCAAATACCACCTCTTGACTGGAGATTTTACAGTATCCTTCCCCTGCCACGCCCACCAAGCCACGCCCATAGAACCGGTATTAATCCCAACAGACAGACACATACAAACACACTGTAAAAATCTATCTTATAAAGATTTTGAAACTAAAAAATTGTTTCTTTATTTTATCTTTTTAATATAAAACTTGGTATACCACAATGTAAAAAAGAATGCTATCATAAAACTCTGGTACCTACAAATATGCTATAAAATTTATCTAGATGCCATGTGTAAATATAATATCAAATTCGATATTTTAGTCCAAGAAACTGCATCTCCAGTTCAGAAAAAAAAATGTATGTAGACAATTATTATGAATCCAGGTGACAAAATGTAAATATCAGCATTGCTGAAGAGAATCTGCGCCAGTGCTAAAATCTCTGCAGAAGGCTATAAAAATGAAATTACCGTGGCTTATTTAGTTTTAAAATTCATGAATTCATCAGAAGTACGGTATGTTTCTTTTATATCCTCAACTCAGGTCTAATGAACAGAAGTCAGTCTTCTAGAAAGTTAGAGGCAATGGAGTTATATCACAATGAAATGCTTGTTAACTATTTTATCTTCAGTTTTAGACTTGCTTGCAAATGGGATTTGGGGGAAAGTGTTTTTCAAATGCTCTTCCATAAGATGGCAGCAATTCTTTAGGCGAATTCAAGAGCCAGTCAATGTGCAGAGAGAAAGAAGGCTGATGGAAGTTGTTTTTAAAAGCACCTCAACAGAAATTTTATTTTCATTTGTTCTATGACTTTTCTAATTTCCATCAAGCAGGTATCTTACTTTCTGCCTCCTTCTTCCAATTATTTCTCTCCCTAAATTTCTTTCACAAATTCTCCCTTTCTTTTGGCTAGTTAGATAGTTGCGTGCTGCTATAGGAGCAAGGAATCAATTATTTCAAAATATTGAATAACAAAGTTACATTAGAAAAAGAATTATAATCTACATAATAAATCTCCAAAGCAATAATCAAATGTCTCCTATTCCACGATTGACAAAATAATATAATACACTGATCCTCAAGTAAAATTTAGAGTTGATAATTTTTACAGCCCAATCCTTCAGATGAAACTTGAGAGTAAATCCCACTAATTTTAAAGGAATTGACCTTCACTTATGTGTATAAAGGTTGGTAGCCTGAGGAATAGAAAATAAAATTATGTTCTGTGCTATATTCAGTTTTTATTTTTAAAGTAGTTTCAATAGTTCAGCATTTATTTGTACAACTGTAGTTCTCTTTAAATGAGTTATTTGTTTCCCTGAAACAGCAGAAAAATGAATCTTGGTGAATGTGATAACAATCTTGTATTTTAAAATATATGCAGCGGATAAACATTAATTGATGGAAGATGCTACCTAACTGCTTGAGCTTTAATTTTGGGTATATACGACAGTTACCTCAGTTCTAAGACTAGAGGGAACTGAAAGCCCATTGAACAATCTCCTGAATATTTGTGTTATATTGGTTGGTATCAATGTTAGAAGATGTTTCTAAATTGGTTGGTGAAAGTGCATTAAAATTAGTTCTACAGCTGACACTTGTCGATTTCTTTGAAAAGAGAACCTAGCCCACGAATTACTATGAAGGGAAGAATTTTCAGAATTACTCTGTTTAGGATTGATCCATTGGATATTTGTGGGACACAAATAGGGCAGTTAAACACATTTGTGTCTCTAATGAAAATATAGTCACTGATCAAGGGGATTTCCCCTGACATGGGACTCACTAGTTTTGTGGGATTTTTTTAAAATGTCAGAATACTACTTCACTGTATTATAATTTTAGCCAGCTCAAGGAAGTAACTGAGTATTTGTGGTACTTGAGATTTTATTTAACTAATTATTTTCAACACATGTAAGGCAATAGACCATGGATTAAATCAGTGTAATCAATGTCAAGTAAATAATTATTAATATATTTCCTATTTCAATGCATCTAGGATTGAATTTACATATTGTACTGTGCCAATTTTAACCGTGATTTATTGAATAAACCAAAACTGATTAGGGTAGAGTACATTTAATATTATAATCTACAGTTAATAAGTCACAATAGCTGAATTCGTATGATACACACATAAATCAAATCAAAAGCATCAGAGTAATGTGTGAAAAGTCTAAATCTAAATTTAACTTTGTTAGCTATGATCACACTCAATTATGTACATATTGCCATGTACATCAGCAGGTACTTATTTTAGAGAAATATAAACTTTATCTACTCAAGCAGGACTGGAATCTTTTAGGTACATTCATAGGAAAATCCCAAACTGAGAACATTTACTGATGGAAGTTAAACAACTATACTAAAATAATTTCAGCAAGTAGGGTGAATCAAATAGTAGTCCTATTTATAAAAATAAGGCTCAAACTTCAGAGAACTAACACTCATCCAAGAGCAACAAGTGGTTAATTTGCCACTAACTCATTACTAAAATGGCCCCCCAGTGAATAATATTTTTGCCAATGATTAAAGTGTTATTTGGCAATTTATGTTCTGGTCTGATTAGCTTTCCATCAGCTATCCCTAAAAATTAACAAGTTCTCCTATAAAAGTAATCTTTTTGGTGAGTTTTATTTTATGCTATTATATTGTATTAATAATGTATTTTGAATGTGTAGATTGAAATTATTTGGGATTTGAATAAAATGAAAAGTAATACATAAAAATCAATAAAAATGAACATTACAGTGGTTGGTGTTTATCGAGTTTAGTAAGATTTTAAAATAAGCCACCATGGGGTGGATTTTTCCCTTTTAGTTATCTGAGTAATATTTGAAATAAATAAATCTGTAGATTATGTGTGTAGTCATATGATCGGAACCTTTAGCTATGACCTATGTCGAAGTTTATAATATGCTTTACTTAATATTGATTCTACATATTGATGAAAATCCATCAGTATATTGAAAATTTAGAGGCAAAGAAATAGAATAGAATGGAATACTCACAAGGAATTTGTCTCCGACAGCAAAAGCTCTCAGTGTACATGCAAAGCAAAAGAGTAATCATCATCTTCATCATCACCATAATACCAATGAGAGATCAAAAGAATTGACCAAAATGCACAAAATATTTCATATCTCAAACCATTAGCAGACCCTTGCCCAAAACATCTGAAGTATGGATTGGACTCACAACTTCTATTAAATCATAATGTGATTTATTTGGTTTTGATTTCATGTGTAGTATACTGCAAGGCATAACAATTAATGAATTCTAGTTCATTATTAGCATATTGTATGAACAAAGGCACTGGTATTTGGTTTAATAAAATAAAACATATGTGATTTAATGAAATGATTAAACAAGCCATAAGTAGCATGGTGTGTGACCCTATTGTACTGTAGAAATGTATGTATATAACTTTAATCAGTTTTTATCAGAGTCTAATTGGTTCTATTTTATTTTTTACTGTTAAACTCCTTAACTTAAACTACCAGATTGGTAGGAACGAGGGGTGTGCAGGGGTGGGGGGGGATAATAATAGAGATATTATAGAAAACAATAGTCCTTGTTCCTGTCTAGATGGCTCGTTACTTATGTCATAACACGGTGTTTGTTTTTTTATTTTAGCCAAGTCATTCAAAGCAAATGTTCCTTATACATTAAGTTCCTTAATCAAAGTCATTACAAATTTGATGTATGGGTTACTAGACCCTAAAATCATTTTTGTTTTGATAATGACTTACTATTGATGACAAACTTTAGGAAGCCAAAGCTGCATATATGCCTGTTTGAAAAAAAAATTATTCCAAAGTGATGAGTGGAACTGAAAGCCTGAATGTAATCACACACACACACACACACACAAATACAGAGAGAGAGAGAGGTGGGGGGGGGAGAGAGAGAGAAGAGAGATTTTAGTAACTGACAAGGAAGAAGGAAAGAACAGGCTATGGAAATAAGTTGTAGTTCAATGGAATCATAAATATAGAACCTTGTTAAAAGATGCCACCCACAGCAGCGCTGTACTACTTCATGCAAAACTTTTATGAAGAAAATCCTTAGTTCTTATAGTATCCATACTACCTGAATATATTTTTTCACTGCCACAAGAGTTTGATTGATGTAATATTCTTAAACTGAAAGAGAAAAGAAAACTCAGCAGGCACATGCAAAGGAAGTCAATAAAAAAAACATTTTTAAAGGATAGCTTATTTGTGCAAGAAATGCACATTTCATGTGTACTGTTCCCCTCTTCGAGGTTTGGAAATGCAAAAGGAAAGGAAAAGATTTAAAGTGCTATAGGACTAAGTGTAAGTTCTGAATGAAAAGGTTAAACTTTGTGGGAAATGTGCATTTTAGATGAAACACGTTTTGGATGTGAGTAAATGATACGATTTCCAAATTTTACTTCTAAGATCAGAATATTTCTGGGCAATATTCTGGGATTTTTAATCAGAATTATGCAATCAATCCAAAATAGATT
Organism: Pseudonaja textilis; assembly: GCF_900518735.1. The sequence continues at coordinate 1,177,233 of NW_020769353.1, forward strand.
TTTCTGTTGTATTAAGTACATTTTAAAATAGAAAAAAAAAAGTTGTCAAGACATCCCTGCATTGAATTATACAACTGGGACTTTTAAGCATGTTGTGATCAAGGGTCAAATTAATCAAGGATAAACTACTTATGTATGTACATCTAACAAGAAATAATATGAAATTGTCTTCATGCCTGCTTAGAAGGAATTTGATTTAATAAGTGTGCATAGTAAATTCAGTTTTTAAGAATATGGCTTTTATTATGTTGTCTTATATTGATTAAACTATACTGAAATGATGAATAGAAAGAATAAACATTATGTGGAATAAATGCTGTAAGTGAATTATTTGTGTTTAATGGCCTTTTTTAAAATTTATAGATAACAGGCGATTACATCTTAAAATGCTTCAAGCTTTTGAAAAGTGTTCACAAATACAAATTCTCAATTGTATATATTTTTGATAATTAATTATTAATAAATGAAACATAAATAAACAAGTGTGAGTTTATGAACTACTAGAATAGAGTGTTACCATTTTCTTTAAAACAATGATGATTAAATCTGGGAATCCTTTAGGGACCAATCAATAAAAATCCAATTTTTGTATCGAAAGCAAATACACATATTACATAATTGGAAAACCTGCAATAAGTCTCAAAATAGTTTTGGCACAATTTTAATCATTGTTTCTTCTAATAGCAAGATGAAATGTAATTTTGCCTACCTCTTTACGAGAACCATCTGGAGGCTGGCAGATTGCTTATATTTGGTTTAAGCTACACTGTGCATCTGCTACACCTTTCAAGGATAAATTGATCCCTGATAAAGACAGATGGCTCACTTTTGCAAAATTAAAACCATATTTATTAATGATAACTTCTCTATAGGGGGATCAAAGGAGTAAATTTGAACCACAGGAAACCCATTTCCTTTGGAAACACTAACATCAATAAAAATCATGTTCCTAAATATAGATAAAGCAGGGTAATTTATTTTCTAATATTTTTTTAAAACAGCATATTCAAATATAGTAGACTTAATATATTTTAGAATGACATATATTCAAAATTTAGGTTACTGTCCCAATAGGAATTTCTTTATATCAGTTCAAGATTTAACACCTATATAACCACACCACAGTGAAGGAGCATTTTAGGAAGAAAATATTGCAACTGAACCCAGATAATTCAGCAATATTTAACATTTTTTAAAATTAGCAGCATTAATATATTTCAAAATGGGAGTTAGCTTATTTCTGGCTGCTGTCCTTCCTTCCTTCCTTCCTTCCTTCCTTCCTTCCTTCCTTCCTTCCTTCCTCTCCTTCTCTTTAAATCTGTGTTATTATTACTGTATAAAATCTTGCAATACTTTTGAAAAAAGGTATGTGATTTGTGAGCTATGAAAAATACAGTATAATATCCTATTGTACAATAAAATGTCAGTAAAAGTCAATATTGTAACTTTTTCTTCATTGTAGTTTTCTTTTGGTTCTAGATGGAGGAAATACAGAGGGGGGAAAACTAGGATACAAGAAATCTGTTTCTTAATTAAAAATTTGTGCTGCTAATTTGAAAGTATCTGCAAAAATGATGTTTGATTTTTTTTCCTTGTTCCAAAGTTTAAAACAAATCTTTAAATGTTTTGCATGTGTGGCAAGTTTTTAAAAATAAATAGAATTTATTATCTTGGATTGATACTTTTCAAATGGGATTTTATATAAAAAAAGTATTCTTCATTTGACCACACATGAGTTTTACTAAACTATAAACTAACTTTCTGAAATAAATTACCAGGTAGTAAAAGAATCAGGTAATAGGGAAAAAAATCCTGTTTCCAATTAAGACCAAAGGGATTCTTTCTTTATTGATGCTAAGAAAAATTATTGTTCAAAGTGTGCTAAATTTTTCCAAACAATATTTTCACTGAGCACTGAGTTGTGAAACATGGAACTGCCAAAATATAAGAGACAAAAGTAATTTATATCAAAAGATGTCCAATCTGCTTATTATCTGTGATAATTAGACAATGAAAACAAACCGGATATTTGCATGGGAGCAAGTTTATTTTCATTTTCAGTAATTTTTAAAAAATCTCTTTAGGTCTAGAAGTAATCATCATCATATCTAAAGCTCAAGGCATTTTTTTCTATCTTTAAAGTTAGCATTTCATGGACCCAATAGAGGTAGTCCTTTATTTATGACTGGTTACTTACCAGCAGTCTGAAGTTATGATGTGCCCACTGAGAACTACTTACAAACTGAATTTGATGTTTCACTAGCTGTCCTCCTTGACAGTCACATAATCACATTTTTTGTGCTTGACAACTGGCCAGAATTTACGGTCATTTGCAATGGCCAAAGAACATAAAACTGGGTGCATTCACAGGCTCAATTACAGCTTTAAATCAAAGACTACCTATATTCCTGGTAGTTCTTATGCTACAACTTCATCTTCCTTTTCAGGTTGAGACCTGTGAAAGTCTTGGGACCTTTCACTATTGTCAAAGATGGCAACTGGGATGATGATCAGTGGTGGTATTCAAATATTTTTACTACCAATTCTATGGGCGTGGCTTGGTGGATATGATATGGCTTGATGGGGATGGCTTGGTGGGTGTGGCAGGGGAAGGATACTGCAAAATCTCCCTTCCCTTCCCACCCCACTAAGCTGCTTTCCAGCTCCGACCTCCTGTGTAGGCCAACCAAAAAAGACCTAGCCAATCAGCTGGGACTCAGGAGACAACGAATAGATGGGGGTGGGCAGGGGTGGAATTCAAATTTTTTAACAACTGGTTCTGTGGGTGTGGCTTAGTTGGTGGGCATGGCTTGGTGGTCGTGTGGCTGGTTGGGTGTGGCCAACTCAACATCACTCACATTGAGGCACGCATCTCCTCGTCTGGCCTCTTGTGACTGTGGGGATGCTGCAACAGTCATAAGTGTGAAAAGGGTCATAAGTTACTTTTTTCAGTGCCATTGTAACTTTGAATGGTCACTCCACACGAGCAAAGTACCAGCAAAGGAAGGGAAAAAACTCCAGAGACATTCCTGAGACAGGAAGTCTAGTCCTGCCAAGAATGTAATAAGGGTTAATGGAGAGGCAGTTTCTGTAAGCAACACCAGAATGTTTCCTTCCTACCTTCCTTACAGGATTAGGCCAGTAATTTCTTCTGACAACCAGTTCTCCAAACTGCTTAGAATGTTAACAACCGGTTCTAGCGAATAGATGCAAACTGGTAGAATCCCACCCCTGGCGACGGTGCCAACCAGAGGTGGTATTTATTGGTTCGCCCAACTACTCAAAATTTCCGCTGCTGGTTTTCCAAAACATGTCAGAATTGACTGAATATCACCTCTGATGATGTGATTGAAATTCCACCTATTTTTATATGTTGCAGTACTATTTTGTTTGCAGAGTTATGGCCACCATCTTATCATTTTTACTATAACTGGCAGGTATTTCAATATCTATACTCTTTGAGTTGGCACAAAGTAAGACCACCATAAGATTTACTTTGCTCCATTGTCAGTCTCTGTCCTGGCTCTTAGGCTACCTATCTCAATCTCTGCAGAGTGGTCTTCATTTGTGAGCCTGCCACTGATCCTTGGCTGGTCAAATGGTTTTCTTTTCTGGTTTTGTAACTGGTTCCGTTAACTTATTGCTAACCAAACAATCTAAGTACTGTGCTACAAGTGGAATGGGGTTGGTTTGTCTTGGGGTCTGAGAATTTTTCTCCCTGGTTTGTCACTCCTCCCCCAACCCTTATGAGCACCTCTCCAGTTTAAAAAAGGTATAATAAACATATGAGAAGGTCTTTCCAAGCAGAAGTGATATTCAGCAGGTTCTCACTACTTCTGGAGAACCAGGAGCGGAAATTTTAAATAGTTTGGAAAACTGGCAAATGCCACCTCTGACCGGCCCCGCTGCCATCTATTCTCTTCCTCCTGAGTCCCAGATGATTGGCTGGGTCTTCTTTGTTGTCCTGCACAGGAGAATGGAGCTGGAAAGCAGGTTAGTGGGGTGGGGAGGGAATGGGGATTTTACAGTATCCTTCCCTTGCCACACACCCCAAGCTATGCCCACCAAGCCATGCCCACCAAGCCACACCCACATAACCTGTAGTAACATTTTTTGAATCCCACCACTGCTTCCAAGATAATGGGTGTCAAAAGGTTACAGATTATATATACTGAAAGATCAGTGAGAAACTGTTGAGTTAGTACAATTTTAGAAATATTTTCTCTAATGACAGCTTAAATTTATTTCATTCATGGATTGGAGAAAAGGTGAAGATGGTGTTGGTCAACAAAGGAGAAGACTAGTGCCATCAAGACGAAACTCTGCCACAGTAAAGTGTGAATGTGTTTGTTCAGGCCATAAACTCTGGTGGAGATTAAAATAATGAGATGTAGAACAGACATTATCATCGGCCCAACAACATTGTTCTTGCTTTGCCATTAGGAATTTATATATACTGTAGTCCTTGGTTAGTGCCAGCAATTGAAACTGGAATTTTTGTCACTAAGCAATGCAGCCACAAAGTGTGACATTGCATGACCTCACTGCTTAATAACATAAGGTTACTGGGCTTGGCTAGTCTACTAAAGAGAAGGACCAGGGGAGACATGATAGAGGTCTTCCAATATTTGAGGGGCTGCCACAGGGAGGAAGGGGTCAAGCTCTTTTCTAAAGCTCCTGTAGGCCAGACGAGGGATAATGGATGGAAATGAAACAAGGAGAACTTCAACCTGGAAATAAGGAGAAACTTTCTGACAGTGAGAACAATCAACCAATGGAACAGCTTGCCCTAGGAAGTTGTGGGAGCACCATCACTGGAGGCTTTCAAGAAGAGACTGGGCTATCATCTGTCAGAAATGATGTAGGGTCTCCCACTTGGGTGGGGGGTTGGACTAGATGGCCTATAAGATCCCTTCCAACTCTGTTAATCTAAACTCCAAATTTATTAAGTTCTGGCACTTCCAGTTGCCATTGTGAAGAAAATCCCTCTCTGTTGTTTAGTGGGACATCACTTTGACTTTGCTTGTTGGAAGCCGGCAGTGAGGGTTGCAAATCGTAATCATGTGACTGTGGGATGCTACAATGTCATAATTGCAAGCTGGTTGCATCCCAACGACTGTGGAGATGCTGCAATAGCCACAGTTACAAGGACCACTCATGAGTACAACTAGTTCAGTGCTATTATAAGATTTTCCATGATGTTGGGGTAACAGTTTTCTGATGTTGCATATCACAGTTTCTAGAGCTGGAGCAACATCAAATAGTGAGGAATGCTAGAAGTTATTTAGCAATTTTTGGAGAACCATTGCTGCTTTGGGTAGATATATGGACAGTTTTATGGAATTTCTTGGCAGGAAGATTATTCCCTTATAGACAGAAAACAGTAACTGGGTCCAAATATATTTGAAAATAGCCATTTGGGGTGTATTTGCTTCTCTATGATTGTTCTCTTAAAAAATCAAATCGCATCTATCCATGCAAGAAAAACCAAATTACTCAATAGAGCTTTTTTTGAAATACTTGAATAATGCTCTAATTTGCAGGAGGTTTGGGAACTGAGTTCTAGGATCATCAAGGAATGCATGTTTGACTTCGAAACATACTTTTAAATGAATACCAGTATTTTATCATATTATATAGTAATATAAATATAAAATATTTATATTTTCTGTTCCATTTTAATTTTTTTTGACTTTTATAAAAGAATATAGATGCTTCATATATTTGAAGAAATTAAATGCATATGGAATTATTAAGAATGCCATTAGGTAAAGCAAGACTTGTTTGCTGAGGGTCTAAAAACTTTTTTTCCAGGAACAGCAAAATGTTCTAAAACCTTCCCTTCTCCTCCATTACCATTTAATTTAAATAACCATTTCCTACTGCTTATGGCAATGTAAGAAACCGTGAAACTCTTGGCAGTTGTAGATGTATTCTTGCCATTTGGTCTTCATGCCATCTTCATCTCATCTCAGAAATGTTCTTGAACAGTGCATTACCAATGGATTGGCTGCCATAATCCCTTCAAAGCACCCTTCTAATAATTCTTCATTGTACTCATTGGATAGGCTCAATTTGGGAAGGGTTGAAATCATTAAAATAGTTGTGTATCTTAAAAGACCACAAACCCACTCTACTGTCTGCTGCCATGACTAAGTCCTCCTCCAATTTTTTTTTTTAAATTCCCCCATTATCAGAGATTGCTGCAGAAATCTTTTTTCTAGGAATTTGGGGCTCTCGTGGGAAGTCATGGATTCAACTTGATTCTTTATTGCATATATAAGCAGACTTAGTTACAATGATATTGTGTGCTGGTGCGTGCACGCATGTATTCCCAAAGTTTCTGGTGTTCTTTCTTCTTTTCTAATAAATATTGCCACCTGTCGTATCCCATTCTACCTTGTTGGTTGCATGTTCAAAGTGTCTTCTCTGAATTTTCCCATTTCCTATATTACCCTATCTATCCATCACATCAATCTATACCTTTGATAAAGGAGCTGTTCACGCCCACCCGCAACATAAGTCACACCTAACAGATAACATATAATCAGAGTTGGAAGGGACCTTGTAGGTCATCTAGTCCAACCCCCCGCTCAAGTGGGAGACGCTACACCATTTCTGACAGGTGGCCAATCTCTTCTTGAAAGTCTCAACTGATGGCGCTCCCACAACTTCTGAGGGCAAGCTGTTCCATTGGTTGATTGTTCTAACTGTCAGAAAGTTTCTCCTTATTTCCAGGTTGAATCTCTCCTTGTTCAGTTTCCATCCATTATTCCTTGTCTGGCCTACAGGAGTTTTAGAAAATAGCTTGACCCCTTCCTCCCTGTGGCAGCCCCTCAAATATTAGAAGACCTCTATCATGTCTCCCCTGGTCCTTCTCTTTACTAGACTAGCCAAGCCCAGTTCCTGCAACCGTTCATTGTATGTTTTAGCCTCCAGTCCCCTAATCATCCTGGTTGCTCTTCTCTGTATTTTTTTTTTGAGTCTCAACATCTTTTTTGTAATGTGGTGACCAAAACTGGATGCAGTACTCTAGGTGTGGTCTTACTAAGGCTTTATAGAGTGGTATTAGTACCTAACTTGATCTTGATTGTACCCCTCTGTTAATACACCTTAGGATTGCATTAGCCTTTTTGGCTGCTGCTGCACACTGCTGGCTCATATTTAGCTGTTTGTCCACTAAGATTCCAAGATCCCTCTCACAGTTACTGCTATTGAGCCTGGTTTCACTCAGTCTGTATGTGTACTTTTGGTTTTTCTTGCCTAAGTGTAGGACTTTTCTCTACATTGAATTTCATTTTGTTAGATACAGCCCAGTGTTCTAGTCTGTCAAGATCCATCTGGATCTTGAGCCTATCTTCTTGGGTGTTAGCTATTCCTGCTAGCTTAGTATCATCTGCAAATTTGGTAAGTTCCCCTTCTATTCCTTCATCGAAGCCATTAATGAAGATATTGAAGAGTACTGAGCCTAAGATGGAACCTTATGGCACCCCACTGCTTACTTCCCTCCATGTAGACTTAAACCCATTAAGGTCTACTTGTTGAGTACAGTTTGTTGGCCAATTGCAAGTCCATCTAATGGTGGTTCTATCTAATCCACTTTTTTCTAGCTTACTGAGAAGTAGGTTGTGATCAACTTTGTCGAGTGCCTTGCTGAAATCTAAATATATTATGTCCACAGTATTTTGCTGGTCTCTAATTTAGTCACTATGTTGAAGAATGAAATAAGATTTGTTTGGCATGATCTGTTCTTAACAAACCCATGCTGACTGCTAGTTATTTCTTTATTTGTTTATAGATGTTGGCAGATCTGCCAGTATCTTCCCGGGTATTGATGTTAGGATGATTGGTCTATAGTTTCCTGGGTCTGTTTTCCCCCCCTTTTTTTGTAGATGGGAACCACATCAGCTCTTTTCCAGTCCTCTGGTAGTTCCCCGGTGCTCCAGGATTTTTGAAAGATATGGTGCGGTGGTTCTGAGATGACCTCTGCCAGGTCCTTTAAAACTCTGGGATGTAATCCCTCAGGCCCTGGTGATTTGTGTTCATCAAGATCAGATAGGTGTTCTCTTACTATTTTGTTTTTTTTTGCTTATTTTAACTTTTATTTCTGGTCTGTCTTTTACAGTTATGTTTTAGTGGGTTGAGCTGTAGTTTCTTTTTGCATGAAGATGGATCTAAAGAATGAGTTAAGCAGTTCTGCTTTCTCTCTGTTGCCTGTTACCTCCTTGCCGTCTTCTCTCTTTAGTGGACTAACTGTTTCCTTGATTTTTTTCTTGTTATTTATATGTTGGAAGAAACTTTTTTTTTTGACTTTTGTTGCAAGTCTTTGTTCGTTCTGAGCCTTTGCTATCCTGACTTCGTCTTTGCAGATTCTGGCTATCTGCTGATACTCTGCCTTAGTTTTATGTCCTTCTTTCCATTTTTTGTACTTGTCCTTTTTTTCTTTCAACTTGCCAGAGAGATCGTTGTGCAGCCATGCTGGTTTCTTCTTGGATTTCTTGTTTTTCTTTCTCAGTGGTATTGTGCTGGTCTGGGCTTCTATGTTCATACTTTTTAGAGTTTCCCAAGATTCTTGAGTTGTTTTCCCCTTTAGGATTTTCATCCATGGAATCTTTCCCAAGTTCTCTCTAAGTTTATTGAAATCAGCTCTTTTAAAATCCAAGACTCTGGTGTCATTATGTTCTGTTGCTTGTGTTTGTGTTATGTTGAATTCTAGTATGACATGGTCACTCTCACCCAAGGTTCCTGCAGTTTCAACTGCCTCTATCACTTCTTCTCTGTTTGTAAGAATTAAGTCCAGTATGGCTGTCCCTCTAGTTTCACCCTCTACCTTTTGGACAACACAGTTGTCAGCTAGGTTGGTTAGGAACTTATTTGATTTCTCACTTGGTGCAGAATTAGTTTTCCAATTGATTTCAGGATAATTGAAGTCTCCCATTACTATTGTTGTGTGTTTCCTGCATATGTTTGTTAGTTGGTTGGCAAAAAGGACATCTATTTTTTTCTACTTGATTGGGTGGCCTATAATATACACCTATGGCCATGTCCTTCTTTTTTTCTTTTATATTGACCCATATGCATTCTAGGAGCTTTTCATCTTTGGTTTCATGCATTTCTGTAGCAATATAGTGGTCCTTTACATACAGTGCAACTCCACCTTCTCTTTTATGGGGTCTGTTTTTTTGAATAGTTTGTATCCTTCTACCAGTATGTTTCAATCATGGGTTTCATCCCACCAAGTTTCTGTTATTCCAATTATATCAATATCTACCTTCATGTATTCGTAGTTTGAGTTCACCCTGTTTGTTCCCCAGACTTTGTGCATTTGTATATAGGCACTTGAGATCTTTATGTCTGACATTGTTTACTGTCTACATAGCCTGCCTGCCCCTACTTTCTTGCCACCTGTTTGATTAATGCACATGGTAGGGCACTCACTATTAAATACTTGGTTTTAGTTGACAGCAAGATTGATAATCTTACATGCACAAACATCTATTTTGCATGCACTGGTATCCTTATTAATTTTAGGTTGCTGGGGACAAAAATGTTAATTCTCTGTCCCCGCTGTTCAGTTTCAATGTTTATCCAGGAAATCTGTGAATTTAATACCAAGTAACTCAGCCCCTTTCTTTACCATATGGTTTAATGATACATCCCACTCTTTTACAATATCCATGAAAAATGGACATTCTTGAAAATGTAGTTGCTGCAATATCTTGTGACATCATGTAGACTTGTTCAGGAAAAAATGTCTAATTTGAACGTAATGGTTATTAGAGACAGTTATTTTATAGACAGGGAGGGTCACTTTCAAATTCACTATTTAAAAAAATGACTAGGTCGCTTTTATGAAACCAGTCAGGAGCCCATAATAACCGGTTATATTCTCCATATAATCTCTAAAAGTGGGGCAGATATTTAAAAAAAAAACAGCTGTACCACTCAGTGTATCTGTTTCCTACTGTTTGCAGCTCAACTTTATCAGATAATAGCGGTGGAGATGACCGTCAAAGTACATTATGACATGGCCTTGCCACAGGTTTCCAATAACCACCACACTGTAAATCCCATTTTGTTTCTCTTTAGAAAAATATGAGAACAAATGTGTTTCAGGTCACTTGATCTAAGCAGATAATCCATCAATTGCATAAAGCATCTTTTGGCTAAATAACTGACACAAACAATGTGCTAAAGTTAAGGGTAGAAAAAAAGAGACATTTGGATATGCAAATGTTGAAAAAATATATTCTATATTCTATTTTTTTGTTGTTGTTGTTGTTTCTTCAGGCTACGGCTGAAAGTAAAACCATCAGAGCTCTCTCAATCCATCACACAACATTTACATTTAGCAAATGGTTATTGTAGCCAGCATCTCTTTAGTTTCAGAGCACAATTTTTTATTTTAATTCCATGGTGTTCTTTGATGAAATTAAAAAAAGGAAAACCTTGGTCAGCTGTTGTGGATTATATAAAATAAATAGATATTAGGTAGATGAAAATGCTCTTTGACAATGTATGTGTCTTGAAATACAACTCTACCCTGGATCTTGTGGTTAGGAATATAAAGGAACTACTTTCTCTCTGGTACTCAATGAGCTTATTCAGAAGTGTGAGTGTCTTTGATGGTGTTTCTAAAGGAATGAAAGAATTCAAGACTGCAGTGTCAAGTCTTTTATTTATCCGGTTGTCAAAGGAAATAAGTATCCCAGGACTGGAAGTTTTATGCAGTTCCCATTTTTACAATCATGCAAAATCATAGCCAGTGATTTTTGGCAACTAGGTTTGGAGCAGGTGCCAGAGCACAAGAAAAGGTCTTGAGCAAGGGTGGGCAATTAATTTCCCCAAGGGGCCATGTGAGGAACTAGGATTGTTGTGGAGGGCCAGACCAATAACTCCTAGCTGTGCTCTACACACTCACCCATAAGGTGGCGCTTTCAAAAACCAACATAAAATGTTTTATCAGTGGCATTTGGCACCCGCAAGATTGGCCAAGATCTATCCAAATGCAAACCCAAACAGCTGGAAATGCAGACAAAAAATGGTACCTTCTTTTTTAAAAAATAAACTTTATTGATCTTTTATAACTTTAAAAAACAAAAATAAGTAAAACAGGTAATCTTAAATCGACAAGTTCTGACAATTTTCTTATACTACTATTTTGTGCATTATTTACAAATATATACAGTTTATGTGACTATAAACATTTAACTTATATATTGCTTATCCTTAATTCATCAACCATTTAACTATCTTTGTTTGATCCAGTCATACCTTTTCCCCCAAATTTTATAGTATTTGGTCTCCTCTCTCTCTTTTAACATCAAAGTTAATTTACCCATCTCAGCACATGTCGTTTTCTGAATAACCAGTTCATCTGGAGGCATAGATGAGTGTTTCCAGCATTGGGTGTAAGCAATTCTGGCTGCCGTCAGGATATGTAATATTATATATTTTATATTCTCCTGTATTTCTTCTTAAATAACCCCAATAAAAATAATTCCGGTTCTGACTTCCGGCTTGTGGTTCTTCAGTGCAGGCAGAATTCCGTGGCTCTGCACGGTTTCTGCCTGTGTTCACTGCCTGAGTGCCTTGAGCCATTTGGCTTCGGGGCTAAGCCACCTTTGTAGAAGGTGGTGAAGACTGGGGGGTTCTGGCAGGGACGAGAGACATCGCATCTCTCTTCCCTAGCCGGTTAAATCTCCCTCTCCGACGGCAACTGAACGGCGATCTTTTATGGCCGCCATTTAGAAGAGCCCAGCTGGGGAAAGAAATGTGCTGGAGGGGTTTGTGAAGAAATGAAACTGATTTTGCTGACCGGGACAAAGGAACAGTGAAAGTATCCTGGTATTTAACACCTACTAAAGACACATTGTTCCCAGACTGAGTAAGCAGCGAATGGATATCAAAGGGAAAACTTTTTTTCTTTTCACTCTCCTTCCAAACGGAACAGCTTTGAAAGAAATCGGAAACCCGCATTGAAGGTATGCTAAATGCTAAAGACTGTGCTAATGCTAAAGGGATATGGATTTCTAAATATTTAAAGAAAATTTTTTCTTTTGCTGTGAGTGGGAAGGGAGAGGAAAAAAAATTGATGTTGAAAATAAAGAGCAGACTGCCTAGAATTTTAAAGAGCCATTTGAACATTAATAAGACTTCAAAAGACATATTACAATTGGAATTTTGTGATTTAATAGCAACCCCAGAAAAAGAAATGGAAGAAGGGAAAAAGTGCTAAATGAAATAGTTTATCTGGATTGTTTGGTGACTTTGCATCTTTTGGGAAACTTTTTTTTCTTTGTTTAAAAACACTCGGGTGGTTGTTTTGGGAAAAATTTTTCCTCTTCATAATGGCACCACTTTTGGATGAATTTAAAACTGAATATCTAAAATATAAAAAGGAAGAACAAGACTGGAAAGATACCTTGGACATTCTTTTTCAATCTCTAGAAATGGCGGTGCATTCCTATGGAGAATTGATTGCGCAGCAGGATAATTGGGACAAAGAAGGAACTATTTTTGATGAACATGTGACCCTATTGGGGGAGAAGAAGGAGGAAGAGGAAAAGGAAAAAGGGATTTTAAAACTTAAAAAAACAACCAAAAAAGATAAAAATGAGTTGAAGGGTGGATATAAGATTAGGAAACAACAGGAAGGGGGAAAGCACAAGAAGAAAAGGGAGGTGGAAAGACAAAGGGGTGAACAGGGTAAGGAAAAGAATAAGCAAGTGAGAAAGGAAGGGGTGAGAAGTCTCAATGATGGGAAGCAAGATTTGAAGAAACAAAATTTATTTATAGACAATGGGTAAATTTAATTGAAAAAGGGATTCTGTAAGGTACATAAGATTGTGTTATTATAGGCATTTATAGAATAAAATGTTTAAGATATAAATATATAAATAAGTATTAATAGGTATGATTAAAATTTTTCTTTTTCTCTTTATATAATATATTGTGTGACTTTAGGATGTGCTAAACAGAATCCCAAAACAAGTTATGTGTGATATTAAGTATTATCAGGTTAGGGGAAAGAGTTAAAGGCGTCATACTCTAATTAGTGTACAGGAGAGGTTTTGTTTAAAGAGAAAAAATGAATGGATAGTTGAGAACAGACAAAGAATGTTAAGTATTATGACTTGAACTGAGATGAGTAGAATAAAATTAAGAGAGTTAAAAAAAGGAAGAAGCTATATAGAAAATGGAAAACGGTAATAAGATATGGAATGATATATAAAAGGAACATGATTTTTGAAGAGGTGTCTGTATGATGAGTTTTAACCCGGGATCAAGCAACTTTCAGAAAAGATGTTTATGTTTTTATGTTTTATGTCTTGTTTGTTTTGTTTTTTTTATTGGAAGAGAATAATGAAAATGTATAAGACAGATGGATATAAAAAATGTATACAATCTAAAGTTAAAGAGATATAATTTGAATAAATAGAAGGAAAAGAAGTAATAAAGAGAAGTTTGGGATAAGATATGAAGATGAACAGATAAGGTAAATATATATATCAAACTGTGCTTGTTTGGAAATGTGATAACTTGGAATAATTCTGTCTTTAAATAAGTTGTTGTATTGGCTTTTTAAGAAAAAAAAAATTCCTATGTCATTATATTTTATGTTTTGTTTGTCTGTGTATTGTTTTGGAAAATCAATAAAATTTGTTCAAAAAAAATAATAATAATTCCGGTTATAATTCTATTTGTACTTTAATAATCTCTTGCGACCATTTTTTGATTTTTAGCCAAAAAAATCGTACCTTCGATCATACATGGCAGCAGAGGTGGGATTCAAATTTTTTAACAACTGGTTCTGTGGGTGTGGCTTAGTTGGTGGGCATGGCTGGTGGTCATGTGACTGGGTGGACGTGACTGGGTGGTCATGTTATTGGCTGGGTGTGGCCAACTCAATATCACTCACATCGAGGCACACATCTCCTCACCTGGCCTCTCATGACTGTGGGGATGCTGCAACAGTTGTAAGTGTAAAAAATGGTGGATAAATTGACCACTGAATTAAAAGGAAAAGTAGACTCTGAATACTATACAATTTGGGGAAAATGGTACCATTGGATAGACAATAGAAGTAAGAAAAGAAAGTGTATATAATAAATGTAGAAAGTATAGAAATAGAATATATTGATTGTATTGGACATGATATATAAATGTATAAAATGTCATAGTTCTGTTTATTAAGTGATTGCACGTTGAACAAGGCGGCAGTGGATGGCAAAGCTCAGATCCCCTCATGTAGTGACTGCCACTGCCGCCACCTCAGGCTGCTCCAGGCAAGAGGTGAGCGATACGCAGGGGTCCTCCCATGGCTGCCAGCCAACTGAAAGAACACATAATGACTGTGCATAGCCAGACTCAGCTTGGCTTCTTCTTCCACTGCCTGTTGCATGCTTACGTACATTTGATTTCTGATTTCCAATTGCCCTCACATGGGCCAGACAGGGACAGCCAAAGTCTGAACTGAGGCCTCAGTCTTGGGCCAGATGTGGTCCAAGAGCCATAAATGCCCAGGTCTGATCTTAAGGCTGGCATGCAGCAGCTGTTGGATTTCAGGTTGGCTACTTTTGGTTTATAAGAATGAGTGCAATTCATGTGACAATGTCTCCAGTTTTGGGCCTTGGCTCTCATCTTTTCTTCTCCTCCTCATTTTATTTTGTTGTGACCACTAATAGTATTCATAAGTTGTGATGCCCTTGTTTTCTCCTTCATGATAATTGCTAGCTGCCCTTGATATGAAGTGGACTCTTCCTGTGTCTTACTGATGGTACATATATGTTTCATTGCAGGACTGGTAGTCAGACATGAGAACTTTTGAAATGGTGTGAGACATAAATTTACTAAAATTTTCAGAATTTTATAGTTATTACTAGACTGTATTTAGAGGAAGAAAATACAGTGGAACATGGTTTACTAACCTTCAAATGGAGGTTTCAGAAGAGATGGGTTTTATTGTTCTTGCCACCTCCCTTCTGGAGCAAGCTCTAAATATCAACCACACTCTCATCTTTCAACTATGTGTTAGTTTAGTAGGAATTTGGTAGAAATATGAAAAGAACATGAAATGTATATAGAAGAGCACTATTGTTGACTGAACATAGTAGCAAAAAGAAGCTACTCTGGTGCGGATGCTAAAAAATACTGGACTAAAATCCACATGTGGTTGGAAAAAATGACAAAAAAACATATAGACTTGAAACCAGAGATGTTTTTATTGGGAATTTTACCTGAAATATATAGTAAAGACTTGAAATACCTGATTGTAAATTTATTAACAGCGGCCAGGATTGTATTTGCTAAAAACTGGAAAAATGAGAAAATACCATCACAGGAGGAAATCATTAAGAAAATTGGAATGTGCTGAAATGAGTAGATTGACATTTGATATTAGAGAACAAGAGGATAAACAATTTTATAAAATTTGGGATCTTTTCTATCAATGGTTAGACAATAAAGTACAGTAATGAAATATGTAGATTTTTAGAAAATAAATATATAAAGATGTACTTCTTTCTTATTATATCTACAAAATGATTTTAGGATAGATTTGGGATGATAATATGAACTGTTATAAAATAAACTAAGTAAATTATGGTTATCTTGTAAAACATGAATGAATAAAAGTATAGTCAAATGATTGATTAATAATGATACTAAGATATTTAATTTTTGATTGACAATATGAGATTATATGTAATGAAATTGTAATTGAAGACTATGAAATGGAAGCACAAAACAATTTGTAAACCAACCAGCACACTGTACGTACACCTATGGAAGATAGCTTGATGTTTTTATGTTTTGTTTGTTTATGTTTGTTTTTAAAAACCAATAAAATTTTTTAAAAAAGAAGCTGCTCTGAAAAGTTAAGGAATCAGTTCTCAACAAATGAACCAGCAAACATGTGGAAAACTCTTAGAAACATCACTGGCTTCAGCAAACCTCCTTCCCAGGCAGAAGGAAATCAACAACTAGCAGATGACCTGAATGCGTTTTACTGCAGGTTTGAAAGGAAACTACAGCCACCTATCTCCATAATGCCCATCTCAAACACACCAACAACAGTCAAGCCTCCTATACCTGGCCCCAACCCATTGGGTTCACAACCTCTGGTGATCACAGAAAAAGTAGTGCAAGATCTATTTCATAGACAAAAGCCAGGAAAAGCATCACAGCCAGACAAGATTACTCCTTCTTGCTTAAAAGTCTGTGCTGGCCAATTGGCCCCCATCTTCACCCGAATCTTTAATAGATCACTAGAGATGTGCTATGTTCCTTCTTGCTTCAAGTGCTCTACTATCATCCCAGTGCCAAATAAGCCCTCCATCAAGGAACTGAATGACTACATATCAGTTGCTCTAACACCAGTAGTTATGAAAATCTTTGAAAGGCTAGTGCTGTCCCATTTAAAAACCATCATGGATCCGCTGTTAGATCCCATGCAGTTTGCATACCAAGCAAATAGACTGACAGATGATGCTGTTAATATGGGTCTGCACTACATCCTATAACACCTTGAATCTCCAAATACCTATGCAAGGGTCCTCTTTGTAAGACTTCAGTTCAGCATTCAATACCATCATTTCAGATATTCTTCTAAACTAAACCAGCTAGCGGTACCTGAACACACTTTTAAGTGGATCATAAAGTTCCTAACAGACAGGAAGCAGCAGGTGAAGCTAGGTAGAATCACATCTGATACCTGTACAATTAGCATAGCCCCCCCCCCCAAGGCTGTGTGCTTTCTCCACTTCTCTTCTCCCTATATACCAATGACTGCATCTCAAATGATCCATCTGTTAAAATACTGAAGTTTGCAGATAACACAACAATTGGTCTCATTCGAGACAACAACAAATCCGCATACAGATAGGAGATTGTACAACTTGCCCTCGTGGTGTAACCAGAACAATCTGGAACTGAACACACTCAAAACCGTAGAAATGGTGGTGGGCTTTAGGAGAAACCCTTCCATACTTCCATCTCTTACAATACTAGACAACACAGTATCAACAGTAGAGACCTTCAAATTTCTAGGTTCTATCATATTACATGACCTAAAACGGACACCTAACATCAAAAATGTCATCAAAAAGGCACAACAAAGAATGTTTTTTCTGCGCCAACTCAGAAAGCTCAAACTGCCTAAGGTGATGCTACTGATGCAGTTCTACAGAGGAATTATTGAGTCTGCCATCTGCACCTCTATAACTGTCTGGTTTGGTTCTGCAACCCAATAGGAAAGACACAGACTTCAGAGGATAATTAGGACTGCAGAAAAAATAATTACTATCAACCTGCCTTCAATCGAGGACCTGTATAGTGCACGAGTCAAAAAAAGGGCTGTGAAAATATTCATAGACCCCTCACATCTCATGACAACTCATAAAACATTTTGTATACACGTTTTATAGTTGTCAACAGAAAGAAGGGGAGGTGTTTCAAAGAGCAGGTAGCAGTGTGGAATCAAAAGTACACTCCATTCATATTTTCTTCAGAAACTGATTAGATGACTGAAGCTTCTGCCAAGTAAAAGTCTAATTGGAGAGCATGACTGATGACTCTTGGCTATGAACATATTTTGTTGGATGATATAGCCAGAGGGGTGGGGGGAAAACAGGATCAAGGGTGACAGTGAATTACGTAACGCAGAGTTGGCTACACCCAGGCTTATGCCGGAATGTTAACTTCAAATAAATCCTTTTTAGTTTTGGAAGTGTGGCTCGAGGCTCATGATTTAATTGGAGTAACTGCCGGAATCCTGACATCCTGGACATAAACTGTTTCAACTCCTTCCCTCAAAACGACGCTATAGAGCATTGCACATCAGAACAATAGACACAAGAACAATTTTTCCCTGAACATCATCAGTCTGCTAAACAAATAATTCCCTCAGTGCTATCCAACTACTTACAAAGTCTGCACTACTATTACTGTTAATCTTCTCATCACTCCTTATCGCCCATCCCTTCCCACTTGTGACTATATGACTGTAACTTTGTTGCTTGTATCCTTGTGATTTACATTGACTGTTTCCTAGTATGATTTCATTGCTTATTGTACCCTATGACTATTATTAAGTGTTGTATCTTATAATTCTTGACTCTTGATGAATGTATCTTTTCTTTTATGTACACTGAGAGCATTTGCACCAAGACAAATTCCTTGTGTTTCCAATCACACTTGGCCAATAAAAGAATTCTATTCTATTCTGTTCTGTTCTGTTTTATTCTGTTCTATATGTCTGTATTCCAATAGCAAACCTAAACTAGTTATTAAATTCACATGATATGCTAAAATCACAAACTAGCCAAATTAATTGACCTCAAAAAAAAGCTAAGTAAAAATAATCTCTTACCAATTATCATTACCATTATCATTAGTCAACATATTCAGCTAGTATATCTGTTAGTTATTTAGTTGACCTGGAATTTATATCCACATCACCTAAAATCTAAATAAGGGATGCAATTCTTGTGAAATAAATCTCACTCCACATGCCTGAGTTTTGGACCTCTTGATTATTTATTAAAATGAACACTGAACTGATTCGATTTTCTGACCCAACTGTTGCCAATTCTTAAGTCAACATCAAGGTCAGAAAAGTTCGACCATTCTCCTTTCTCAGAGTGACCAGTTTAGTCCTGACTATCATTCTAGGTACATTAAGATCTAGCAAACCCTTCAACTAGAATAGAAAGAACAGTGTAAGCTAATTCTTCTGCCAGTAGAACGCTTAAAAGAATATTTTGAATCAAACTAATTTAAGAGAAGGACCACTTTAAGTATTTGTTTTAAAATAATTTTTGACTCTGGATATTTTTACATTTACTGAACATCTGCTGTATATAGCTGTTTGTTACTTTTTAGGCTTTAATTTGATTTTGATTTTTTTCATATTCATTTTCCATTGTGTAGTTTGCTGCTTTGAGAGCTTGTGAAAAGAAGAGTTAAAAACCATAAAGAGATGATTGTTTGTGTCCCTCTTATCACAGCATAACATAATAAAAGTGCCACTTCCTTTCTATAGTTCTTAATGCAGAACATATGATGCTATCCTCAACCACTTATTTTTTGTTTTTAAAATTTCTTTTTCAAAAATTCATTCCTCATAGTTTATGCTTTTTCCCATATTGTTGCTCATCTCTCCAGCTTAACTTGTAATTGAAGATAATTGCTTTGGGTGCCCAAGTTGCATCTGGGAGAAAAAGTAATGTGAAATAGAGAATGAGTGTTTCCAGTATGTCCTCTACCATATTTTTTGCACTATAAGATGCTCGGGACCATAAGACACATATTAGCCTTGGAAGAGGAAAAGAAGGGGAAAAAAATCTGCCTCTGCTTCCCAGCATCCATCTGGTATTCATCTGGCTAGCATCCTTGCAGCAAACAGCCTGGTCAGCTTCAGCATGTTATCGCAGCCCCAGCACGTGGCTGGTCAGGGCTGTGCTCCATTGTGCCCACCACTGGTCAACTGAGTTGAGTTGCTGCCTCCTCCAGGAAACACTGGAGCTTTCACTGCTGAGCAACTGATTGGTGGTTGGATCAGCCTCCCGGAATAACACTGATCAGTTCTTCTAGGCAGCGGGGATCGCCACCGCCGTCACCACCTGTCGCTGCCCATTCACCACCCACCCGTTTGTCGCCAACAATCACAGCCACCCGTTCGCTGCCACTTGTATATCATTGCCCATTTGCCACTGATGGGCAGTGTAAATGGGCAGTGATGATCAGCGGTGAATGGGCGGTGGTGAATGGACAATGGTGAACAGGTGGCAGAGATTGGTGGCGAATGGACAGGTGGCGAATGAGTGGCAGCAAACAGGCGATGAACGGATGATGGCAAATAGGTGGTGACAGGCAATGGCGATCCCTGCTGCCGAGAACAGCTGGCAGCAAAGACTTCAGCATTCCCTGGCAGCAGCACTGCACCAAACCTGCCAGCACTGCAGTATTCATTCTATAAGACGCGCAGACATTTCCACCCACTTTTTGGGAGGGGAAAGTGCATCTTATGGTGTGAAAAATATGTTATTTTCTGCTCCATGATGAGATTTTTCTCCCTTTATAGACTAGGGATGAAGGACAAATTAATTGCCCAAAATATTTATGTGACATTAAAGACATAATATGGACCACCAAAATATAGGAAAGTGCATGCACACAGGCATACACACACACACACACGCCAAAATGTTGCATTTTTCAAAATAGTGCAATGAGATTTGCTATGGAAAATATATGTATTAAATTATTCATAAAACATGCAAAGGAGTGTGGAAAATATATAAGGACTGCATATAGAAATGCAAATTGTACGTTCATACCCCAAGTCTACTGAGTTTGCAAATGGTAAAGGCAAGAAGAAAAAATATTTTCCAGAATGTTCCAGGACTACAAACGAGACCAATGTTTCTTAAAGATGGCAACTTGAAGCTGTATGGACTTCAATTAGCAGAATTTGAGATCAAACACAGAGACGCAAATGAGAAACTAGATCTTCACATCTTCAACATCTGCCTTTTCCATCACCTGGCTGTTTCCTGTTCTTCAGCTCATTTTCTCCATATACCAAACTATGGGAAGTTACTTTAATCACAATTATCTTATTTCATTGGAATATGGCCTTAATAGCTTTCTGTGGACTAATACTAACTGGGCTAGTTGGCCAATCATACTCTATTTGCATTTAGCCAAACATCACTGCAATAAATATTCAAGAAATCTAACCAATATAACCTTTTTAATTCCCTAAAAAGAAAATTTGGGCACATGATGCAAATAGTCAAGGAATATAATGGATGGATACATTCAAAAAATCCAACAAATTATACCCGACATTGACTTAAAATAACAGACAACTCCCAGGTCAGTTCCTGGACAAATGCGCCATTTATCACACAGATGGATCAGGCAAACAGCACTTCCTGTAGCTTGGCTGAGGACATTCCAATGGGATGGTACAAACTTGCAATACTAAAAAAAGAAAAAAGAAAGAAAGGAAAGAAAAAAGAAAAGAAAAGAACACCCCAGTCCAGTTTGCTTGCTTAATAGCAAGTGAGAATTACAGGCAAATGGTTCAGACCTGAGATATCCAACAAAACCTTTGCATACAATGAAGGAGGAAATGGTTTATTTCTACTGGTTAATTTTCTCTCAGTTCTTGTTTTATTGAGGCTAGCCATGATTCAGCATTTTACTTGAAATACAGGGTTTACTATGGTTTGCACCAGATCTGGCTTAATATACCATGTGAATTTGCCCTCAGAATTATTGTCTCAACACAATAAATTTCTAATTTGGAAGTTATTGCTCTAGAACAGGCCTGTCAAACTCCCTGCCCAGGGGCCAGATGCGTCATGCGCTGGCCATGCCTTTGCCAGGTTTAGCAAAGGGGGAGAAAGGCTCAATATATCATGTGACGCCACCATGACAACGTCAGTTTGACATCCGGCTCTAGAAAGTTTGGCTCATCATCCGATTATCTGATTATCCACTATCAGATGCTGCTGCCACATTTATGCTACGTCATTTCATATTTTTAAAAGTGATTATTTTAGTTGACTTTTTTTTAAACAATGCAAGTGATAGAAGTCGGAAGTTAGAATTTAGAAAATTTAGGTCATTTAAAATTATGATTATTTAAAAAGAACTCCAAGAACTCTTTCATCATGTAATACGTGGTGAAAGAAAACATTAATTAAAAGGAGGGGGGAAACTATGTGTACATACAATAACCATTTCAGAATTTTGTTACTTTTCTAAAGATCAAAAAATAACATCCTATTTATAGAAATTATTAACAGAATTGTTATGTACGATCTTGTTTCTCTGCGTCTCTAAAACCAGTTCACAGGCGGGGAGCTGACAAATTTTACCAACTCAACCTTTAGCGTCAGGAACACAAACATCCTTCCAGGAATTCTTAGGCAACTTTTTCACAACAGTCCTCTTCAGAAAGCTCTTCAGAAAGAGACAAATTCCAAACTTTTGAATGCAATTCAACAACACATTAATTAACAAGTCATTTCCCATTCTGTCAGTCTATAAATGTTAAATGGATAAATGCTTGTTTCAGGCGAACAGCAGAAATGGTGCTTTTCTTTTCAAATCTGTTTTTATTTACACAAATATTTTTTGCATTGGCTAATTACCGTTATGATTTATGTTATTTTGTTGACATGGCTTGAATGTTTATTAGGAAGGGTGTGCTCTAAATGTGTCATTAGCTACTAACCACATAGCTGGATACAAATCCACAAAATGTTGGTTTCTAGGCATACCAGATTTTCAGACTGGAGAATAATAATCGCAAACATTTATTTTGAAAAAGAAAACATGCAACACCCCACCATGCTCTGTGATTTTCTTCAGGTTGGTTTTTGCTTTTAAATGAGATTTTATTCATAGTATTATTTTTATAGACTAATAAACATTTTTGGAACCCATTTTTTTAAATATTTATTATTTCCAACAATGACAGCAGTCAAAGGAAATAAAGAGTTACAACTTCCGAGTACAACTACATTCAATTTCTGAATGATATAATGATAATAATGATGATAATAATATATATCTGTAACACCATCAGACATCCACATCTGTCTAACCTAAATCCTTGGAAAAGACTTGATAGGCAGTCAAAAATGCAGATCTACTCTGAACCAGGGGTGGGATTCTACCGGTTCTGTCCAGCTCTACAGAACTGGTAGCTCTGAAGAACAGCAGACACAGAACCGGTTCTGTGTCTGCTGCTGTTTTGGTCCATCCACCCACTCGCCTGCCCTATCCTTTATTTCCTGCTTTTTCAATCGCAGCTGCTTTTGAAAAAGCAGCTGCGATTGAAAAAGCAGGAAAAAAGGCCTTTTCCAACTGCTGCACACCCGCACGCAGCACTGCTCAGCTATCCGGGAAGCTCAGCAGGTCGTAAATTGCACTCACATGACTTGTTTATGCGCGTGCAACGCAGAGCAACAGAACCGGTAGTTATACCAGTTGGATCCCATCCCTGGTCTGAACATCTGGCTGATATTGTGACAAACTATAAATAAAAACATTGCTGACTAGGTGAGCCAATTTTCGTGTCAATTTTACATGAGTATTTTCATTAGTCAATTCTGTCTTGTTTCTACAATGTTCAATTTTTTTTAAAAAAAGTCTCCAAATTCATTGTTTAATATCCAAACACAAAGTATACTTAAGTTCTCTTTGCACTTTCTCATAAATTGTCCATTTCTAAATGTAATTATATTTTAATTATGCTATTCAAAAAATATAAATAGAGGAACTAAATCTGGCTTGCAAAAATCTAGATAACCAAGAAATGGGTACAACAAGTTAGGGTTTCTATGCTTCCATCTCACAGTTGTTCAGAATTCTGCAACTCAGATCTGGTTTATCCTGGAAACAGTGGGACAGATTTTTGTTGATCACTTGTTCAGTTGCTTGTAACCAGGAGTGGGATTCTACAGGTTCATACCTATTCACTAGACCCGGTTGTTAACATTCTAAGCAGTTCAGAGAACTGGTTGTTAGAAGGAATTACTGGCCTAATCCTGTAAGGAAGGCAGGAAGGAAACATTCTGGTGTTGCTTACAGAAAATGCCTCTCATTAACCCTTATTCCATTCTTGGCAGGACTAGACTTCCTGTCTCCAGAACTTTTCTGGAGTTTTTTTTTCCTCCTTTGCTGGAACTTTGCTTGTGTGGAGTGACCATTCAAAGTTACAATGGCACTGAAAAAAGTGACTTATGACCATTTTTCACATTTACGACTGTTGCAGCATCCTCACAATCATGAGAGGCCAGGCAAGGAGATGCGTGCCTCAATGTGAGTGATGTTGAGTTGGCCACGCCCAGCCAGTTACATGACCACCAAGCCATGTCCACCCAGTCACATGACCACCAAGCCATGCCCACCACCTAAGCCATGCCCACAGAACCGGTTGTTAAAAATTTGAATCCCACCCCTGCTTGTAACTCTTTGTGATATGATGGCCAAAAGTTCAACAGGATGAGATTCAGGAATATTTTTTTGAATTTTTGTAAGCTCAGGCTCATGATAAAAATATAGTTATGTTGTCCTCTTTTTGTATTGGATTTGATTCCCCCACCCACCCAGAAGTATTAGGATCTTCTCTTGAGACTGTTCCAAATTATATGTAAAGAATATATTGAAGCATTTTATTTTATTTTATTAGTATACATTTCTTTTTCTTCCTAAGGAATCTGATTTGTTTTTCAAAATATTTAGCCTTTCTGACAGTACAGCTTTCATACTTATATATCACATCTGGGAAATACAGTATAATATCTACCTTTCCTGGCAGTGTGTTTTTCTATTTTAATATTTTAGCAGATAAAAATTATTGCAAGAAGCTGTATATTTTTATTTCATAATTACCATCACTTTTTCTGAGGCCAGGACAATAACTCTGTTACTGCTTCAATTTCTTCTTCACTTCTTTTTTTATTAATTGTCCTGGCAATTGATAAATTTTAGTTAGTTTAAAATTAGTGGCAAAACAGCTTTTGCTCTCCTTTCCTTCACCTTCAATAAGCAATTTCTTTCTCAGATTCTACCAGGAAAACAATACCAATAACATAACTGAGGTTGTTAATATTTCTTCCAGCAATGTTAATTCCAGTTTTTGCTTTTCCTAATGCAGCATTTCTCATTTCTGCTTATAAATTAAATAGATAAGGAGACAATATGTAACAATCTTGGCATACTGCTTTCTCAATTTTGAACCAATTAGTTGTTTCATACTCTGTTCATATTGTGGTTTCCTGGTCAGCTTACAAATTCTTCAGTTGAGGTGGTCCAGTACATCCATGTTTTTAAGAGCTGTTCATAATTTGTTGTGGTCGATGCAGTCAAAAGGCTTAGTATAATCAATAAAGTAAAAATAAATGTCTTTTTGGAACTCTTTTGCCTTTTCCATTACCCCTCAGATGTTTGCAATGGGATCCCAACTAATTAAAACCATCATCTTGATTTCATTTGGGCACATGCATGAATATTTTCTCGGAAAAGAGGTAACTCTTAACCTTGTGCAGATTGGCCATGCTGTTGCACGCTAAGAAGGTGAGGGGGTGTTCCATTTTGTGCAGAATTTCTCCATATAGAACTGAAGTAAAGTTTAAAAATTAACTTTCAGATTTATAGTGATTCTAAAGATCATTACGAAAGCATGCAAGCTGCAGACTTCTTCATTATCACTTAGGAGACCCACTTCATTGACTGATAAATGGCAGCTAAACAGAAAAGATAACTGTTCTAAATAGTAAATAACTCAGCTCTGGGGTTTTTGAAGCCACATTGCTTTCTCAGATAAACAGAACTCTGTGAGATTCTGGATAAAGAAAACTCCATAAGGTTCTATATTTACTCATTAAATTTATAAGTTACTCATCTCATTATCCAAAGCAACTCTGGATTCTTAATTGGAACTTTTCAAGAATTTGACATGGAACCTTGGCAATTCAGTCAATTCGTTTGCTTCAGTAACAGATGCCTATCTCATGCTTTTCACATGCCCAGAAACATATGCCTAAAAGAGACACAATTCTGTCCTGTCCCATTTAGCAAAGGAATGATATTTTGTTCTGAAGGAGCTTTTTTGTTCAAACTTGAGATGTAGCAGAGGGTCCCTTCAAAGCAGTGTATAATCCTAGTCAGTACACATGAAACTTCAGTATGTTTGAAAACATCTTTCATGCATTTCTCTTCTTTTTTTTATAATTTCTGTTTCACATAACCTTAGGGGTGTTCACCTATACAACTGAGCTCAAACAAGGTCATTTGTGTGGGTTCTTGGTGCTTCTAAACTTGGCTGTTTTCTTGAAGATATTTCAGCACTAAGCACAGATAATGTTACCTAATTTGGTAATGAAACGTCTGAAGAATGCAACCCAAGCTTGGAGAGCACCAAGGACCCTCATGTCAAAGTACAAATATTCTGAGGTACAAATATTCTGAGAATTCCTTTAAAAGTCATTTGTTATTTTGAGGAATGAGAACTGGTATCATGTATCATAATAGTATCATTTACCTCAGGAAAAAGACGCATTTTATTATTTATTTAATCATTTACATCCTGCTTTATACATAACTGTTTATGAATAACTCCTGTTTATACATAACTGTTTATACATCCTGTTTATATATAACTCAAGGTAGTGAGCATACTTAATACTCCTTCCTCTCATATTTTCCCCACAACAACCTTGTGAAGTATGCTGGAGGGAGAAACAGTGCTTGGTCCAATGTTACTAAGCAGTCTTTCATGTTAAAGGCTTGTACTAGAACTGTTGGTTTGTAAACCAGTACCTTCACTACTGGCTCTCAACATATATTTACAGTATTGGTACCAGGAGTCTGAAAGTGAGTGTGTTCCCATTTCACTTCTCCCTCGGTCTCTAAGGGATATCATTTAATTGCCCAGGTATCTTTATAGGTGATTAGTTGCTTGTCTAGAGCTTCCTTTGAAGCAAGATGATAACATGTGATCCGTCAATTATGATAAATGAATAACATATTTTGAGTTTTTATCTTTTTCCCAGATTTGCAGTGCTTTCTCTGAACTTACGTTTTCAAACAATGCCTAGCAAAACAGGATGAACATTTATGATTTCTCTGAAAATATAACTCTGCTTTTTGGATAAATGAATAACAGAAGCTGGCCATTACATTAGGCTGCTGGTTATAAAAAAAGAAAGAAAGAAAGAAAATTTGTATTGTTTTATGACAAGAATGTAATAAGTATTTGAAGAAGCTTATTAAAGGTATTTGCTTGTATACTATTTATATGGCTGACTTGTTTGCTCGGTCCACAAATGTCATAGTTGATTTTTTAATCTTTTCTAAATAGGGTTCATTTCAAAAGTAATTGTTTTATATATGTTTATTGCAATAACCTTTGGCTAAATGCAAGTGAAGGACAACTGACTGATTTGTAACTATGTTGGCAAGAAAACATTTGCAAGTATGTGTACCATAGTTTACAGCATGTTCACACAAAAGGTGACACTCGTATTTTGTTTTCTGGCTCCAGTTTTGTATGGCAGAAACTATGAAAATCAAGGCTGCTTGTAGAAGAGGTATAAAACAACAAGATTTTAGAATATTGTGTTAGAAAAGTCACAATCAGCCTTAGAAAGAATGGTAAAGATTTCTCCAGAATTGTTTACAGAAAATCTCCCATCCATAAAATCTGTAGCACATTTGCAAACCAGCCTGTTTTAATGCATTTTGAGGAAGATTACGAGTGCAACTTTGCTTCCAATAAAAAACAATTTTTACAGAGTGCACTATGGATGTTGTGTGCTGTTGGGTCATAGTGTGGGTTCCATTTGCCTTGCCAGATTTCCAGAAAGGTGCTTTGTAGCAATAAACCAGAGTATGAGGTTGAAAAGAAAATGGAACTAGGAACAACATAGATTAGAAAAATGTTTACTTTTGTTAGCAAATGAAGAAAGAGTGGAATGTATTAAAATATTCTTATTTTACTCATATTTAAATTATCACTCAGTGGAGTCAACTGGACTTTGTTCAGAATGGTGTGAAATGAAATCCAGGAGGAACTCTTGAGTTCTTCAGGAAGAATTATTTCAGCTTAATATTTTAAACACTTTAGGCAAATATTGGCTCTGTGAAGTTTGGTTCTGCTATTAATCAGGACTGCCCTCAGGGAGCAGTTAAAAAAAAAACCAAGATGGCAACTGCAAACATGTAATTGAAGTGTTGACTATCCCAAAGACATCTCTACTTTCATCCAGGTCAGGAGTACCAAACTCACATCATGACAGTGGCATCATGTGATATATTGGGACTTTTTTTCATTTGCTAAACTGGGCTTAGGTGTGGCCAGCACATGACACATCTAGCCTGTGGGCCAGGAATTTGATAGCCCTGATTTAGGTATAGAATAGAAATGTCTAGCCTGTCTCTTTTTGTTCAAACACATTTAGAGCAATGAGAGCAGAAGATTCTCCTGTATTCTGTCTCTTTCTGATAGTTTTATGTTAATCAGATATGATGTGCTGAATGGTGTACTCTCTGAATGCTTTAAGGGTAGCATTTCTTCATTATGAAACCAACTGTGCATGCCCATGAAACAAATACAGATAATCCTCGACTTATAAACAATCCCTTAGCAACCATTCAAAGTTACAATGGCACTAAAAAAAGGGACTTAGGAACGATCCTTACAAAAGTTCAGCATCCTCACAGCCTTGAGATTGATATTTGGATGCTTGACCACTGGCATGTATTTACAATGATTGCAGCATCCAGGTGCCACATGATTGTCAAGCTGGTGTTCAACAAACGAGGTCAACGGGGGAAGCAGATTAGCTTAACACTTGCAAGTTTTATTTAAAAATTGCAGTGATTTGCTTAACAACTGTGGCAAAAGGGTCATAAAATTGGGCATGACTCACTTAACAAGTGGATTGCTTGGCAATGGACATTTTCACTCAACTGTGGTAGTAAGTTGAGGATTACATATGGGGTTTGTTGAGGATAATTGGTTTTTAAAAGTAGGGTTACCTGATCTTGTTTGGAAAAATCCAGATGACAGATATATATCACTAACGAGATAAAAAAATACTCAACAAACATGCTAAACAGCATATATAAGCAGAACTCATACATACTGCATCAAAACACAGTGTAGTTTTTTGTAATATTTGTACTGTACTGGCCCAGATATGGATTTATGAACTATAGTTTATGATTTAGCATGTTGAGCAAATCCAACCAGCTGTGGTTTCTTAAACAAACATGTGCTCTAGTTGGACATTACACTCAGTTAGTGAAAAATAATTGATTTATTGACATGAGAAAAATTTGTTAAGTAGTAGGTGGATAAACTTTATTAAGGCCTGAACAAACAAACATACATACAAATATTAAAATTAAACCTGATGGAACCTGATATTTTGGAAGAGTCTTCTGACACATCTGCATAGCTAAACAGTAAAACCTGATGAAATTATAGGTGATCTGAAAGTTTTTGTTAATTAATAAGAAAGATATGCAATCATTATGTAACTGTCCCTGTAGAAAAGGGAGAATTGCATTTAATGTAAACCCAATAATATTCAAGCAGTGCTATATAAATATCATTGTATTGAAACAATATATTGTAATGTATTCAGAGTTACAACAATGTAACCTTAAAAAGAAGGGAGAGATAAGGTACTATGAGTCTCCCATCAAGTAAAGTTAGGGTCCTGCAAAAGCTGGAAAAATGAACCAAATTAAATTACAACTCAGAATTGAGGAGGTGTTGTATATTCAATTTATTAACATGATCTCTTTTCAATATCTATCAATTGGCTGGGAATGTCTTTCCTGGATTAGGGCCTTCTTTCAATTGGATTAAAAACTCAAAATGTGCTGGGTCAAACACAACAGAGTCCATTAAACTTATGCCAATAATTCATTGCTGCTACTCACACTCTACTTAATATTCTGGCAAGGCCATCTCTAAGAAACAGTCTCAGTGACACATTTAGGTGAGCAAAAATAGCTCTAGAAACCTGGATTTCATTGTTTCAAATGGCTTAAAATTGTTATATAGGCCAAGGACCATCCCAAATAGAAACTGTATCAGAGTCTGGCACTGTCCAAGATGGGATCCAAAAAGAGGAGGCAGTGGCTATGGCTAGGTAACCAAAGTCTCATGTTTAGGTTTACATGATCATATGTTTGATCATGCAATCATATCCACCATCTTGACTTTAGGTCAACCTTAAGGCTGCTTCTATCAGAAGACCTTCAGGTTTATTTATTTATTTTGATATTGCACACATTTTCTACTCCAGTATAACATAATCTGCTTAATTTTCACTACAAAATCTTGGTTTATGGCACTTGATCCCAAGTGTCAGGTGTTAGTTATTACTTGTAGAGCTGTGGAAAAATTGTGAAAACTGGCTATGCATACGGCTCCCTCCACCCCTTTTTTTTTCCAGGCTGAGATCAAGTTCAATGACTATTTTCAGATGAATTATTCCAAAGAATAGAAAATGTACACTGCGGCACATTATTTAGATTTATTAATATAGTGGATCTATTTACATGTGAGTATCTGTCCAGAATATGGATATGACAATTGAATTGTCCTAATAAAGTTCTCGCTTCATATCAGTTTGCATGACCCAACAGCATTGCTACATGACTAGTTGCAGATGTGCAGAAACAATAAAATCACATATTATGTAAGCATGTTTAGTTTCAGTCTGGGAGCTGTTCAAATTCTGATTTTTGAAGGGAGAGAGGATTGGAAATGCTTAAAATAAACAAATGATTAGAAATCCATCCATATTCTTTTTATCCCATACAACTTTCTGTACAGACTACCCCTTTAAAAAAAAAGGAAAAAGAAAATGCATAATCATCTGAACATTTTTTCAGGTTTTTGTTTTTGACAAATTAGCACATCAGGAATTTAACTATAAACCCGATCACAGGCAGGAAGAAGTTGTATACTGCACGAGTCAAAAAGAGGGCTGTGAAAATATTTACAGACCCCTCACATCCCAGATATAACCTGTTTCAACTCCTACCCTCAAAATGACGCTATAGAGCACTGCACACCAGAACAACTAGATACGAGGACAGTTTTTCCCCAAACACCATCACTCTGCTAAACAAATAATTTTCTCAATGCTGTCCAACTATTTACAAAGTCTGCACTACTATTACTATTAATCTTCTCATCACTCCTTATCACTCATCCCCTCCCACTTGTGACTGTATGACTGTAACTTTGTTGCTTGTATCCTTATGATTTATATTAATTGTTTCCTAGTATGATTTCATTGCTTATTGTACCCTATGACTATTATTAAGAGTTGTACCTGATGATTCTTGACTCTTGACGAATGCATCTTTTCTTTTATGTATACTGAGAGCATTTGCTCCAAGACAAATTCCTTGTGTGCCCAATTACACTTAGTCAATAAAGAATTATAATTCTAACTCTAAAATAATTCTTTTTTTTACCTACCTCAGCAGGCTTAAGTTTTCACAATCTTTGCATTCCAATTAATAAATCACACCTAACCACTGGTTGTAAGTTTGATGATTTCTTTTACAGCTTCAAGTTATTAAATCATTTGAATACACTAAGCAAAGATTTTGTATTTATTTGATTTGTCAATAGCTTACAAGATACAGGTATAAGAATAAATATAGTCTTGAATACATGAGATAGCTACTTATAAGAAAAATAAAAAAACAATAGGACAGGGACGGAAGGCACAATTGGTGCGCTTATGCAGGCCTCTTAGGAAGGGGGTGAGGTCAATAGTAGACAGTCTAAGGTCACCTATACTATATAATAATATATAATATACAGTATAATATTATATATTATATAATAATATATAATAGTAGACAGTTTAAGATCACCTATACTGAAAACCTCTTGTCAGATTTTCTCCCTCTTTATATCCCATCACAATTTGTATGGCTGATCACAGCTAAGATTGCCATATATATGAACAGTCGGAGGAGAACAAGGGTAATTGGAAAGGAGAACAAATGGGGAAAAGGAGGAGACATTAACTGTTTAAATTTCTTGGCATCCATGACAAAAACTACACTGGAAAACTACAAAAAGAAAAAGATACTTAGGCTGACATATATACGAAATTATTTTTTCTACCACTAGAAAGGCTGGTTTTTCAATCACAGGAGTATGTGCCAAAACTGATTAGGAGGCAGAAGTCTTCGATGCGCAGCTGACTTTAAGGAGATGCCTGCTGGAAGACATGAGAACAGAAAGGAGAACATGTCGTCTTTTTGACTGATGCTTGGTAGCCCTAATCACAGCTGATTCAGGATTAGAGGTGGTATTCTGCAGGTTCTGACCTGTTCTGGAGAACCAGTAGTGGAAATTTTGAGTAGTTCAGAGAACCGGCAAATGCTACCTCTGACTGGCCCCGCCCCCATCTATTCTCTGCCTCCCAAGTCCCAGCTGATTGGCTGGGTCTTCTTTTGTTGCCCTGCACAGGAAAACAGAGCTGAAAAGCAGGTTAGCGGGGCGGGGAGGGAATGTGAACCTTCCCTCTGGAGTGGGATGGGAATGGATATTTTACAGTATCCTTCCCCTGCCACACCTACCAAGCCACACTCACCAAGCCACACCATGCCCACCAAGCCACACCACACCCACCAAGCCAGGCCCACAGAACTGGTAGTATTTTTTTTTTAATCCTACCACTGTTCAGGATGATCCTAAGGTTTCCTATTCACGAAACTGGGACTGCAGAGGCAAATGAGACCATCTCCTCCATGGTTTTTAAATAAATGTGAAACTCTTTACATTCTTGAAGACTTAATAGATTCTAGACTAAGTTTAACTGGGCTGGGTTGGATTAGCTGTGGTAAGAACAGAGCCAAATAGTTATCTTCTTTTTTTCCAGAACAGAACTGTGCTTTCAATGAGTTCAAATAAAACTTCCCAAGCTCATATTAGCTTGAATGTCTACCTGTTGACTCCCAGGCCTTTTCTTTGCCAGCTACTGTATATTTGTATTTCGGGGTCATTTTTTCCTGGTTAGAGCTTTTCTCCTTATGCTCCACCAGAGGTCATCCAGTGAATGGCTTGATAGTATAATATTATATACTTAATCAACTTTGACTCCATTCTGAATCTATGAGAACCTTCCAGGACTAATTATATCAGGCAACTGTTTCTGATGAAAGGGTTTCATTTGCTTTTATAGTAACACATTAATAATGATAGTAACAATAGAAAAGATAAGAATTTAGATAGTGATAAAACAGTCACCATTCCCTCCATACCAAAATATACTTATCAGTTGAGTTCTTCCTAGCCTTAAAATCTATAAATTTAATATGTCTATTACTACACCAGAATTAGTTTCAGTATGAGTGCCACTTTAAACTTGCATTTTATACTTTTTAAAAAACATTCTCAATTAATCAGTGGATAGAAGCAGCTTAAACAAAATAGCTAAAGATTGAAGTACTGGTTCTTCATTTGATAACTGAGTCTAAAGTAGAGAATATCCTATATAGCAGTGGTGGCTAACCTTTCTGGGCTACTGTGCCAAAAATTGTGCATGTGCTTGTGCACGTGTACTCATGTGCTCGCATGCCAGCACCCAGAAGGCAATGCGCATGCCCCCCAGCCCCTGTGCATGCATGCACAATCCCTCTCCCCCTTACCTGCACTGTTCCCCCCAGATGATTTTCAGCCTGTTTGAGGCCTTTTTCGGCCTTCCAGGCTTGAGGAAAGCCTCTGCAACCTGAAAAATAGGCCCATTTTGTCACTTCTGGTATTTCCAGAAATACAGGAAGTGATGAAATGGGCCTCTTTTTCAGCCTGCAGAGGCTTTCCTCAAGTCTGGAAGGCCGAAAAAGGCCTCAAACCAGCTGAAAATCCGTTGGGAGGCACGCGCATGTGCAGTGAGGTAAGTTTGCCTGCGACTCGTGTGCCAGCACAAATGGCATAGGTTCGCCATCATAGCTATATAGGATAAGATAAGGAGCTGAACTTCAATTGTTATTCTTGGATAAAATGGTTATTCTCTGAACCAAGAACCTGCTTGTAGAGCAAGGGTTCTAGAAAAGCTTATATTCAGATATATATTTCATATATCTGAGAATCTCCAGATTGGGGATAAATTTTGGCAATAATTCCAAAGACACATTCAAATGACAAATTCAGACACTGATCTCTGAATAAATAGGACATAAGACGTCAGAAATACTCTTTGAAAACCTGTTCTTTCCTTGTCCCCCCAGCATAATCATATTGTAAGTGTGATGTCATGATTTAGGGTCCTTCCACAATCATTGGTTTTCATTCCTAATCTCCTAGACACATCTACTCACTGTGATGTGAATGCCTGCACGGCAGTAGTGGGATTCAAATATTTTTACTACCAGTTCTGTGGGCATGGCTTGGTGGGCATGGCAGGGGAAGGATACTGTAAAATCTCCAATCAGAGGTAGTATTTGCCAGTTCTCCAAACTACTCAAATTTTCCACTACTGGTTCTCCAGACCTGGTCGGAACATCTGAATACCATTTCTGTTGCATGGCTTGTCTGTTTCTCTGCTCTCCATGATACACCTAACAATTGTGGATGAGCAGGCTTGGAAGAGGTGGTAGGATGATTTGAATCAGTAAAAACACCGCCCCTGGTTGCTATTACTATTATAACAAACCATGCCCACAGCTACGCCCACAGAGCCAGTAGGAAACATTTTTGAATTTCACCCCTGGTATTATCTATCATAAGTCCCTGTGTGCCCACAAGAGATCTAAGTTCAGCCCACTTGAATTCCTTCTATTCTTATCTCCTGCTAATTTCCCTTGGCTGTTAGTAGTTCAGATTCTTGTAGAGCACTCAAGTTTACAATACACCTTTATGCACATTTGAACTGCTTGGATCTCCTGGTTTTCTCTCTGAGCTTGCCAGTTAGCTCCCAAATGTTTCATTACCAGGGTCAGTAACATCAGCAACAGAACTTTGAAAGAAGATTTTTGTTCTATTCTTCTTTAGCTTATATATACTGTATATATCTGTTTATTTTCAGGATAGTGGCAAAGTTATAGCTCTAGGCCAACAGACCCCAAGCTTTTGGGCACCAGAGATCAGTTCTGTGGTGAGAGGTTTTCCCACAGACCAGAGAGACCCTGGTTTTGTATGCTGGTTGCATCCCACAGATGGGGCTTCTCTTGTTTGCCTGGTCCAGTTTCTGGCTTGCTGTGGCCTGGATCCAGCACATGGACCAGTGTTTGGGGATCCCTACTCTAAGCAACCAAGAACAGGGGAAATAGGGCAGGATGCAGTGGCACTTTGGATTTAGAAGGAAGGTTAGAACTCAGGTACAATTCCTGCCAAAAGGGAAACTGCCTACTCTGCAACTCCAGGAGAACCTGAGGCTATGCAAGTTTTTCATGAGGAAAAAAGTTACTTTGATAAAAATTGAGAGAAATACTCAAAGTCCCGAAAGTGCTTTTTCAAGAGGCAAACTGACTTTCTGTTTTTTCTTTGAAGATGTTTCGCTTCTTATCCAAGAAACTTGAAGAAATGTCTTCAAAGAAAAACCAGAAAGTCCAACTGCCTCTTGAAAAAGCACTTTTGAGACAACCATGACATGGATGACTGAGAATCTCCATAGACATTTAGCTATATTTACTCAAAGCTTCTGTGCAAAGAAATGTCACCTCTTTGTTTGTAAGTGTGAAGAGAAACAATCACTTTGCTCTCTTTCAGCTTGCTTCTCAAAGCCTTTATAGATCTTCTCTAACAATTTATTATATTTATTTTTCATACTTCTTAATCTCTGTTTTCTCACAGACTGGGGTTCTGAGTGGTGTACAACTTAATCAATAAAATTAAGCATTAAGAACAGAATTAGATTATTATTTTTAAGTATAAAACAACATTGTAAAATTACAAAAAAATGGAGAATTC
Source organism: Pseudonaja textilis (assembly GCF_900518735.1). The sequence continues at coordinate 1,212,712 of NW_020769353.1, forward strand.
CAAGATGGTGGATTAGCAGCTGTTAATACAGTCAACCAGCCCCATGATTGTGTGGGACCCTATATCTCCCCCACAAGGCTACACAGCCACGTTTTGACCAGGGGTGGGATTCACATTTTTTAACAACCAGTTGTTTGGGTGTGGCTTAGTTGGTGGGCATGGCTTGGTGGTCATGTGGCTGGTTGGGTGTGGCCAACTCAACATCACTCACATCGAGGCACACATCTCCTCGCCTGGCCTCTCATGACTGTGGGGCTGCTGCAACAGCCGTAAGTGTGAAAAATGGTCATGTCAGTTTTTTCAGTGCCATTGTAACTTTGAATGGTCACTCCACACAAGCAAAGTACCAGCAAAGGAGGGGGCAAAAAACTCCAGAGACATTTCTGGGACAGCAAGTCCAGTCCTGCCAAGAATGTAATAAGGGTAAATGGAGAGGCAGTTTCTGTAAGCAACACCAGAATGTTTCCTTCCTGCCTCCTTACAGGATTAGGCCAGTAATTTCTTCTAACAACCGATTCTCTGAACTGCTTAGAATGTTAACAACCAGTTCTAGCGAATAGGTGCAAACTGGTAGAATCCCACCCCTGGTTTTGACCCCTTTGCGCGAAGGCCAAGAGATTTGAGGGTAAGATGTTCCACATGGCAGGGGCAATAGTAGAAAAGTCTCTCTTCCTTGACCTCGCCAGTCGAATACTTTGACTGACAGGGTCTATACTTTATAGCATGCCTTCCCTATCGACTGGGAGAGACTGATGTGATGGGACAAAGCAAAAACTGGAAGAGTGCTAGAGAAGGATGGGGAAGACAGATGGGTTATGCAAGTGTTGTGAGTTTTGCATGGTGGAAGATATTAAGAAAACCTTGTAGAGTATCGCCTTTCTCAAAAGTTTCATATACATTCTCCAAAAAACCCACCTTGCCCAAAAGTTTCATGTACATTCTCCAAAAAAACCCACCTTTGAAATAAGTAGAACATTTTGTTAAACCAATAGGACCACTTCACAGGCCTGGAAAAAATGCTCAAAATTATTTCTGCAGCATTACCTTTGGAAGAGTAATTGAGTTGTGTTAATAAACATAATTTAGGAAGACCTCTGCAAGCTCCCTGGTGTCCTGAGACCACTGGCGTATGGCACTGATCTTGAATCAGCACCTCCCTTGTGTGCAGAAGGAGCTGCAAAGCCTATATTCAGAGTGGAGAAAAGACAATTCTCATAATTTATCAATCACTAGTGTTGTCTTTGTTTTTCATGGTCATTCAGTGTTTCTCTGAAAAGTATCCAAAGCCAGAAAACTATTTTCCAACATTAATAAGGAGCTTATGTATAATAACGGATATTCTATTTTTTTGAGAAAATGTGCAAGGAAACAATCAGGTTTTTATGCTTTGAAATGATCAGTTTAAGCAATACAGTCCCATTGCTTAAAACAATGCAATCGTAGTTATTACATTACAGACAAAAATTACATTCACAAGGTCAAAATCAACACCAGATTGGCCAAATGCAGAATCACTTTTCAAGGCAGATCTGTGCCATGTGGCAATTACATGGCACAATGGTGATCAGGAAAGAGACACATCATGTTCATATTTCTGTAAAGCAATTGCTTGGACCTTTCACTGTGCAATTACTATTGCAGCTAATTCATTGCACATGTGATGAGTACATATGATATGAAATGGAACCTATAGTGGTCTTCCTTGGTATTGAATCAGGACAAATTTTAAATAATGTCATCTAAGAAATCTACAGAGGTTGCTTACCTGATTAAGGCAATCTGGACATTATTGTACAAAAAATGTTGGCCTGAATCTTCTGATGGAAATTATTCAGAGAGCTGCAAAGAATTACCATAGAAAGCTGTCCACATCACCATTCCTTTTAAAAATGAGCTGAAATAGTGATCTGCATCTTGGAAAGGTAGACTGGTGCTTTCCAGTCAAATGTTTAGCTTGCAAAATCTTTTGCATGAGTGAAGCTGACTAGGGTGTCAAAAAGTTGAACTCCAGAAAGCTTGGAGGACATCAAGTTGACAAACATGAATTACCTGATTAGAAATTAAACTTGGGAGCTCTCTCTCCAGATGTCTCTGCATAATTGTACATATGTAAATTGCCTCTTCCAGCGGGTTTTTCCTCAACTTGGGAACAAACTACAGAACATTTAGCCCTTATTTTGTGTATTGGTCCAAAGCCTGTTTAGCAGGAAAAGAAAGGGCAGGAAGAGGGGAAAACTAAAAAAAAAAAGGTACAGAAAACTAGGGAGATTCTGTTGTAAGGCAATCAGAAATTAAGTGAAAAGAAATAAACAAAAAGAAAAGAAAGCACGATCCAATCAGCCTCTAAGTTTCTATCATGAAAAACTTAGTTCAATACTTTCTCCCATGTTTAGAAGGGCATGGAGTTATCGATGCTGAAAAGCTATGAAACGCAGAGGCCAGGAAATGTTTCTCAACCTTGTCAACCTTGAGATTTATGGATTTCCAACTCCCAGAGTTCCCCAGCCAGCATTTTGGCTGGAGAATTTTGAGAGTTGAAGCCCACACATCTTAAAGTTGACAAGATTGAGAAACACAGGGTTGATCTCCACTTAGTAACTGTTTATAAAAGCAAAACTACATGAGTAAAAAGGGGAAAAAAGTAATTTATTTCCCCAGTTCTGTAATAAAGATTGCTTCCCCCACACCCCATACTTGTACTACATAAAGTTTGGGGAATATTGAAATATTTTATGGCAATTCTGCGAGTTATATTAAATAGCAAAATAATATATGGAAAAGAGAAGATACAGTGATATTTTTATTAGGATGTCTGAGGCTTTACAAACTAATTATAAGCTTTATTATAACCATTCAGAGGGTCAAAAACCAGGGAGACAGTAGGCAGGCTAGAGATAAAGAAAGAAAATGTGTCTGATTTTAGAGCTTTTTTGCATCAATTTTTATGGGAATGATATCACTGCAAATATGAATGGAGAATTATACAAAGAGATTAAACATTTTGTGGAGTCATTGAGATTTTTTTTGACAATCCTCCTTTCTCCATACACATCCTTGGTGAAATTAATGTTTTCAGATTCTAAAGCCATTTTTATTTCACGTGTCTTAGTTTCCAGAATCTTTTTATACAAAGAAGAAATTTATTAGTAGTGCTACAGGTCAATTAATAAAGTGAGGGAAAAGATGGAAACATCTGAAGGGTTTTAGAGGCCAAAGATAAATAATTATTGGACAGGGAAAGAAAGAGTGAGGAAAATTGAATAGTCTTAGATTGGGTACCTACATTTTTAGACTTTGAAGAAACAGGATAAGAAGAGTGCTGACACCCTTGAACTAGGGGTTCAACGCAGAGTTCTCACTCAAGGTAAACATGATCAGGCACAAATTATCCTACCTCGAGCACTTTATACGAAATCCTAGATCTCTGAAAAAAGCTCTAATGTTAGAAAAAGTAGAAAGAAAAAGAAGAAGAGGATAACTAGCAACAAAATGGCTAGGCTCAGTTACTGTACAACAGCAGTGTGTGCACTGTTGGATGTAGTGAAACACCAACTTAGGGACAGATGATGAAGAAGAACAAGAAGAAGAAGAAGAAGAAGAAGAAGAAGAAGAAGAAGAAGAAGAAGAAGAAGAAGAAGAAGAAGAAGAAGAAGAAGAAGAAGAAGAAGAAGAA